>CAJQZJ010033157.1:3151830-3174754 GCA_907164525.1 Lophiomys imhausi
ACACACACACACACACACACACACACACACACACACACACACACACAAACACATAAAAAATAACTTAGAAAAGATGTGTTGTAGAACTGGAGAGATGGCTCAGTGGTTAACAGCACTGGCTGCTCTTACAAAGGACTGTGGTTCAAATCCCAGCACCCACATGGCAGTTCACAGCTGTCGGTAATTGCCGGGTGTAATTGGCGGCCGGCATGGTGGCACACACCTTTAATACCAGCACTCTGGAGGCAGAGGCAGCTGGAGCTCTGTGAGTTCAAGGTCAGCCTGATCTACAGAGTGAGTTCCAGGATAGCCAGGGCTACACAGAGAAATCCTGTCTCCAAAAAAAAAAAAAGTGTTACAATACTCCCTACTTATCTTCAGAAGACTCTTGGAATCACTTGATCATTTGGACTACTGAACCTTGGCATTTCTGTAGATAGCATTCTTTATATTTTAGTGTTATTTGTTTGTTTGTTTTGATTGTACCAGAGATAAGTCAGCATCTTCTTCTAGGTATTGTATAATAGTTTCCTCTCAGATTGAAACATTCTGTCCTACAAGGAAGCTCTACAAGCAGGAAGCCAAACAACTGAAAATAGCTTCAGGAAGTCCCTGAAATTGACCAGATTCACTAGGCCATGCCCTCCCAGAGTAAGCAATGAAAGCAAAGAGTCCTTAGAAGAGTGCAGCTAAGGTGCGACCAGCCCAGTGCCTGTAAGAAGCAGAAACCAGCCAAGCGGCCTGGAAGAGCTTTATGCCAGAGTAACTTGGAAAGGACACTCTCCAATCTGTTGAGCTGCCTGCAAGCTATGCAGTGAGCTCCAGGTTTCCAACTCTTATGAGCCCTTACCCATGTTAGGAGGGGCCTTGGTGATGTAGCTGTCTCTGAGTCATTTCTGTTCCTGAAGTAACCCCATATTCCTGTAAGTAATCCCAGGAAAACATTGCTTCACCACACTAGACTTTGTTGGTATTCTTACTTTGATCTATACTTTGGTCTTTTGTAGTATCCCTTTCTGGGGTGAGTAGATATGTGTGTTGTGACAGACAACATATATGTTAGATATAGATAACACATGGGCAGAAGTAGCCTGTTATGGAGCTCTCCCCGTGCCAGTCAGCTTGGTGTCACTACAGCATACCCCTGAGACATCAGTTTATGACAGTAAGTTCACTTTGACTCCTGATTTAATTGGTTGGCCTCATTGTGTGAACAGAGAAGGAAGGGACTGGGGTTCCCTTCACAGACACATTATCAATGACCCATCACCATCTACTTGACCCATTCTCTTAATAGCACCACATTGAGAATCAAGATTTTACCAATTGGTCCTTTGTGAGACACTCAAGGCCCACACTGCAGTACTACTGATCATGAAATCCTTTTTTTGACTGCCTGTGGTGACTGGATAACCACCAGGTCCTTATCTGATGTGACCTTGATTTTGTTCTAGAATTCACTCTCCCTCTTCTTCACCTATTCATTATGCTTCAAATATGTGGGTGCTCGCTGTTCCTCAACTTCCCAAGCTTCCTCCTGACCAGAGAGCCTATGTTCCTAGGAGTGTTTCTTATGATAGTCATCTCACTTCAAGTTATCATCTCTGAGAGATCATCCCCGAGGACTGTAAATAAAGCCCCTCCCTCTTTACTTGTCACTGGTGCCCTGTTATATGCTTTTCACAAAGTTCACCAGCATTGAAATGTGTTAACAGTATGAATGTGTAGTAGTATCTCCAAAATTTCATATATTTGTACATTTGATCCCCAACTGGTGGTGCTATCTTGGGAGGTTGCAGAACCTTTGAGGAGTGAAACATGGCTGGTAAAAGTGGGTTCCTTCTTCAAAGTGGTAAGACTTTGAGGATTTAGCCGAGCCTTGCCTCTCGTGGAGTTCTCTGCCTCCTGACCAGCCTATGTGTGAGAAGCCTCTGCTACATGCCTCTGCTGCTCTAGCCACCATGATTTCACAGATATGAAAGACTGATAGGCCTGAAACTGTAAGCCAAAGTAAATCCTTCCTCCCTCAAGTTGTTTCTGTCAAGTTTCTATTACAGCAATGAGAAAAGTTAACTAATACAAACAGTGATCCCCTTCATATATGTTTATCTCTTGCTCCTTGAATGTAGGAAACGTGACTTTTGGTTCGCTCTTGCACCTGTAGTACTTAACACAAATCAATGATTGGACAAAGTGTTGGCCAGCCATCGGAGTTGGGATTGTGCAAAGGAATAATTGAAATCTTTGTCCAAGGGACTATTCATGTAGAATCTCCAGCTTGCTTTCCATCTGTAATGCTTAGTTTTTCAAAGTATTCTCAGATTTAATTAATTACCAGCTTTCTTAGAATGTGGACACTCCTCAATCCCAAAGCAGGGGGAGAAGGAAGTTAAAAATCAATTTATTAGAAATACTCTGTTGTTATCAAGATAAGGGTGGAAGGGAATTTTTGCTGTTTGGCTGTATCGTCTAAATTCTGCCTACCCCTCCCGCAAACAAACTTGAGGACAGCGAGCCTTCGGGTGATGTTGACAGGAGGGAAAGCCCATGCGCCAACCTTCCCAGGTGCAAAGGTTGCTGATTTTATACCTTGCAATTAGGTCAGATGTACAGCACATTTCTCAGGTGGTCCCGTTCCTGTGGCAAGTGAGTGCTCAGGATGTCTGTGGTCTACATGAATTCTCAATCCAGCCTGGTACCTAACACGGGCAACCACATTAACCTATTTTATGACTGCAACTTTGAGGCCTGACAACTGCGTTCCAGTGTGCACATGACTCAGAGACCTACCTGTCCTCTCATACTCTCTGTGCCAAAGGATCTTGGATTTTTAGAGTCTCCTCCCCCCATATAAAAAGGAAATGGAGGGAGGCTGAGGAGATTAGTCCATAAAGCACTTATTTGGGGAATCATAAGTGCTTGTTAAAAAACTGGATTAGGGTATTCTGTGCTGGTAATGTCAGTACTGTGACAGAGTCAGGAAGGTCCAGGCCTAGAGCTCACTGTCCAGCCACCCCAGCTGAAGCGCTGAGCTCAAGGTTCAGTGAGAGTGTGGTGGTTTGAATAAAAATGGCCTCCATAGGCCCATAGGGAGTGGCATTATTAGAAGGTGTGGCCTTATTGGAGCAAGCATGGCCTTGTTGGAGGAAGTATGTGGCATTCTCTCCCTGCTGCCTTTAGATCAAGATGTCCAACTCTCAACTACCTCTCCAGCACTGTCTGCCTGCATGCTGCCATGCTTCCCACCATGATGCTAATGGACTAAACCTCTGAACTGTAAGCCAGTTCCAGTTAAATGTTTTCCTTTATAAGAGCTGCCCTGGTCATGGTGTCTCTTCATAGCAATAAAACCCTAATTAAGATGACGAGAGACTTCATCTCAAAAAAATAGGGTGGAGAGGAATTGAAGAAGACACCAACATTGTCCTCTGGCCTCCACACTGTGTGCACATGTGTGCATGCCTCCTTCCCCCAAGTGCATGCATAAACACATACACAAAGGAGATGAGACAAGGTTTGGAGGGTTACTATGCCTTTCCTCACTGGAATACTTGCCTGATGTGGTTTGAGACATCAAGGACACTGAGGTATGGAAGACTGTGTGAATTGGAAAGCAGGTCTATATCACCTAAATTAGAGACACTCCATCACCCCTGTTGGATACCAAGTCCATAAGGTGCTGAGTAGTTTAATTCTGTCAGCTGGAGTGATTCCTGTTATGATTCAGAGATGGAAACTGGAAACAGTAAAACAAGAGGAAGGTCTTGTATTGACCTGTAAGCCCTGCTCTAATCTTTCTCGCTTGTGGACAGCGTTGGACCACTCACCTGACTGTTGGTCTGATTAGAGCTCTTCTGGGGGTGGGAATGAGTGATAGGGTTGGGTACGCAGAATTGCCATGAGACTAAAAGAGAAGAAGAACAACAGGCCTCTGGAACTGAAGGTAGTTTGTGTGCCTATGGGCAGCCCCAGTAAAGGCCTTTGCTTCTCCCTGCCCTCCATGCCCATTTGTCTCTGTCTCCTCTGTGACTGCCTTAACCTTACTAGTTAGTGCTCAAATGATGTCACTCCAATAGTTTTGTTTGAAACAATGGGTTCTCTTGCTAGGGGAAATATGCTTGACTTGAAGCCCATGATACTCTGTTGCATACTGTCTGCTTGCTCAGAGCTCTGGTCCCTCCTAGCACAGACAGGCATCCCTCTCAAGTTGCCGTGAGAGTGGCAGGGGGAATTGGTGAAGCAAGCAGGCCAAGAACCAAAGAAGCCCGGAGTGGCTGGGACTGTGACAAACTGGAAACCAGGTGTCCTTTCCAAACAGGGAGAAAAGCATTGCAGAGCTGGTCATATGGTCATGCAGCCCTACAGTAAGGCTCAAGCCACTGCTCCCAGGTCCTTCCTGGCAAACTGAGAATCTGTTTTTAACATGAAGTTTTCTGATTTCAGAAAACAGAACAGCGTGAAACTCAAACCAGTCCTGCTGCAGACAGTCCGCAGCCACAATAATCTAGAGTTGTGACAAATCATGACCTTTTACCTTCTCCTCCCTTCCTTTCTATTTCTTTCTCTACTTCTAGTCCTGAAAATGGAATATAATTTACCCAATACATTTTGGAACAGAGTGGGTCAAAGGACAAATCTATGGCTTGGCTGAACCTAAGTCAGGTTCCCACCCTTAGTCCTAAAAGGGCTAGTCAAGAGTTACCCCTTCATCTGAAGCCTGGTTTGGGTCAGGTCCCAGTTCAGAGAATGGACATGGCAAACTCTACTAGGATATACTTAATAAAGAAATAGCTCGGGGGCTGGAGAGATGCTCAGGAATGACCGTTTTTCCAGAGGACCAACCCAGGTTCAATTCCCAGCACCCACATGGTAGCTGACAACTGTCTATAACTCCAAGATCTGACAACTTTATACATTCATATGTGCAGGTAAAACACCAATGCACAGAAGATAAAAATAATAAATAATTTTAAAAATAGCTTGTATTTTCTCCCCCATAAGTGATCGATCGATCTTTCGATTCTCTCTCTCTCTCTTTCTCTCTCTCTCTCTCTCTCTCTCTCTCTCTCTCTCTCTCTGAGTGTCTGTCTCTCTCTCGGTTTTTTGAGATGGGGTTTTTCTGTTTTAGTTCTGGCTATCCTGGAACTCACTCGGTTGGCCTCAAATTCACAGAGATCCACCTGGCTCTGCCTCTGCCTCTGGAGTGCTAAGATTAAAGGCACATGCCACCACTGCTCAGCTAATAAGTGACTGTTTAAATGGCATGATCTGTGTTGAACACTCCCAAACAAGACTCTTTCTTGGTAAGAAAAGACAGTGCTCACTGGGCAGTTTTGTTTGTTTGGGGTTTTTTTTTGGGGGGGGGCGGTTAATGTGCAAAGTGACAAACATGAGAGAATGGCATTACAGAAGTCCTGATTTACACCAAAATACTGGCTTCTCATTTTAAGAAGATTCTGCTTACAGCACTGAATTGGGTGTAGTGTGGCAAGCCTGTAATACCGCAGTCTGGAGATGGAGGAAGCAGGATTTGGAGTTCAAGGTCATCATGGGCTAAAGGAGTTGGATGTCAGCCTGGGCTTTTAGAGCACTATCTCAACAAGCAAGCAAGCAAGCAAACAAACACAACATTAAATCAGTAAAACTTGAAGATAAAACCTCTTCAAAGTTTGCTCCCAATCTTTGACTACTTTTTCATGGCCCTCCCTTTCTCCTTCTACACAGACTACTTCCTAGGAAGATATTTCTTCCACAGGGAAGAATGTCTCCTCTTATCCTTGCAGAGGTCTGGCAATTAATTTCCCCCCCTATTGCATAATGCCCTGCTCATCATAGGGCAAGGGAAATGCCTGGGTCAAGGCTATCCTTACTTCAGGGATAACAATAATAACAGTATTCCTGTCTTGTGAGTTCCTGTGGAGATCGTGTCCTTCCTCAGTGTGGATTCCTTAAGTCCTTATTAATGGCCCCAGACACCTGTTTCAAGTGCGTAAACTGAAGCTCAGCAACACTTCAGTAACTGGATAGTAGTCTGAGGCGAGGAAGGGGTGCTGTACATATCCTACCTTGTAGCTGCAGGCTTTTTGGATTTCTCCTCCTCCTCCTCCTTTTTCTTTGGAGACAGGGTCTCCCTATATAACTTTGGCAGTCCTGGAACTCCTTATAGGCCAGGCTGACCTTGAACTTGCAGAGATCCACTTCTGCGAGTGCCGGGCTTAAAGGCTTGTGCTGTGTTGGCTAGACCAGCTTTCCCTTCTTGATCACTGCCCGGCTCCCCCAGCCCTCTGTCTCCTGCACTGGGCTGTGCACCCTCTCCAGCTATAGAAAGGATCCTTAGGATGAGATTTAAGAGCCTTTTGTAATTCTGGGGATTCTTTTCAAAATATTTTAGCTTTTTCTAATATCTCTGGACAAGTGAGGAGCTCAGAGGCTCAGCCACACCCACACCTTCATACAAAGGTGTCCTAATGTTACAGTGACCAAAGCAAATTCAAATTATGCTTAGTTTTAGCCAAAAAGGGCATAAACATCTTCTCCTTCAAATGTCACTGTGGTTTTAAAGTTTACATGTTGATATGAGGTCGGACAGCACTTTAAAAGCAGTAGTTCCTGTTCAACCACAGGGTAAAATAATGCAAGCAGAGAGTTCTGTAAACAGCTGCATTAATTTTTTTTCTTTTTGACACCAGGGCTCATATAACCCAGGGTGGAATAGAACTCATTGTTAGAGCACAGTTCCCTAGAGTCTTGGTCTTCCTGCCTCTACCTACAAAGCCTCTACGACAATGGTTTCTCAACCTTTCTAAGGCTGAGACCCTTTAATATAGTTCCTGTTGTGGTGACCCCCCAACCATAACATTATTTCATTGCTACTTCATAACTGTAATTTTGCTACTGTAAATATCTGATATGCAGGATATCTGCTATGCGACTCCCAATGGGGTCAGGACCCACAGGTTAAGTACCACTGAGCTAAGATCATGAGTGCTTCACCACTAAGCTCAAATTCTTAGCACCTACCAAATAACAAAAAAATTCCACAATTTTACATTGTTTTGGTTGGCTTTCTGTGGTTTCGATTCTGAAGATCTGTTGTGTTCGTGAAACCTTTTCGTGAAAAGAGAACCCGAGATCTTTACATTCATTTTGCAACGCTAAGGAAGAGACACAAACAAGTGTGGAATCGCTTTGAGAACCTTTCCTTAAAACACATTCGCTCGTGCGTGCCCCAAAGCACCAACAAAAACTCTCTCAGCCTCAAATATATTCTGCAGAACCCCGCTCCTTTTTATCTAGTCGCAAGAACACCTCTGGGGCTCCTGGGGGGGGGGGTGTCTTAACTTGGGGTTAGCAGTGAGAGGCTATTCTCATTTTGGGTTAGCGAAAGACAGCACGGAATTCGCTTGATTTGCAGCATCCTCCCCCTGCTTTTTAGGATCACGAGCTCGGATTTCCTGAAATTGTTGAAGTGGATTGAAGCGTAGGGTCCCCGGCCTCCCGTTGTTGTTGGGGAGGAGGCGTGGGATGGGGTGAAGGGAGGCGGGGTCGTTGGAGAGAAACTAGAGCGATGTGCACCGGACAGGAAAAGTGGGAGGAGGAGGGGGAGGAGGAGAGGAGGCGGCCGTAAGTTGAGAGAGGAGGGAACAGACAGCAGCCTGACTCTTGAGAGCTCCGCTCAGAGAAACCCGGGCTCGAGCAGACGGAGGGCAGAGCTGGGAGAGGACCTAGGGAAGGAGAGTAAGGCGAGAACCGTCTGTATCGCTAGTTTCTCTCTCCTGTGAGAAAACTTTCGCTGGAACGCCGGAAACTTTCCTGCGCGCGCAGAGTCTGGGACGGAGGCGAGCGGTGCGAGTGTGCGGCTGGGCTCAGTTGACTCACGCCGGGGACCCCAAGGGGGTGAGTGGGGAAGTCCCTGGAGTCACCTTCTCTGCAACGTCACAGGCTTAGAAAATAACTCGCCTGGTGTGGTCTGTGGGTGGGAGTGGGGGCGCGGGGATAGAGAGACCGAGAGGAGACTCCGCGTGGTTCAGGAGTTTCTACGTCGGATGCTGTAGGCGGGGAGGTGGACCACCGAGAAGTGGTGGAAAGGGAAGGGCGTAGTGGGTCACCGTGGGCGAGGAAGCGCTGTGAACGAGTTTGGGGCATACTGCGGATCGATCGTAGCGAGCTAGGAGGCAGGAAAAAAAAAATGTGTCTATCTCATTCTCCTAAGGCCGGAGGGGCAGATCTACGGAGCCACGAGTGCTCAGGGATATACCCAGCCGAGAAATTGACCCTCTCAGTCATCCCCTTCTTTAGGGAGGCGTGGGAGCCGAGGCAGTCGTGGGCAGCCGCTTGGCCAGGAGCGCTGGGCAGACCTCTGTAGCCAGGGGACAGCCCGAGGGACACCTGGCCCCTGGTGGCGAGAAACTCTGGACAGCTCACTTGGGCTCAGCGCCGGGCGACCACAGCGTCCCCTTTCCGCTTCGACTTTCGCGCCCGTGGGGCGTTGATCCGGGATTTCCTGAGCGCGCCTGGTGTGCTCACTGCGCGTTATTGCGCGCAGGGGGCGCTGTGGAGCCTGCGCCTCGCGGCGGGACTCACCGTTCGTAGGGCTCGCGCCCAGTGTTCCCCGGACTGCAACGCAGACCAAGTGTCCTTCGGGGGTAGAGTGTGGGGTGCTGTCTTCGTTGGCGGGAGGGGCTTCCCGATTTCTACCCGCGTCCTGCCTGGGATCACATGCCCCCGCCGCCTCTTCCTCTGCGGTGCCAGGAGCCCGCGTTTTGCTTGTCAGCAGTGAAGCAGGGGGAGTATTTATAGACGCCACTGCAATCCTGCGGTGTGCAAGGTTTCAATTACTGTGCTGCGTCGCGCCCCACCAGACGAGATGCTTACGCGCGGCGGCTCAGCTACACGTCTGCTGCGGAGACCGCATGGAAAGACTTTCCAGGCTTCCCTAATTGGGTAGAGTTTTGGAATCCTTGCCCAGGCTACACATGCAAATTCAGATAACCCATGACAAGGACCACAACAGTCTCGGACTATCAGGTTCCATCCTGTCAGCCTCTTTTCCCCCTACGCCTCTGCCAGCTTCCAGCATGGCATGGATCAGCCTTCGAAACTGTTCCTTTGATCATCTATTAGAAGTAATGGTATTTCCCACGCATATTTCAAAAAGTCAGGGCTCGTTCTGCTAAATTGCTTTGGCGGTAGAGGTGCTGTTACTGATAACACGCAGCTGCAAGTGAGTCAGGAGGGAAATGAATTTAGTCACGTTTTAAAATAAGCCCCTAGTGAGATTCCTTATACATCCGAAGAGGGCGTGTGATGGTCTGCCAGGTGGAACCAGGGCAGAAGGCTCCTCTCATCCCAGTACTGAGCTCCCGAAAGGAGAGTGGTTTCAGTAAGTAGCATGTCGCCTTCCAGAGAAGAGAAAGCAGCAAATGGTTGACCAGGCTACAAAACTGTCCTCTGGTTTCTCCACTCCCACCCACTGTCCTAGTGTTTTAACCACACTTGTAACAGCTGGGCCTATTAATGTGTAAAAGAAAGTCGGAAGTAGAAATAAACCTCCTTACATTAGGTCTGCTCTGATTCTGTATGGCTTCAGAAGCGTTGAAGCTCATTTCTTTCCTCTCTGGAGGGGCATGGGTATGATTTTAGCAGAATCTTTAATGTTGAAATGTTAAAAACAAAACAAAACAAACAAAACAAAAAATGCTTTGAAAACAGGGACAGGGGAGAGATTGTAAACATGTCTTCACACCTTGTGATGACACTTTAAACTGAGACTGGTAAGACTGCATGATCTTCACCAAAATATTGGTGGAGCACTACTTCGCACCCACTGAATAGATGAGCACAGCAAGGCTCAGAGAAATGTGAGGAGTCTGAGGCTACATACACAGGGGATGGAGCTCAGAATAGATGCCACACCATGTTGGAGCCTGGAGATACCCTCCTTTGTGTTGGATTCCCCAGACGTGTTCACTAGATCATTATACAGTTGATTCCGTGTGTGTGTGTTATGTCTGTATGCACTTGTATATTTCAGTGCATTGCAGATGTGTGTGTGTGTATGTAGAGGCCAGACTTGAATACCAGTGTCTTCTTCAGTTGATTTCTGCTGTTTTCAGTCAGGGTCATTCATTAATTCTGCTCATTGGCTCGCCAGCAGGGATCTTTCTGTGCACACTGCACCAGTCCTGGTCTGGCTTTTCACACAAGCCCTGGGAATCCAAACCCTGGTCATCACGCTTGTGTAGCAAGCACTTTTACCTATGGAGCCATTTCTGCACCCCCATGTTGTGTTGTTGTTTTTTCCCAGAGTGTCACAGAGCAGCACAATTATTGATAAAGCTTCTCATCTTGTCTAAGAATGCCATTGCAATGACTACCTGAACACCTCACACTGATGGTTCTTACCTGTTCTATCCTCAGCTTACTCATTAACTTAGTGTATGTTCAACATTTTACCCACTCATCTGGAGAAGGTGCAACTCAGCACAATCCTTGTGATCCTTCAACTCTGTTCACATTTTTCTGCCCCTTTGATATGAATGAGTGCCCCTGTTGTCTGGCTTTGATTCAGCCCTTGTACCAGATAAAACAAATGCAAACTCTTTTCTAAGTTGCGGACTTTCTTTAGTCCTTTTTTGCAGAACCAGACCAGTATAGGATTGAACTAGCATGTGAGTCTCTGTGAAGGAGCATTTGCAATGCCTGTAATGAAGGGCTTGGCTATAGAGCTGCCTGTCCCCATGTAGACTGTAAACATGTTAGAGGCAATCCTTATAGACGATGTTCATTCACTTACTAATGCAGCAGAGTGAATTAATACTTCTGTGGCTGAAATTTGAAGGGAAAATGTTTTGTGTATTTGTCCAGGATGCAGGGTTCAGAATTTGGAAACAGCGATTACCCGGTAAGTAAAGCCATTACATTTATAGGGGAGGATTCCACATTGGAGTCAAGAAGGGGACTGGGGACATAGATGACACAAGACAACAACAAGCCATCAGAGATCAACTTGAGATAATTCACATTTTGGCAGACTCCCAGGTTCTCAAGATGGCTCTAGCGGTTTAGAACCATTCAAAAGCATGGAAGTTTTTTAATCAGGCGTCAAGGTTCCAGCAGCATGGGGAATCAACAGTGGAGAGAAAGGAGGTCATGGGACTCAAAGGCCTGAAAAGATAGTTGCATGGAAGGAAAGATGGATCCAATATAGGAACGACTCTATATTGGTGTGGGAAGGCATGGCCCTCAGTTACACAGCTGAGTAAGACTTGGTGAATGCATGCAGATTTGATGCTCAGATGGGAGCGCAGTGGCAAAGTAAGTTCCCCACCTCCTGGGAGTGTCTTTTGTTATTCTGTGCCAGCTTATAGACCATAGAAGTGAGAAAGCCCGTGAGACCTGTTTCCATTTTAATTGGACTTGGCCCTTTGAGGTAACAGTCACTCAATCTCTCTTTAAATATTCTTTTCTTATGCTTTGCCAGTTTATAGCCTTTGTAGATCAATGCTTGGATTTCATTTTGGAGAAAGAGAGGGAAAAAAGCCCAGAGGTTAGTGATTACCAAATTGGATTATGTTCTGTCTAGCAGAGTTTAAAGAAATGCTGCCTGGTCTCTAATTACCATTAACTAGGAATTTAAACACTCCATTAAATTGAAGCTGACTTAAAAAAAAAAAAACTGCAGTGTTTTCAGCTGTAACATTCTAGAATTTTAGAGACTCTTATATAGTATATGTGTATAGTGATTATGTATGTGTGTATGTGTGTGTATGTATGTATGTATGTATGTATATATGTCTCTTCCCAGATAGCACATTTCCATAGCAGATAATGCATGACATTGTTATGAAAAGTCAGAAGTTCATGGCCAAGTTCAGCCACTTTGAGCAGCTTCTGGAGAGCCCAGTTCACTGGGATAACCTAGAAGGGTGTTGGGGAGTGATGAACTGTCCAGATCACTCTTCCTCTTTTGACTGTGGTCTATGAGAGGTTGGTAAACACTAGCCCTGCTGCTGCCCGGCATAATTACGTATGCAATATACTCTGCATGTAATTATGTGTTGCATCGAATTGCATATTAACTCATGGCTTTCTCTGTGCTCCTATGCTCCCTCCTCAGTTCTGAGGTGTCAGTAGAAGAGTCTCACACAGATAGCAGACTCAGGTTCAGCAATGCCTCCTGTTTCTCTCTCCCTTCTCTTTTTACTTTACAGAGGTTTTTCCGACCTTGTTGGTTCTTTTTGATACTGGCTGAGTTCTTGGTTTTGTGAAAGGAGCTGGGTTGCTTACAAATTCAAAGATTAAGAAAAGGACTGTGTTGGGTGCTTTGTCTGTTTAGAGCACCAGGGTGTGCAATTCAAGCAGCGCCTAGAACAGTAGCTAAAGGTTTGTTTCTGTCTCCTTGTTCAGAACTGGGGCAGAATCTGGCTCTGAAATGTGTGTGGATTAGCCTGCTCTAAGCCTCCTCAGACCCGTCACAGCCTGCTCCTAACCTCAGCAGCATAACTCCTCAGGATAAACCCTTTAGTAGAGTGCTACATAAAGCCTTTGAAACTGACTCATCATCCTTTCCTGGGTGACTCCTAGAGACCAAGTAGACTTCTGCAGTCATTTGGAGAACTCTGAAACATCAGGCGCCTGTTTCCCTGCTCCCTTCATGGAGCCCTGTGTCTATTTTCCTTGTGATACCTGAAGGCAAAATTAGTGGGTGGATTTGGTAATCCTTGTGTTTGAGATGATTAAAACAAACAAACAAAAAACTTCACCTACCAGCAGGACAATAGATTCTTTTCAGGCCTCAGAAAAACCCTCATGGCATGACCCTTTACACACGCACGCACACACACATCTGCCAAAGGTCAGTCTCAATGCAAAGTTGCCACCTTAGTCCTTACTGGCACTGGGGAGACCACACAGATTGAAGAATTGAGGCTGTGAATCTGATGGAGACTCTGCCTTGAGAGAACTCTGACCATGGAAAAATATCTTCTCAGTTGTTCTGGACTTCACCTTTCCTGTCTACACACCTGCAAACATGACCTATGACAAAGGGTCATCCAAGATGGCCAAGGATGAGGTTCAAAGGGCACATAGATCTGTTGTGTGGTACTTACCATTCCTGGGAAGATGTGAACAAATGCCTATTCACTCCACACAGGGAACCAATGAGAGAGCAAAGTAATGATATCTCCAGAGTCTAGGTTGGTGAACCAGTAAGTTTATTGGGGTTACTTCCAGCATTGAAGAGTCAAAGACAGATACATCACCAAAAGCCAGTCCCAGCATAGGGAAACTTGAAGCTCTCTGCATGATATTCAGGCAGCTTGACAGGTTGGAATGTCTGTTATTCTTAGTAGTCCTTCTTAGTTATCTAAGTGTTTTTGGAGTGGGTGAGACTTGTGAATCTAGTGAGTTTAAGAAACTTACTAAGACTTGGGAGTTGCTTATTTCTTGAGTACTAGCACCTCTCCTTGATGGGATGTTTTAGTTTATAGAAAATTGCTACATGGCAGAGTCACAGGGAAATCCTATGGCACTGCGATCTGTGGATCCAGTGGGTCTTCATGGGATTCTGTCAATCATGTAGCATTTCAGAACGTAATGTTTGTAACTGGACTTTCGAGTTTGAGGCAAGGTTTCTCCTTTCTGGCTTTACTGACATCTTGAACTGAAGAGTTCTTGTGGGATGGCCTTTATCCACTAGATACCCATGGTGTCTTCTGCCCTGACCCCCCCAGTGGTAACAATCCATAGTATCTCCATACATGCTGACTGCCCCCTAGAGAGGCAAGAAGCTGTCACTTTGGTTGAGAATGTTGTTCTAGTCCCATGTTATCAATGCGAGGTGAATACTAGAGGCATCTGGCAGAAACCAGTACCAAGTCTCAGCACTAATGTATCAAAATTCCCAGGAGAGGGTCCAGGAATCTAATCTACTCTGTCTACCCTTTATTCACGGTGCCATTCTTGGTTTCAGTTAACTGTTAAGTAACCCTAGAATAAAAATGTTAACTGGGGAATTCCAAAAATAAATAACTCTTGTTTAAAATTACACTCTATTCTGAGCAATATGATGAGATCTGCTCCTGTTCCACGATGTGCTGCTTGGGTGGGTCATGCCTTTGCCCAGAGTACTCTCCTTGTGTGTACTACATGCCTATAGGTATGTGTGTATAGAAAAACCCATGGAATACATAAGATTCATCCCTCTTTGTAGTTTGAGACATCCACTGGAGGTACTGAAATGTACCCCTTGTAGATGAGGGGAGAGAAGGTGATAGATACTGTGTAATCCTCTGAGATTCTGGTCAGATATTAGGATTGAGTTAAAATGTTATAAGATTGGTGTAGCCGAACTTTTAAATTATTATTTATCACTTATTTATTTATTACTAAATTTACTTATAACAAACACCAACAATTTCTTAACTATTAATCCTATAAATTCCTACAACCCCTTTAACCTATCCACTAAACCTATTGATAATTATAACAACCACTTTCACAACCTTTTAGAATGATACAGTCTCTGGGGCAGGTCCTCAGTCGTCAGGAACACAGTCTTTGTTGTAGATTCTTTAACACATTTAGCAGTCCTTTTTTTTGGATCTCTCAGATGTAGGTTCCTCAGGTTAAGTTGGTTATTACAGTCTCACCTTAAATAAGGCTTTATGTTTTCTTCTCTGTGGGAGATCCCAGCCGTCTGCAGGCCAACTTACTTCTTTTGAATCAGGAACTCAGCTGTTCTGCCTCAGTCCTTAAAGCCAGGCACAGTTTCCCCTAGGCCACTGATCGGACAGATCAAACCCCTCCAGGCAAAAACTGAGCTACAGGGTCCAGTCCTTGGCCTTTTGGTGTCTTGTTCAGGCTTTCTTTGCTCACCGGCTTCTTTCTGCTTCAGGGAATTCTGGCCATCAATGGCCAGCTCTTTTTTCAGCAGGACTCTTGGAGCTCTCTAGCATCAGGGGCCTCTTCTCTTTCTGGGCTCCATGCACTGTCCTTAAATAGGAGGAACGCTGTTTCAGCTTAATTTGGGCTCCGCCCACTTAGCAGCTGAAAACAATGTCAGGCCAGATACTTTGTTTCTTTAAGTCTATTGAGTCTTTCCTGTTTTTCCTGACTTCAACCTTGTTTTTTAGTCTATTTAGTCGTTCCTGTTTTTCCTGACTTCAACCTTGTTTTTCAGTCTATTGAGTCTTTCCTGTTTTTGCTGACTTCATGCTGATAATGTTCTTCAGGCCCCGAATTAAGAGACAGTATCAGAAACTCCTATATATTTTCTAAATCTAATTTATCTAACCCCTACAGATTGGTACTACAGGGATGTTGCTGAAATGCTTAGAGCCTCCCTTCTCCTATGGTTGTTGGAGAACAGGATAACCTGTAAAAGGGTTTTAGAACTCATGTGCTATGCAGATGCAAACAGGTGTTATAATGCTTCTGGCCTCTGGAGTTCTATTCTGTTGTTTCGATTGCTGCATTGCTGTATTTGTTCATTTTCTCTCAGGCCTAGCTTGGCAACCTGCACAGGATTTCTCTGCACCATCCTTTGAAGCTGCTGTGGTTGTGAACTGGGTCCACTTTTCTCTACACACTGAAAACTGTGGCCCAGACTTTTTACTTCTGACATTTTTTTGTTTGGCTTTCAGGACGTTTTAAAGAAAAAAAGAAAGATTTAAAAAAAATCCCAGTTTTTAAAAAGTGAGAGATGACTCATGGACTTTCCAGCTTTGGGTGTATGTGTGGCATATATTGTAGTGCAGCACTCTAGAGGCAGGGCCAAGAGAAGCATGAATTTTTTTTAAGTGATTTGCTCATTTGCAGTCTTGCATTTTTTATGTTTATTTATTACTTCAGGTTACATCTCCATCATAGTGTCCTCTTTCCACCCCTCTTAGTCCTGCCCTCCCACCCTCTACCCCCTATCCCTTCCAACCCACTCCTCCGGAGTAGAGTGTCCCTACGTATTAGTCCCCCACCCCAATTCAGCACTCATATGAGGGCCAAGAGCCTCCTCATATACTGGGGGCCTACAAGGCAGCACCACTAGGGCAAAGTGTCTCATGGACAGGTAACAAAGTCTATGTTCCTGTTCCCTTTGGTGCATTGGCTGTAGCATAGTTATGCTGTACTATATGGCTAAAATCTGATTATAAGTGAATAGATGCCATGTGCATCCTTCTGAGCCTGGGTTAGCTCACTCAGGATGAGCTTCTCTAGTTCCATCCATTTGGCAAATTGCATGATTTCGTTGTTTCTGATGGTTGAGTAGTATTCCATTGTGTAGATGTACCACATGTTTTTTTTATCCATTCCTTGGTTGAGGGACATCTGGGTTTTTTCCAGTTTCTAGCTATTACAAATAAGGCTGCTATGAACATAGATGAGGAAACATCCTTGTGGTTTGGTGAGAAATCTTTTGGATGTATACTCAGAAGTGGGTATGGGTATGGCTGGGTCTTGAGGTAGAGCTATTTCAAGTTTTCTAAGATATTGCCAGACTGATTTCCATAGTGGTTGTACAAGTTTTCACTCCCACCAGCAGTGGAAGAGTGTTCCCTTTTCTCCACAACCTCACCAGCATGTGCTGTCATTTGAGTTTTTGATTTTAGCCATTCTGACAGGTGTGAGATGGAATCTCAGAGTGGTCTTGAGTTGCATTTGTCTGATGATTAAAGATGCTGAGCATTTCTTCACATGTCTCTCAGCCATTAGGGATTCTTCCTTTGTGAATTTTCTGTTTAGCTCTGTTCCCCATTTTTTGATTGGATTGTTTGATTTCTTGGCATTTAATTTCTTTAGTTCTTTGTAAATTTTGGATATTAGCCCTCTGTCAGATGTGGGGTTGGTGAGGATATTTTCCAAATCTGTGGATCAATGGAATCGAATTGAAGACCCAGAAATGAACCCACACACCTATAGTCACTTAATTTTTGACAAAGAAGTCAAAACCATACAATGGAACAAGGACAGCATCTTCAACAAATAGTGTTGGTCTAACTGGATGTTGATATATAAAATAATGAAATTAGACCCATACTTATCACTTTGCACAAAACTTAAATCCAAGTGGATCAAAGACCTTAACATAAGGCCTGACACACTAAATCTATTAAAAGAAAAAGTGAAAAAACCCTCGAACTCATCAGCACAGGTGACAACTTCCTGAACAGAACACCAACAGCTCAGGATCTAAGACCAAAATCAATAAATGGGACCTCATGAAACTGAAAAGCTTCTGTAAGGCAAAAGACACTGTCAATTCAAACAAAATGGCAGCCTACAGATTAAGGAGCATGAAGTTAGGGTCAGCCTAGACCACATACTGGGACCATGTCTCAAAAAAGCTAGGAGAGGGAGAGGGAGGGAGGGAGAGAAGGAAGAAGGGGGGGAGAGAGAGAGAAAGACTGGGTGTATTCCTTAGAGAGAGAGAGAAAGACTGGGTGTATTCCTTAGAGAGAGAGAGAGAAAGACTGGGTGTATTCCTTAGAGAGAGAGAGAGAAAGACTGGGTGTATTCCTTAGAGAGAGAGAGAGAAAGACTGGGTATATTCCTTAGAGAGAGAGAGAAAGACTAGGTGTATTCCTTAGAGAGAGAGAGAGAGAGACTGGGTGTATTCCTTATTTTTCCACAGTCCTCTGTGCCTCTTTAATCTTAGCTATATTCCTGACCTTGACCATTATTAGGTTTGCTCTTTTTTTGTGGGGGTCCGTATCCTTTGCATTAATTATGAGCCATTATTCTTTCATTTTGTTTTCTTGTTACTAGGTTACATCTAAGTTGTTTTTATAGCTAGCATAGTAGGTGTTGGAAGTGATAGTGTCATTCCATCCTAGTCTTACAGAGAAGACATTGTCTACTCTTTGAACTTTTAAAGTTCTTGCCTACAAGTCATGCAGTGATGGTGAACGCCTTTAATCCCAGCAGTGGGGAAGCAGAGGCAGGTAGATCTCTGAGTTCCAGGACAGCCAGGTCTACACAGAGAAACTGTCCAAAAAAACAAAAAAACCCAAAAACAAACAAACAAGCAAAAAAACCCCACCCAAAATCAACAAGAAAAAGCTCTTTCCTTCTCAAAATCTTCCCTTGGAGTTTTCATTTGACCTTTGATGGGTCTTACCTTGTCACTTTTGAATGTAATTTTAACATTCTACCTCTGGTTGTTTGAACTGGCCATCTTCTACCTTAACCCTTGTGGCCTGCTACAATGAGAGTACTACTTTTGAATGTTTCCTAACAGACCTTGAGCTTGCTTGGAGTGGTTTTCTAGTCTTCTTAAATGGCCAATGTCTTCCTCTATTTAGGTCTTGGCATACACTAGAGTGTGGTTGATTTACATAGACTTTGGCTGACTTCTGACTTGTGTGAAATGGCTGCATTGAGACAGCTTTGCTCCTTTGCCCAGCCGCTTGCTGACCTAATACCTGGGGAGAAGTTTATGTTCTCTTCACTTCTTTTCCTAAGTAAAAGCATTCTATCTCTGAGAGAGGACCTACTTTTCAAGATAGAGCGCACTTAAACGTAGAGCACATTTCCCAGCACTTCAAAGTGCCGTTGGCTGCGAGGCAGTAGCATCTGACGGCTCTTTTGCCCATCACTGTTTCATATATAATGTGTCAGAAATGTAATTGCTCCATAATTCACGCTTCTCCGCTGCTGCCTGTGTCTAGACTTTCTGGGTTACCGTGGAGTAGACATTGTCCAATCACTGTGGATCACATTCATGGGCCACACTTAAACAATCTGCATTCCAAGAAACTTGATGTTTAAGTGGGGGCATCAAGATGAGTACATAAGAAGTGTGGTATTTCCCACAGTTTCACTTAACTTGCACCAAAGAAGTGGGTTTTTGTGGTAATTATACAGTGGGTTTCTGTTCCAGGTATTAATGTCATATAGTTACTTGCAGGTGAAACTAAATTACCAGTGTCCTGAGTCCTCTACACAATTAGTGACCTCTTCTGAGTCGAGGTCCACCCCTGAGCTTGTATCCTGTTTGCTCAGATGTAGAGCGGTGTCCAAATTTGGACTTGTAGAGTCTCAGTTTGGTTTCCAAGGAGTGCTGAAAAAAGTTGCTCATTTTTGCTCTTGGGTCTTTTCCTTCTTTGTAGGACCCAGTGTCTGTCTTGCCCATGTGGTCCTGGTCTGCAATATCCTTGTGAGTGTTAATGCTTAGATGGATCCGTGTTTGAAGAGAATTTTTCTGGTCCTTCTGAAATGAGAAGGCAGCTGCTTTTCTGGGCACTTAGAAAACTTCTTTTAACTCACTCATTTAAAAGTATCTATTGGGAGCTGTTGCTTGGTATCAGGTTACAGTGTAAGACTTAGGTCGGGCCTTTGCTTTGAAGGACTGGTCAGACTCAGAAAGGACAATAGATGTAAAGATTTCTGCTTGCCGACTAAGTGCTTTGAGAAGGAGCATCTCCTCCTGTTAGAGATTCGCTGGTTGAGGTGGAAAACTCCAAGCTCTGTGATGCTCACAGGGGGACATGAATGGTGTGTCCAGCCTTTTGGGAGCCTGTGCAGTCAACACATGTGTGAGTAAAGCAGAGGGCTTGGGAGCTCAGACTCCACGGTCCTGTAGGATTGGTCTTTGGAACATTTTTGCTAGTTTTCTGCTTTTTTGGGCAAGTGACTCCCGGTGCCTCAGTCTCTCCATCTGCAGCATAGGAATTGTAAAACAGGTAATAATCTCATAAAGCCAGCCTCTTTGGATTTTGGTGGAAATCACTGATGATAATAAATGTAAATTGAGGCCTGGTCTATCACAACCAGC
The DNA here is from genome assembly GCA_907164525.1 of Lophiomys imhausi. Lineage (NCBI taxonomy): Eukaryota > Metazoa > Chordata > Mammalia > Rodentia > Muridae > Lophiomys > Lophiomys imhausi. The sequence continues at coordinate 3,171,605 of CAJQZJ010033157.1, forward strand.
CTTCAGTGATAGTTGATGTTCATCTAACCAACAGTAATGACATTAAAATCACCATGTTTGGCAGTTTATTTGATGAAATAGTTGTGATTTTTAAAAAATTGTTATTTGTTTTCTCTTTTATTTTTGTCTTTTGAGACAGGGCTTCACTGTGCAGCTCTGGCTGGACTGTCCTCGAACTCACTCTGTAGACCAGGCCTTCCTGGACCTCAGAGATATCCACTTGCTTCTGGCTTCCTCCTCACCACCTGGCAAGAATCCCACTCTTTAGAATAGCCTCTCCCTGATATGATTGATAGCCAGCCACCCTAGCCAGAATGGCAAGCTTCCAGCCCAGTGAGAGATTTGGTCTTAAAGGAACAAGGCCGAGAGGGTTAAAGGAAGGGACTTGCTGCTGATTTCTTCCTCTGTACTCTACTTGCATGTGCATGACTGTCCATCCATATAACTGTGCGAGTGTAACACACATACTCATGCATGGATTCTGGGCCTTCTCTTGGGAAAGGTCATGTAAATTGGACTAATATCCCAATGTCCAAAGCTGACTAGGTTGTGCGGTGACTGCCTTTGACCTGAGTAGGTGCTGTTTGGCAAGACAAGTTGGTTGTCCCTTACTCACTTTTCATGGCCAGAGCCAGCCTGTTTAGTCAGTTTGTGATGCACAGTACAAAAAAAAAAAAAAAAAGGATGTTGGATGGCCCAGTGGTTAAGAGCACTGGCTGCTCTTCCAGAGGTCCTGAGTTCAATTCCCAGCAACCACATGGTGGCTCACAACCATCCACAATGTGATCTGATGCCCTCTTCTGGCTGCATGTGTGCATGCAGATAGAACACTGTATTCATAATAAATAAATAAATCTTTTAAAAAAGGATGTGTTTGGGGTGGGGGAAGAAATGGCTTCATCTTTCATTTTCCCTTCCTCCTAGTCCCCAGGTTCCTACCCACAGCAGTCCTGCTGTAGAGTACCTTCTGAATAAACTGTGGATATCTGAATAAACTTGAATGAACAAGCACATGAACGAATGGACTGCAGTTGTTAGCCCAGACTTGAGATCAAAAGTCAAGTTCTGGTCCTGACCACCTTCTAAACACTGTCTTGGAACAAATCACAAAAAACGTACCTTTTCCTCCTTTTGCTTTTGTTTCTTTCAGGGCTGTAGGAGCCACTGTTGATGTCTTTGTTTATTTGAATAAATAATCCAAATCCAGGTTCACATTTGAAATTCAGAAAGTACAGAAGATCCTGTAGAAAAGAGACCTCCCTTGTATACCTGCAATCTGGCGAAGGCCCTACAGCCTTCTTTCTTTCCAAACATCCCTAGACAGCATCCATCACTACATAGTATGCCTGGTGGGTTGGGTACCACAGGGCACCTGAGAACATGGGCCTTTAGAAAAGTATCCATTTTGTATGCATTCACAAGGCTGATTATGATAAGACCACAAAAGTGGTGGGGGTAGGCTCTTCAGCGATGATGATAATGAATCAAGGGGTGAAGGGGGAATGAGGGCTTTCCTGACTACAGGATTGTTTGAGCTTGGAGAACAGGATGGGAAATATTTTATGCAGAAGGCCCTGGGGAGGGAATAGATGGAGGTTGTGGAGGTGGTGGAAGTAACTCTGGCTAGTGAGCTGACATGCAGTGGCTGGAGGCAAGAGTGTGAGGTTGGCCTAGAAATTAGTCTCAGAGCTGTGGGCAGTCTTTGAAGGTATTGACGTGTCAGAGTGACGTGAATCACATGAGTGCTGCCATTCTTGTCTCATCACTCTCATAAGTGCGTGACCTTAGGTAAATTTGTCACTGTGTGCCCCCACATCCTTCTCTGTATTACAGAGATGGTAACGGAGCCTGGCTCCTGGTGACTGGAGAAGCCAGGGCAAGGGCTTTCATGGGCTTCGGGTTGCTACACAGTGTGAAATATGTGACCCATTGTGACTGAGTAAACATGAGTGTAGGTGTCCGAGTTGGCTAGCAGTTGCTGTGATGAGGACCATGACCAAAAGCAACTTAGGAAGAAAAGAGTTTATTTCATTTTATAGCTTATGGTCCATCATAAAGGGAAGTCACGGCAGGAACCTAGAGCCGGGAACTGAAGGAGGCCACAGAGGATTGCTGTTCACTTAGTGCTTACTTCTCAAGTATTGCTCAGTTTGTTTGCTTCTGTGCCCTAGGACCATCCGCTGAGAAGATGACACTGCTCACAGTGGGATGGGCCCTGCCAATCAATCATCAATCATGAAAATGGCCTACAGAATTTTCCTACAAGCCAGTGGGATGAAGGAAATTCCTCATTGACATTCCCTCTTCTCAGACAACTCTAGCTTGTATAAAATTGACAAAAAAAAAACCAACCAAACAAACAAACAAAAAAACTAACCAGTACACCAAGTATTGTTGTCTACAGGTCCCTGCTCCTTAGTCTGTCTTTGAGAGGAGGAAGCACACATGGCAAGTGCTAGTGTCTGGCAGACACCCAGTAACTAGCTCTGCCACTCCCATTGTCCTTACCAAGGCTGCTCTGCTGTAATAAGAGGATGGGTCACCTGGGTTGCACTGACTGTGAGTATGCGGCTCAGTCCTGGTGAGTCCTGCATCAGGAGACACTGGCTGCTGTGTTCCGGATGCAAGGCTGTTGTGCTCCTGGGGAGCACGCCTAAGGGCTGTTTCTGTCTGCCTGGGAACTGGATTCCCCCCATTCTGGGAGGTTACATCAGGCTGGGTGGCTCTGCTTTGACTTTGTTATTTACACTGCAAGTGGCTTTTTCCTGGAAGCTTCCAGTCATTACCAGTTACACACTTCTTTTTTTTTTAATCTGTTGTGTCATGATTCTACTTCCTTTTTCAGAGGCCAAGCTGGAGCCTCAGTGGATTTCATTTGCATGTTCATCTTTTGCCCTTATATTTGTGGGTATGGTCCCTATATCATTCCCCACCACCTGGCGTTGTCCCCAGTCCCTATCCTCAACCTTGGCCTCATGCTTTGTATCTCCATCCCCAGATGCCACCCCCACCCTGTCCTCATGCTCTTTCTTTCCACTTTCATTCTTAGGCTCTGTCTTCATCCCCATCTCCATTCCCTTCCCCACCCTGTCCTCATGCCCAGTCCTCATCCCCACCCTGTCCCCATGCCCCATCCTCATCCCCACCCTG
>CAJQZJ010033157.1:3182833-3223536 GCA_907164525.1 Lophiomys imhausi
ACACACACACACACACACACACACACACACACACACACACACACGTGGATGAGAGCCTCAGCCACAATAGAGGCTTTTGCTGTACGTCTTTCTTCATTGATTTTAGGCTCATTTAGCTAGAGAGTCTAGCCAGCATCCTTTAGTTATATATTTTCAGCCAGATTCTCAATAAAGGCGGCCTCTCATTTCAGGTGTTGGCTGAGAGTGAGGTTTTAAGACAGCGCAGCAGCAGCAACAGCGTTGGGAGAAGCCTATCCTGTGGGTGGCCAGAAACTCCTGGTCCTCAAGACACAGCTCAGTCCTCACCTGGACTTATGACCCGTGGCCTTGCTCCCCTCCTGCCCATTGAGTTCCACAAGATGGGCTCCTTCCGCAGGCCTAGACCACGATTTATGAGTTCCCCTGTGCTCAGTGAGCTGCCCCGCTTCCAGGCTGCCCAGCAGGCTTTGCAGCTAAGTTCCAACTCTGCCTGGAACAGGTAAGGGCTTGTGGGGCCACACCGCCAGGGAGGGGTCTGCAGTGATCTGGGAGGTGTACTGAGCATCTGCTGCCTCAGCTTTGCTCATGAAGTCTGATCACAGTGCATGCTGAATGGGGCAAGTGCTCCCCCCCACCCTCATTTTTATATGGAGAAAGTAGCTCACTGTGAATTTTGGCCTCTCAGGGTCAGTTTTACCAGCCTGGTATCATTCTGTTAGAATTTACAGTTACTGTTCATGCTCCTTAATGCTGGGTGAGTATCTGAGGGTAGAGTCTTTCAATCGACCTCACATCACTTGCTTCCCCTTTTTGAAACTTTAGGTGTGTTTCTGTGCAAGGCTCAGTGTGGGTGGGCACACCAGAGTCTCTTTCACCTGGGGCGTGGAGGAGAAATGTTGCTTTGGAAGTTGCCTGGCAGAGCTTACGAACCGAGCCCAGAGCAAATGAGCAAATCAGTACTGCCTTACAAGTCGGAGGGCTACTGGTTTTCAAATCTGTGTTGGACTCTGGATAAATGAAAGGATTACTGCATTCCCTGTGTGCCTTTGCAGTGACTGGGCCGTCGTCAGGCACCCTCAGCTGATGCAGCTTCGGAAGGCTTTCTGGAATGTCCTCGCATTCTGAGGATCATAGCCCTTTGTAAAATTCCTCAGCACAGAGAAGATTATAATCATCTCTTCTGCTGAGGACTCCAGAGTAGGTCCTTGAGCACGCGGAGTTGAGCCATGACTGTGGGCCCTCTAAGAGGCCAGTATACTTCCCTCCTAGGAGTGAATGAAATAAAGGGACAAGGAAGGTCCATGGAAAATTCTATTATAAAGACAAACACTTGTCATTTCTATATGAGAAGATGGTGGCTTTCCAGTTGTAAGAACCTGGAGAGGGTCAGCTCCTGCTGGCAATGAATGCTTTTTTTGATACTTGCAGGCCCTTGTGATGGGAGTTCTTAGAGAGCTGACCCATTGCTTACTTCCATGTGAGTAAGAGGAAGAAGCCCTGGGTGACCTCCAAGAGACATAGAGCTACCTTTGAATTCTTTTGCCTCACTCTCTTAATACTTCTGAGACATAAGAAGAGGGAGAGAGGATGTGGCGTGTATACCCTAGGCGTGCCAGCTCTTCCATGGCCTCCCCTGTGGGCTGTTTGAAAATATGTGCCCTGGAGGCAGATCACCTAACTGGGACATGTTTCTGTCTCTCTGCAGCGTTCAGACGGCTGTGATCAACGTTTTCAAAGGGGGCGGCTTGCAGAACAATGAGCTATATGCACTGAACGAAAACATCAGGTACTTGGATGGCCAGAACCGGAGCTGTCTTACAATTCTGGGGCTTAGGGTCCTCCCACCTCCCAACCCCACCACTGAGCTTGGGCCTTGCTGCTCTGCTCCTGCGCCTGCTGTGAAATTGCTCCTGTGGCTGCACTGCTGGTGTTCTGAGACCTTGGCCGTCTAGACTTCTCATTCTGAATAATGCCCTGTGCTCATGTTTATAGTGCACTTTGTGCTGGGGTTTCAAGTTGATGGATGGAGGCTGGTAATTCTGTAAACATTTCTTCATCTCTAGCTAACTGGTAAGCACTGGATTAGGTAATATGACTTTGTGTTGGGAGCCAGATTACTGGAGGCTTATTGCTGTTAATAAAAGACTTACTAACGAATATTAGAGTACCTCCTTGATAGCCAAGTGCTGGAGCAGACATACGTGAGCTCTCCTCTCATGATTTTTTTGTTTGTTTTGTTTTGAGACAGGGTGTCAGGTAGCCCACATTGAACGTGAATGTCCTGTATAATTGAGGATGGCCTTGAATTCCTGATCCTCCTATCTTCACCTCCGGAGTGCTGGGGTCTGTGCTACCACCCTTGGTTTAGAAGATGCTGGGGATGGAGCCCAGGGCCTCTTGCATAGTGGGCGACCATTCTGTCAACCGAGCCACATCCCCAGCTCACTCTCCTGGAAATAAAGTCAGATGGGAAGGCGATCCTAGTCAGCCAATCATGAGCTGTGTTATGACATAGCTGACACAAAGAAAGAAGGTTGACATGATTTGGTCTTGCCAAGAGTCCAGGGACAATGGAGGCTGTGCTTGTGTTAGGATCTGAGCTTCAACGAGAATTCACTGGGGGAAGGGGCTCCAGGTGAGAGAATCAGCAGATGCACAGGCCTTGTGCTTGTGGTGGGCAAGGAACTGAAAGGAGCCTTAAAATACATAGGGTGCTGGAGGTGGGGTGGTTATATAGTTGGCTTTGAGTCTTCATGAAGTGAGAGAGGAAAAGGGCTACCCTCAGGCTTAGGTGGTGCTAGGAGGTTGAATTAGCTAGCCTTTTAATTCCTCTCCGGGTATGGTAAATACAGAACATCTAAAGACCAGCCCTGCAAGGGGTAGAGCAACAAACAAGGCCATTGTTCAGGCCTTGTTTACGTTGAATTAAAGTCTGTGCTAAGGGCAGCTGGGGGTTTAAGAGCTCTGTTTTCATTAAAAGTTGTACAGCACATATGCAAACAGCTGTGTTACATTTCTACCTATTCACCTGAATTTCACATCACAATTACATAAATCTGGAAAGAGACAAAGGAGATCATCTAGCCTCATTGTACAGGGAAGGAAAGTGAGGTCCCAAGAAGATATGTGTCAGGGGCAAAGCTGGGTCACCAGCCTCAGACTTATAAGAAAGAGCCCAGCTCATTCCAAGCACCGAGTTCCTGCCCCCCCCCTTCCTCAGCCCCCATTAAAAGTATAAATAAATAATCCAGTGGATCAGGAATGTGCTAAATTGTTTCTCACTTCAGGAGACAGATCCTGACATTGTATTTAAAAGATCTTTGCGGGCAGCTAGGGAGGTGGGAGCCAATCTTAATGTCACATGCCCTGCAGCCCAGGGAAGCAAGAAGTCTCCAGGTGCCGAGGGGCCTTCCGAATGGGGAAGCTGGCTCTCAGAAAGCCTGAAATTAAGATTTTTATGTAAAATTTCCTCATAGTTTTGTTTGTTTTAAATTTTATTTCATAGTTTCACTGTGTAGCCCTAGCTTTCCAGGAACTCACTATGTAGAGCAAACTGGCATCCACCCCACAGAGAATTAAAGGCCTTAGCCACCAGGCCCAGGTCTTTTTCATTTTTAAGTTGTTGTTGTTTTGTTATTTATTTATTTATTTATTTTTTGGTTTTTCGAGACAGGGTTTCTCTGAATATCTCTAGCTGTCCTGGACTCGCTTTGTAGACCAGGCTGGCCTCGAACTCACAAAGATCCGCCTGCCTCTGCCTCCCAAGTGCTGGGATTAAAGGCGTGCGCCACCACCGCCCGGCTTGTTTTGTTTTTTAAATAATATTTTTAATTGGTGTATCCGACTTTCAAGTGTTAGTTTAGAAAAATGTGAATTTCTCCAAGCTTTGGTACAAAACAAACACAACACTCTGGTTCCAAGTGTGACCAACAAGCCACCTTAAGAACGGCCATAGTGCCGGGCATGGTGGCGCACGCCTTTAATCACAGCACTTGGGAAGCAGAGAGGCAGGTGGATCTCTGTGAGTTCGAGGCTAGTCTGGTCTACAAAGCGAGTCCAGGACAGCCAGGGCTACACAGAGAAACCCTGTCTGGAAAAACAAAAAACAACGCCTCCCCCCACACAACCCAAAAACAAGGATCATAGTGTGTATAAAATGGTGATTCTATTATGGAAATGTGTTGTGTCCTAGGCAACTCATGGCACCTCCGGTTTGAACAACTGCATCTGAAATCCATTCTAGTCTGCTCCGGTTGCTATAACAAGTACCATAGGCGTGTGGCATAAACAGCAGAAATTTATTTCTTTATGCTCTGGCGCCCAGAAGCCCAAGGTCAAGGTGTTGACCAGCTCAGTTTCTGGTGATGGCTAGCCTGTGGTCACCGCCTCACTAGGAGCTCACATGACCTCTTCTATGTATGTTCAAAGGCAGAAAGCCAGCTTTCTGGGGTCCCTTAGAAGGACTCCTGCCTTGAGGACTGTACCCTTAAAACCCATCTAGAGCTGAATATCTCCCAAAGGCTCCATAATATCATCATGCTGAGGAGGGTCATAGGAATTAGGGGTTGGCACACAGTAAACAGCCAAACCTGGCTGTATACCGACCGTATTGTGGTGTTCCGGAGCAGTGGAAGATGGTTGAACTGATGTTCTTGGTTTTTTTCTGCTTTTGTTTCTCTCAGAGGGACACGATGAGCCCATCACTTATTGTGTGCTGACTGTACCTCTGCCAAGAAACAGCATCCTCCAGTTATTCTTTACAGTTAGGGGGTACCACTGAAGGTTCTCTAACTTCAGCTTGGTGGGAACTACAATGGTAGGCGTTTGGAACAACAGCCCAGATGTATTTGAGTCTAGAATAAGCTGTAGTAAATTAGAAAGCAGAAGTTGACCTCTGTTTGTCTCTGGGGTTTTTTTTTTTGTTTGTTTTGTTTTGTTTTGCTTTTTGCTTTTTGGCATCTCTAACCTAGTGACTGGTGTTGAGACAGGATTCCCCAACAATACAGAGGCACAGAGTACATCTGGGAATGTGAATCATGTCCCAGGCAGATATGTGACCTGGTGTCTTAGTTACTCTGAACAGACACCATGACCAAGGCAAGTCTTACAAAGAGAGTCAGCCCCCACTGGATTCAGAGGCCAGGGAATTCAGGCTAGTTAAGCCCTATGAGCTTGGGGAAGTTGCTTCATTTTTCTGTGTCTGTTTTGCCTTTCATAAAATGTGGGTGATAATAGCACCAGCCTCATGGCAGTTGGGAGGATTATGATCTCACTTAAGTGTCCTTAGCACAAAGCCTGATACAAAAGAAGCGTTCAGTGAATGTTAAGCATTCTCTATGCTGTTATGATGGGTGCTTGGGAATGATGGGGGGTTAAATGCTGTGAATGAGCGCACAGGGCAGTGTGATGGATTGTTCTGGAGACACAACCAGCATGACGACTTCCCCAGTGGTTTGGATGAGGTGAGCTCACTTTGAACTTGAGAATTGGATGGGCTGCTCAAAGAGTATGCTTGGAATTGAAGTTTGGGTGGGGCTGAGTTCTTATAAGGACAGCCAGCTATTTCTTCTTTCTGTAGAGACCAAGCCTAAGAGGAAATGACTCTTTCAGTTCTCCATTCTGTTCAGCCAAGCAGAAACAAACCTTTTGATGATCACCCAAGTCTTGTGTCAAAACCTAGTGTCATCTCCCCTGTGTCTCTGATCCCAGCCAGGCTTTGCCCCCTTCCTTTTTCCCTTTCCTTCTTTTCTCACCTTTTTTCCCACCCCCCATCTTGTGTGTGTGTGTGTGTGTGTGTGTGTGTGTGTGTGTGTGTATGTGTGTATGTGTTTGTACACTTGAGGGGTGGGCAGAATTTGAAATCAGGTGTCTTCCTTGGCTGCTCTCCATCTTATTTATTTCTGGTCTTGGGCATCTGCTCACATCTGGTTCACAGATAGAGACAGACACAGACACACACACACACACACACACACACACACACACACACACATTAGGGTTTTCACCTTATTCTTTTGAGACACTGAACTCGGACATATCTATTTGACTAAGCCGGGTGGCCAGTGAGATCTAGGAAACCTCTCTAATTCCAGTGCTGGCATTACAGACTCAAGCCACCATACTCGGCTCTTACGTGGGTCTTGGGATCTGCACTCAGGTCCTCACGTTTTGGAGTGACACTTTGCTGACAGCTCTCATGGCTCTCTTTCTAGCAATGCAATGAGAATGCACCTGAGAGAAATGGATGCTTGAAAGTAGGGGCCAGTGTGCAGGATGGCCAGAAAGCAGGCTCTTGTGCAGACTTATCTTATAATGCAGTCATTGCAAATGCTAGCCCTTTCTTTCTTTTAAGATGTGTTATTGAAAACACTCTCTTGCAGATAGCCTTTGGAGTTTGTACAGGGGAGAACTTTGGTCCAAGTGTCGCCAAGTTCTAAAACATAATACTGAATTTAGAGACAAGTATTTCCAGACCTAAGGAGTAAGTCCATCTAAAATAGAGTGGCCAGTTTTCCCCAAATGAAAGTCAAGGCACCTGTTTTGTCAACATGAAAACCATAAATCAGAATATTTTCTATTTACAACTGCCCTAGGAAACAGAACATGATTCAATATCCCCAAAAGCAAGGAGATGATCTTTCTGAATAGACTTTTTCTGGCCTGATTGCCAGTGATCACTGTCCACAGTGGTGGCTCTACCTACCTGCAAACTTTTCTGTCTGAATTCTCTGGAGCTTGGATGTGGTGTTCAACACTCCATCCTTACCCTTGATTGGAGGTCTGAATTTCAGGAATCTTCTGGGAGCAAGAGTGGCCAAGTCCTCCTGGGGATCACATTCTTCCTTAGCAACAAACCTTCTACTTCTCTGTGGGCAGCAAGAGCTAGAGCAGTGAGAAAATTAAGGTTGATGTTTACTGGTTCTTGTGAGAACCTGGGTTGGAGTGTATAGATGGAGGGGTCATTGGTGCTGTTATTCATATATTAAATGTTTGTGATGGGCTCTGCTGGGTCCTGGACATGTTCCGGGACAGCCATTGAGGTGGATGTTTCGGAACTTGTATCAGAGAGGAGCTGGACAAGGAGTCATTGTCTGATGTTTTAAGTTGGGTGGCAGCAGATGGGCGCATCATTATATTGGGGACAGGACTGATTCCTAATTGAAGTCTGAGGGGTGAGCAGGTGGCAGTCAGATACACAGGGAAGCTGAGGACGTAACTGTTTTTTCATTTCTCACCCTATACCCTCAGCAACCAGGGAGGACTTTTTCTCTGCAGAAATAAGTACTCAGAAGTAAGGCTTTGGAAGCCAGAGATGAGTTATCTGCAGCTGGCCCGAGGCAGGAAATGTATGTTTTCCATCTCTTTCAAATCACACCACTTCTGTTCTTGGGGAAGAAGGTGGTGGCATAAAGGGAACCCCAAAGATTTCTAAGGAGAGGAGGTTCCGATGACTTCTGATCTCTGCCAGTCTGAGGGGTCAGATGCTCGAATCCCAGGGGCAAATCCACCTGAGACTTTCCCATCATTCTGAGCCTGCTGACTGTAGAGGGAACCATAGCTGGGAAAAGCATTGCAGGGAGACGAGAAGAGAGGGAGCCTAAGTCCCACCCAAGGGTGGCCGATGGTACTCACACCAGTGTGAGGTGTGATTCCCTCAGTCATAGCTGTAGCAAGTGCCTGTCGAGCAGAATGTGCTGGGCCCTTCTGAGGCTGTGTGTATACAAGTGTCCTATCTAGAAGATGGATACTGTCTGCCTGTTGTATGGATGAGGAAGTACAGGTTCACAGAGGTGAGCTAGCTTACTAGGGCCATCTCTGCAGGAAGTACTGAGACTTAAATCCAGCTCACCCTGTTATCAGAAGATAATTAGAGTCCCACATGACTGGCACAGACCACATTTAAGTCTGATGCACCTAGGTGTGGCCTCACTAATAGATCTTGAAGTATGGATGTTGGGGAATGATGTGTTTAAAAAGAAAACCCTAGTTTTGGGAGGAACTAAGGTAAGATCTTGTCTTTTCTTTCTGAGATAGGTCTTATCATGTATTCCCAGTTGGCCTGGAACTCATGATGTAGACCATGCTGGCCTTAGACTATCCGGTCTACCTTTTGAGCTCCTTTGGCTCTGCCTGATCTCATGTTGGCATCTTGTGCTGAAGTTGAGAAACAAACTTGTCTTTGGGAACAAGAAGGTCTTTAACAAGAAGTGGCAACTGGAGACCAATGCAGTCTATTTGGTCTAAATATTGTTCAGAAATCTGTTCTTTCCTAAAAATTCAAGGTCTCTAGACTGTCTGGAACGTTCCAGTCTGGCAATATTAGACCCACGGCCTGGGCTTAGGCCAGTCAGGGGGTCTGAGACTTTCTTGAATTTTCCTCAGCCCTCAATGTTCATATTTCCTCCCTCCCTATCTTACCTTCTTCCTTTGTAGACATAGTATACCATCTCCATATGAATTCTCTGTGCATTAGTCTACTATGGGCAGAGGAGGGCAATGTGGGAGGCTACCACCTGGGAGGTTGTTGGAGTACTTGAATGTGTGCAGGCTGCCCCACACAGCATGTGTCTCTTAATTAGAAGCTTAGTTTGTGCCCATTATTAGGTGTCTCCCTTTTCCTCAGTGTTCCCACCAATACCCACTGGGGTGCAGACAGAGATTTGTGGAACTGGTATCACTGTGCCCCATCCAGGGGACAGTAACTCTAGTGTATCCCAGTGGAATAGGCCAAAGGACTTTGGAAGGAGAGCCTTCGTATGCTGTTACTTAAAAGACTGTTGATTCCAAACAAGTCCTGTTGTAGCTGCTAGGTGGGATCTTCGGAGGAAGAACAGTCAGGTTGGAGGAGCATGGCTATGGCATCTGGCTTGGAGCCCTGCCTGGAGGGCCTTGCTGTTCCTGGATTTTGAAGCAGTCGAGGAGGGTCCACAAAGGGTACTAGGGAGAACTTTGAGTGACCAAATATTTAATAACCACTATTGCTCTCTTGACCTATCCTAGCTGAATGGTGGCACCTGCCCAAAGTGGTTAACCTCGTCTCTAATGTTAACCTGGAAAGATTTTGAAGCAAGCTGTCAAGCAGAGGGAATTGGGTGTCCTGCTGCTCCACTCCCAGCTCTCCACCTCCACATGCAGGGGCGATGATAGCTGGTGATTCTTCTGGCTGGAACCCAACTTTGGAGCTGTCTGCTTTACCTCCAAATGAACAAGAGTGGAGACTGTGTTGACAGCGTGGTATGAGGAGGAGATTAAGGGTCTACACCAGTGCTTCTCAACCTTCCTGATGCTGCAACCCTTTAATACAGTCCCTAATGTTGTGGTGACTCCCTAACCATAACATTATTTCATAACTATAATTTTGCTACTGTTATGAATTGGAGTGTAAATATCTGATATGTAAGATAATCTGATATGCGACCCCTAAGGGGGGTTGAGAATCACTGGTCTATGTAATCACAGGAAGTGCTGTGAACTGGGGTGGCAGCTCAGCTGGTCAGCCGGGCAGGTGTCAGGGTGTGACACAGTATAGTCCCATAAATTGTTCCCCACTTTTTCCCTGTTGTGGCTCCTTTAGCCTTTTAACTGAACTTCATGCTATTTCTGCTTTCACTGAGCCACATGTCCCCCATAAATGTTTCCTTGCCATTGCTTTTGGTTCCCTATCTTCCTTCTCACTTAGCTTCTTGTGGTAGACTGACTGTGAGCAGAAGTTTGATGTCAAGTGAAGCCAGGGGTCTGGGAATGTGAAACTGGTCATGTGAGTGTGGCCTGGACCAGAAGGTCCCTTCACATCAGCCTCCAGCCCCAGCAACCCTTTTCCCAGGTGGTGTCTGCCCTATAACCCTTTGAGTGCTGTGCTCTGGACCTAACATGCTACTCCATTCACGTGTTTCCTGGGGCATCGATCTGAGGTTGGGCAAAGCCTGTCTGCTGTCCTCAGCAGGAGTCAAGAAGAAGGGTGGAGTCCTAGGGCTGTAGGCTTCAGAGTCAGACAGACCTAGTAGAATCCTCATGACTAATCCTTGCCAAGCCTTACCACAAGCCAGAAGCTCATCTACAGAGATGAATTCACATGCTTACAGTCTTCCTGCTCTGTGGATGTTTCACTGTCCTCACATTCTCTTGAGGACCTGGAGTAGAAAGGTCGGATGCATTTGCTTCAGGGAAGTGGCCATTGGTATTCAGACCCAGGCAGCTGCTTCCAGATTTAATGAGCTGCTGTTTCCAATGTCAGCTTCTTGGTTAGAAGCAGGGCTGTTTCTGCTCCTCTGCAGATACTGCTTAGGCTAAAACAGAAATGCAAATGTTGTGCATATCAGGGCCTGACATGAATAGTAAATTGACTTAGAAAAAAAAGTCACCATCCTAGGTACAGTTTATTCTTGTTCCTTATTATTTTAATTCGTTCTGGCAAATAATTGCATTTCTGTTGACAGAGAAGAAACCTTAGGAAAAACTGGGAAAAATAGAAGGTAGGTTGCCAGATTCTAGGTTTCTGAGGTGCCTAGACTTTTTACATCTTGGGAATTACAGCCTGCCATCTCATGAATCCAGTCATCTTCTGCCTACTTTTTTTGGATATTTTATCCATGAATTAGATAAACTTGGTGAGCTAGGATATGGTGAGGGTAAGAGGGCGATTATCCTGCTGTGATTTAGACCAATATCTCTGATGCCTTGATTGTGTGTGTAGTGTGTGATCCTGTGTGTGCATGTGTAGTGTCTGTGTCGGTGGTGTGTATGTTTCTCTATGTATGTTTGTGTGTGTATTATATGTCTGTGTGTGTATGTCTCTGTGTGTGTATATGTGTCTGTACGAGTATATGTTTGTGTGTATATGTGTCTTTATGTGTATATCTCCCTGTGTGTGTGTGGTATATATATATGTGTGTGTGTGTCTCTGTGTGTCTATGTTTATATGTGTGCAGGCACACATGTGTGTGGACAAGAAGACAACCTTGGTTGTCATTCCTTAGGAACACCCATCCTGTCTTCTGAATCTCAGTGACCTGGCCTCACCAGTTGCTGTCTGGCCAGTGAGCCCAGGATTCCTGTCTGTCCCCAATTTCTGAGGTTACAAGTGCATACCACCATACCCTTTTTTTCTTTTTACTTGGGCTCTAATGCTCCAATTCAGGCCCCTAGCTAAATTACTTATATTTTTGGTTGTGAGCCTAGCCTTTAACGGCTGAGCCATCTCTCCAGCCCTACCCCTAGCTAAATTTCTAAAGAAAGTTCAGCTTTTGAATGAGGGTGCGGTCAGAGAGGAGAAGACCTTTGTCTGAGTTCTATCTCCTCTCCTTGCTCCCCACACCATGTCTAATACCTAATAGGTTTCTAGTAAATTATTATGGATCAAAGAATTAATTTGTGAAGTGAATTAGTGGGCTTCCTATTCTCTCTGCCAGTTGCTCTCTTCCATTTCAGCAGGCAAAGAGTGCAAACTGTGCCCATAAGAGGGGCAGCTTCTCCTCGATCCTGCTGGAGATGGTAGTGTCAGGGCTGAGTTAGGGTCAGAGTCTGGGCTCTGGCTGCCCTAACAAGCTAGACTCAGTCACATGTCCTCAATAGCTAATTAAAAAACAAGCAATGGTGAAAAGGCAGAAAAAAGGAGATTAATTCAATATATTCATGTTGAAAAGGGAGCCAAGGCATCTAGTGACTCCCCAGGTCTGTCTTTGGGGTCCTGGCATAAACTTTAGTCTTAAATAGAAGGCAAGAGGATATGTAACTAAGCAGTCTTCGTCAAGGTGTGGTTCTGGCCGTCACTGACCCATCATTGTCTCAGGTCCCGACTGTCTTATAAGATGGTCTGACAAGTTGACCAAATACATGAAATCTGCTTCTGAGAGGCAAGTGTCCCCTTTGTCTGGCACCAGGGTTCTGCACTTTCCTTATTTGAGCGTGGGATTCCTGGGAAATTTCCAATTTCTTGAGGACTACTGTTTCAGTATTCAGATAGGTTATGGAAGGGGTGCAAGTGTCTCTTTCAAATCTTGTTACCGTCAGGATGACTATAGACTGAGGTAGAAGTGTGGGAGACCTCCTAACTCTCAGGAGTAGAGAGATTCCTTTTTAGAGGTGTCTTCTTTGTTACACAAGGATGAGCAGAACAGACACTGTAGAGGCAGCTGCGTAATCTGACTCTACTGTGTCCGCCCAGTAGAGTTGGCCGGCCAGCACTGCTTCTGGCCCCTGGCCCCACTTTCCTCACCTCCTCCTCCTCCTCCTCTTTGTCCCCTTGGAACAGTGGTTCTCAGATTACCAACCCAGGGAGGGCTGGAATTGCAGGCAGGCTCACAAACTTTCAAGATTCTGTCACCCCTATGCCTGCCTGCTTCCTAATATTGCATCCTTGCTTGGGAACTTACTCCTACAGTCCTTTCCTGGGTTTTGGATCATCCTCAGTAACCTTGGTTGTGACTACTGATAATTTCAGAATCTTTTTGAAAAGGATTTTGAACATGAGTGTATTCATACAATTCAAAAATGTTACAGCTGGGGCTAGGGAGAGGACTCAGTGGTAAAATGCTGCCACATAATTGCATAGATCTGAGTTTGGTGAACAGTGCCCATGAAAATAGCAGGGCATAGTGGTGTGCATATGTAATTACAGTACTGGCATGGTAGAGCCAGGAGGTTCCCTGAAGCTTGATGGTCAGCTAGCCTAGTTGAATCAGTGATCCACAGGTCCTAGTGAGAGAGAGAGAGAGAGAGAGAGAGAGAGAGAGAGAGAGAGAGAGAGAGAGAGAGACCTTGTCTACAAACAAGATAGATGACTTCCAAGGAACACCTGAGGTTGATTTCTGGTCTCCACATGCACATGAGCACATATGAGCATATATCTTCACATATGAGCATATATGAGCGTGCATGCGCGCGCACACACACCACTTTTAAAAAGGTTTAGGTGAAGAACCTTAACTGTACCCCAAAAGCCTAGTTCCCATTTCTTATTTTTCAAAGGCAGATGATGTTATAACTGTATCTCATTGAGTAGTCTTCTAGAAAACTCTCAGCATATATAGGAATATGCACAGACTATATGCACCAGGTGCCATGGGACTCCTTACTCAAGAAGCACAGACTAGATTAGACCAGGGTAGTAAGGTGGTATGTCTGTAGGACCCTGAGTCGGGGAATACAGTTTGCTAAAGGACGGTCTGGCCCTACTTATCTTCCAGTTTGAGCTTCAGTGTTCTCCAGTCTCTTCCCTGGGAAAGGAGAGGCGAGCATTCAACCTTGTGCTTTTCTATGTTATTTTGGAAGTGTTTTATGTGTCTAAAATCAAGGTGCCTCAGGAATTCACAGCAACTATGATCCCCTAAGTAAAACTCACACAAGTTCAAGCCAGTCAAAATTCCAACATGGATGGCGAAGGGTTCACAAGCCCTACTCCTCACCCTTCCCACATCAGAGGAGCTAGGGCAGTTATGACAGCTGTGACAGTTGATGACACTAGAGGAGAGAGTCAGTTTTCTTTGGGGTGTGGACACTAGTAACCTGGGTCTTCTGTGCTCTGTTAAGATTTTCTGGAAATACCCAGAGGTGTGTTTCCACAGTGATTTGAAATCCCATACAGTTGACAGTGAAAGTTAGCAATTACAGACACCAATTCCATGGCACGTCATTTGATCTCAGTAATATGTTGGGCCCTCAGCATAGGCTATCTGATAGGACGTGGCTCTTCTACTTCTTCACAAGCTTGCCTTCTTCACCCATGTCTTGAGACTTGTCAGTGGCCACAAAGACTGTCAAGAGGCATTTTTGGTGGTCAGAAGCAGACTCCTTGCCTCATTCTGCTTTGAAATTTCCATGAGTGTGGTGCTGGCTGCTTAGTTCTGTTTTCTCTCTGAGTCATGCTCTCAACCCGATGGCTTTATAAAAAATTTATTTATTCATTTTTGTTTTATTTGTATGAATGTTTGCCTGTGTGTATGTATGTGTACCACATTCATGCCTAGTACCTGTGGAGATCAGACATAGGATCCTCTGGAATTGGAGTTATGGATAGTTGTACATTTACAATATAACATGGGAGACTTTCACCCGTGGTCAACTGACCTGAGTAGGCCTTTGTTCCACCCCCTTAGACAAAGAGCCCCCTCCTCTGAACCTCAGCTGTAGCATCTCTGATACAGGAGTACAGAATAATAGAATTGTGAGCCTCCATGTGGGTGCTGGGCACAGAACCTGGGTTCTCTACAATAGCAGCAAGAGCTCCTAGTGTTTGAGCCATCTCTTCAGCCCTAGCCCAATAGCTTTTGACTTGTTTCCATTTCTCATCAGACTTGTCCACATCTTTGAGAAGCCCTGGGGTGCATTGCTGGAGTGACTCTTAGGTTGCCTGCCATTGAGTTGAATCTGAAAATGCTTCATTTCCTACCTACCATACTTTCTGCTGTGGGAAAAGGGTTGAACTTTCCATTTGTTTTAAGCTTTCCAGGCTTTTCTGGAAAATTCAAGCCTGAGTGTTTCTGTTTTGTTCTGTCCCCATATTCTTGTTCCTGTTTTATGCACATAATGACATATTGCTGTAACCGCCTGTTTATTCACCAGTGACATGCGTGAGCATGTTTTGAGGAAAGTTAATACCCAGAAAGATTGTCAGAAATTTGAGCATTTGCTCCTTAATAACCATAGCAGGTGGGAGAGCCAATGAAAACATTGAAATCAGGGAGATTTTGTTCCCTAGAGAACTCACTGGATTCCAGGAGCCAGTTTTTCTTGTTTTTAGCTTTTTTGTCACCTTGTCTGGATCAAATTCAAGATGGATCAGTAGGGATGGGCACATTATTTGTCACAGAGGGAAGAAATATGGTGTCCAAATCTCTATTTATATTTTTAGCACTTAAGATGTTTTGATATTACCATCTGAATGTGTTCATTAACATACTATCTATCCACATCCTACACCCAAGAGTAGAAACTGTATGAGAGCAGGATTTTGTGTCTCTTCTTCACCATGGTGGTCCTGGTGCTAGAGCAATGTGTGGGAACCTACAGGGCAACTCAGTGAATGTGTTGCCTAGGAAACCAGAAACCCAGTTCTCCTCACTGTGGTCCTTTTTGCAGATTGCCCCAGTACATTCAGGATGAGGTGAGATCACCTCAACATATCCTCCAGGTGAATTTCAAGTCAGGGTGACTCTGATGGACTTAGGGGAGAGGAGAGGTGGAGTTACAGAAGAAGGTGTTCAGTTTGCAGAAGACCCAGGTTTGGTCCTGGCTCTTGAATTAATGTGGAAGATGGGAGTGGGCCTGATTTCTCTGTCTATGACAGCTGTAACAATTATGTCATCCTGCATACACTTTAAATCTTGGGATGAGGAATGTATGAAAAGTGTGTTTCAGACTATAAAATGCTTATAATTGTAGTGCTGGAGGTGATGGGCTCTACCAGGATCCAGGAAAGAGTGCTTCCTCCTCCAGCCTAGATCCCTCCCCTGAGGTACTGCTAAACACATTGTCGGGGTCATCCTTTGGTACGGGTCTCCAGTAGCTGTAATCACAGCTGCCTGACTGTCTTTCTCTGTTTATGTCTCCCCAGGAGGCTGCTGAAGAGTGAACTTGGATCATTCATTACAGACTATTTCCAGGTAAGCTCAGAGGATCCCAGCACCCAATGTACATGCAGTTGACATACTGACAGGGGTGTCTGTCAATACTGTGCATCCCTTGAGTGGCTACAGTTATATTGCTGCAGTGGCTGGAAGGGCTGCTGGGGCAGCTTGGTCCCTGATGTCAGTGGAGATCAGTCAGATGTCCCTTGCAGTAAGTCTCAGGCTTTTGGGTCTCAAGACTCATTTATATTGTTAAAAAAAAATTGTTACTCATTTGGGTTCCATCTGTCTGTCCTTACCATATGAGAAATTGTGCCTCAGAAGCTTTAAAACATGTCTTAATTAACTTACAGAAGAATGCATAGCACATCTAGGAGGAAAAAATAAAGGTTTCCAGAGTAAAACAGAATAAAAAGAGTGGTGGTGCAAATGTCTGCATGTCCTGCTTTCTAGAAGGCAGTCTTTTCTCCTCTCTGCTTCTTATTCTGTGGGTTCTGTATTGCATATCTCTAAGTCTCTTGACAGCTGCACTGTCCAGCTCTGGGAAACGAGCAGGAAAAGGCAGAATCTGTTCATTGTCACTGAAGACTCTACCTCCCACCACTTCCCTAATCCCCTCCTGTCCTGTGTGTGGTGTTTAGTTGGGTTAGGGATATGTGCCCTTTAGACAGATTATTTCTTGTCACTAAGCCTCCTGGTCTTTTCTGTTGGTGGCAGGATTGGATATGACAGACTTCCCTCTTGCCTACACATTGTTGTGGGGCTAAGAAAGTCAAGGATCCAGGTATCTCTCTGTCTGCAAACGACACTTTCTCAGTCATAGACACAAACTACTTCCTTAATTCTAGCGAGAGGTGTTTGGGAGCTGCTGGGTGACAGTAAGTAACCAACTAGGTGATATTTCCATGAAGTCAGCCCTACTTCTCACTCATTTGGTAGGTGGGTTTGGGCAAGCTGCTTTATCTCTCTGTTTCCTCATTTGTAAGATGAGAACAAAAATGTAGTTTACCCCATTGCGTGGCTTGCATGAGATAACAAAACAATGGTGGGGAACTCAGTACTAGCTGTAGCAGGCAGCATAATATTGCCGTCAGGACCACGGAGCAGTGAGGCAGGCTACCCCAGGTTCAGGGCCCAGCACAGCCATTTACTGAGTGTGTTGCCATGTGCAAGTTGCCATATCTCTCTGTATCGGTTTCCTCTTCTACAAAACCAGGACCTAACCTTTAGGGTTACTGTAGGAACTAAATAAATTGTTATTTACAAAGCCCTTAATGGCTAGCACAAAAGAAGAGAGTAATGGTGTCTTTTAAATTTATGTTGGTTCTTATTTATTATTCTGAGGCACAACCCATCCATTTGGATGGAAAAGGAATGTAAAAATACATATAGCCTTGGCTGCAGTTTGTTTTGTGTTATATTGTGTCGAAGTAGAACAAAATTTTAAAACTCTTTGGAGAGATTTTTGCTGTTAGAAACCCGAACATCATTTTGTGTTTGAACTTGAGTATCAGGAAATGTCAGACTCTTATGTCCACTTTTAAAGAATGACAGGTGTCAGTCAGCTAAATACAACTGCATATACACATGTGCGTGTGCACACACATGCACACTTGCACACACACACACACACACACACACACACACACACACACAAACACACACACACACACACACACACACACACACAGTAGGAAACAGTAACTCTAAATCTGGACAGACCAAGACCCAGTTTAAGTCTGGAATTCAGTCATCTTCAGGGCTTGTATGACAGCATCTTTTAAGGGGGTGGGGAGGGAGCAGTGAAAACTCAGGATGTGATAGTGAGTCCCCACTGTGAATCATCTCGTTTGCCCTTCACTCAAAGGTCGGCCTCTACCTCACTCTGCTCCCTGTGGTCTCTTTTGACTGATTTGAAACAAGGCTACTGGGAAGAGGTTCTTTTTTCCATCAGTCCTGAAGAAGCCTGCTGGGCTGGGCTGCCTTCTGACTTGACATTTGAAAGAGATGGGGTCGGTGTGGTTTCACTCAAGTTTTAAATGTCAGCTGTCTTTTGGTGTTGGGGGCTACCCCTAGGTCAGTAGGAAGAGTGTTTCTGGGTGGGGAATTATGCATATGGGAAGCCCTGAGGTTTTGGGGGTGGCTAATACTGCTTACAAAGACGCCAGATACTTCAAAAACTAATAACCACATGTCATTTCCTATCAGGAAGCTAACACGGAGAAGGTGCTTGGTGAGCACCGAGTCTTTCTTGGGGTGTGGTGTGAGGACTAATTTTCAGAACTTTGAATCTGGGGTTTTCCTTATTTACAGTGCTAAACTGGAAAAAGGCTTTCCCAGACACTCTTCTAATGCAGATTTTAAGGATCTTTTTTTTTTTTAAGTTGTGGAAGTATAGCCCTCCCCACCCCTGTGTTTTTAAGCATTTATTTTCCTTAGATTTATATTCTGTCAATGTTTTAGAGAGAGAGAGCAGTAGGGATTATCTGCCATACATACCAGAAATGACATTTAGGGACCTAAACAGTAGCAATGAGTAACATCAGTGATCCGGCTCAGAAAGTGTTTCCCCTTTAAAATGTTGGCTTCAGCCCTCATATTCATGCCAGCGGAAGTCTGTGCAGGCTTCTCTGCTACTTAGCAGCCTCCTTATGTAAGGAAGAGGGAGCTGGCCTTGAACTTCGAGTCCTTAGCTAGGGATACTGGCCTGGCTAAGGTTCTTTGTCATTATTTTGTTTACTGTGAGTTAATTTCTGAGTGATTTTTTTTAAACTTGTGCTAATTGGTGCTGCTACCAGTTCCTTTTAAAACACAATGATAATTTTGACAAGCAGCTTTAAGAAAAAAAAATAGTGCATAGATGATGACAGGTGGCTCAGCTGTGCCTCCCATGCTGAAGGTGGTTCAGGAGACATTCAAGTGGGCAGGCGGGGTCTGGGCACCACTAGGGAGGCTGCACAAGCTATCCCCCCTCACAGAAGGAAGTCAGACTTACAGAGGCAAGCTCAGCTTCACAACAGTCAAAGGGGCAAAGCCATGGGAGGCTCCAACAAAGGACCTGGAGGAAAGTGTGGGACCTATGAGAAGCAGAGCCCAGGACAATGAGGAAAGTCCCTAAACCTCGGTAGCTCAGAAGAATGTAAACAAGCTCCCTGAGCCCTGAGCCCTCAGTGTGAGGCTTAGATACTCCCCCAGCCCACCCCACCCGGCATTTGGAAGCCAGGTCTGCCCCTTTTTGGGACTCTCTCTTCCCAGTGAGAGCTCACCATTTGCAAACCACAAACAGAGAGAGCTCTTCATGTCTGGGGCTCTTGCTTTTGCTAGCTCAAGCAAGCATTTCTATGTTACAGTTTTAAAGAAAGAGCATCTACAGTGAAGAATAATGAAAATGACCTGAGGTGAGGGCAGGGGCAGCAGGTAAAAAAATGGTGCTTATCTCTGGTTCGCACACAAAGACGATAGCTCATTTGGTCTGCTGGAGCATGGATAGATTTCCATGAGACACTGCAAGGAAATCTCTGACATTTCCAGTATTGACTCTCCTCCCCCCTCTTTCCCCCTGTCTGTTTTGAATTGTGTCTGGGAGGAAAATTGAGGTTTCAGAGTAGAACTCTATCCTAGTGACAGCTTGGAGGGATAATTGGTTCTCTATCATGCTTGAAAATGGATATTATAAAATGATCTGCATTTTTGGATTGCCTAGTAAGGTATCTCTGTGGTTCAAAGTATGGGGAAGGGGGCAGGGTGTCGAATACCTCACTTTCTGAGTTCTACATCTGTGGGTATCCCTGTTTGCTAAAACCCTTGCCCCAAGCCCAGAAGGTTCCATTTCTTCTGGTGGAATGAGAGTCTTTCTTCATATAGAAACTTGAGCTCTAAGGCTCTGAGTGAGTTAGTGTTAGGGAAGAGGGAAACATGAACACCATAGTTGCCAATAGGTCATGGATACCTGGCTGTGTTTGACCTGTGTGTGTGTTGTAAGTAAGGTGTGGTAGGACACTGCAACATAAAAGCACAGAGAGTCTGGAGTGAACACAAGCATGCCCATGTGCCTGTTGGTATACACGTGTATGTGAATATATAGGTATGTGCATACATTTCTTTATCTGACTGCTTCAAGAACCCCAGGAAAAAATTGATCATCATAGTGTTAGGGAAATGTGTACTTGGAAGTAGCTGAGAGAGGAGACTCATGGTGAGGGGTCCTAGACAGAGTGGAGTTTAAAACTGTATACAGTGCTGGTAAATTCACTCATCTACTACTGGCAGCACACACGGCAACACTGATAGGTGATGGGAATGGGTGGCAGGGTCTTCAGATCAAGCCCAGAGCAAATAAATATAAATGTTAAAATAAATGATTATGAAAGTAGAACTTGTAAGGGACAATAAGACAGGGTGATGAGAATAAGTCTTGTGGTATTCAAATTCAGACTGAGTCTGGGAGAAAAGGTACCGCTCCCTTCTTTGATCCATCTCGGAAGACTTCTATGATGAGCAAGATTTCCCCAAAAGGAAGCGGAGATTGTGAGGTGGCCAGCTGGGAAGAAGGGGAATTTCATGCATATTCTGCAGGTTAAAGATGGGGCCAGTGAACAAAGCAGCTTGATAAGGAGGCTGGGTGAGGGGTATGTTTAGTTGAGAAGGTCATAGAATTGAGGTTTGAATGGTATTTGGGGAAAAGGTGTGGTGAAGCCTGTACACATCAGAGTGGCCTAGAAGTTTCTGGTGGCCATTCTGACCTCTGAGGTGGAGCTAACTAAATGGGTTACAAAGAGTATCCAACCAGTACAAAGAGTACCTTTGCATATACAGCAAGGTATGTACAAAGGACTTACCTTTCTGGAAGTTTTCTTGCCCCCAGTCTCCGGAGCAGTTACATGAATTCTGTGGAATTATTTGAACATTTTTATTGTGCTTTTCTTATACTTTATGAAACTAGTTTAAAAATGAGTTTTGAATTTGATAATTTCACACCTTAATAGTTTTCAGATAAAGATGAAAATCAATAGGTATGCTAAGGCAATGGATCATTGGCTTTGTTGGATTTGGATTACTGTGTCTTAAATTGTTAGGGGAAAGAATGCATAGGTTCTAAATGCTGAAAATCCGTCGCCTGAAGATGGGCTCTGAGAAGGAGGGGAGCTTGAGGCTTTCTCTATCATCCTTCTCAGCTCTGTGGGAGCAGGATTCCTCTGATGTCATGCAGGTCTGTTCTGTGTGAGAACATGTTTTCAGAATCCCATTAAGTATGAAATTGAGTGATTTCTTATAGAGCAGATAAGGATTGAGATGAGCCAGGATTAGTGGGGAGGCAAAGGGGAGGCGCAGCAAGCTGTGGCAGGCGCCGCATATGGGCGTTAACAATAAGTGGAGGTGGTCAGCTATCTAGTGGTCATGGGAAGTAAAGCTTGTTGTGAATTTTTGTTTACTGTGAAAAGCTTTCTCTATGCCCCTCTGAGAGTCATAATGAAGGCTGGGTTTATAGCTTAGTTGGTAGAGTGTTTAGCAAGCATCCATGAGGCCGGGTGTTCAATTCCTAACATCCCAGAAGCCAGGGATGCCTGTACATCTGTTTGGCCTGGAGTTCTTCCTCCTGGGAATCTGCGGTTGGCATTACTCCCCCCTAGCCTTCTTGATCCATTTTTTCCTAGGTCCTTCCGGATTGGGAGGTACCCTGCTTGAAAGGTGACATACACGGGTTACGAATTGTACCTCACATATGTTTAACCTCTTTTCTACTTACTTCAGCACCTCCATCCTTCCCCACGCTGCCCAGGATAAGCTGACTTTTTTCCTTATCAAAGCTGGGTAGCTTGAGATGTTTTCCTCCAGACATCTTTGCTGGAGCTTTTCCCAAGCCTCATTTTTCTGTTTGCAGCCCATTTCTCTGTGTCTTGGGGGAAAAAAAAGTCAGCTATTTCCACTTCCCGATCCTTCTGCCACTTCATTAATGTGCTGCTATATTGCCCATGGCCAAGTTCACTGATGGTGTGCCAGAAGGATGTGTTAAGTAACAACAGGCCCCTTGCCAAGTCCCAAGTCATTTCCTCAGGAGGTACTATGAAATGAACTGGTGGTTTGCGATTGGAAGCTGGCTGGGGAGGCAGTAGGGAGAGCCACTGGGCTGGGAGGGGTCAGGAGAAAAACTCTCTGTCACTGTTGCCTAGGAGCAAATGTCCGCTCAGAGCCTTTTGTCCCCACCAGGCACTTTGTGGGGACAGGAATTCTTTTAGGCTCCAGGGTAGGGGAGTGACAACAAGGTCCACCTAATTACTAATAATGTGTCACAGCACTTGCAGACCTGGGTGGGGATGGCTGCTACCACACTTCTGTTCAAGAATTAGTAGGCACGTGTTTGACCTGACTTCCTTGCAACATATCTAGACCTAGACCTCCACTGACACTACCCCATTACTACTACCTTAGTGGTAGGGTGACAGCAGTGGTAGGTCAGGGTGGAGAATGTGGGTTTGGCCCA
Source organism: Lophiomys imhausi (assembly GCA_907164525.1). NCBI lineage: Eukaryota > Metazoa > Chordata > Mammalia > Rodentia > Muridae > Lophiomys > Lophiomys imhausi. The sequence goes on from CAJQZJ010033157.1 coordinate 3,204,857, forward strand.
GACACGGGATGGGGGAGCTGTAAACTCCTGCTGGGAAGTGATGGCACCAGATTCCCCGTGCTTTTCTGTTGCAGTGTCCCACCATACATTACTTCCAACACAGACACACACAAACACACACACACACACACACACACACACACACACACACTTAGAGGTGGCAATTGCAGAACATTGAACTCCAATTGCAGCACCCTTCAAATGCTAGGCTCTAAGAGATGAAGGATCCACAGGAGTGCAGGCGTCTGTTTGACTGCAGGCTGGAGGGGAGAATCTTCTTGATCAGTCGTGTCCTGGAAGGGGTGGGGACAACAACAGTCCCGTCAGCTGAGCAGAATACGGCTGTGGTCAAGTTGTTGGTGTGTGAATGAGAAGGTGGTCAAGGTAGCAGTTCTCCAGGGAGTGGAAGCTGGGTGCTGGGCTGCCCCGAGAATCCTGGAAGACTGGGCAGGCAGTGAATGAAGGATTTCTAATGGAATCTGAGCTGCATTCCTGTGGGTTGGAATCTGGGGAAGGAAATTCTAACCTAACCTCAGTAACTGGAAGATCAAAGCATTTGTGGCATGCTTTTCAAGGGGTTTTAGCTTCTTGGAAAATGGAGCCCCTTAAGTATCAGCAAATCTGTGTTGGCTATGATAACTACAGGCTCCAAGCAGGGAGAAGGACTAGATGACCCGAAAGACCCCACGTTTTCGTTTATTTTCTTCTAAGCTACAGAATTTCCGTGCTGTGTATCATGAGAGCCTTAGAAAGAATGTTTTCTGTGTCATTTCCCCCCCAGCCAGAAATAACTCCTTTTCCTTGGAAACACATATTTTTCCGTCTAATATCTCTTTGAAGGGAGAAGACTCAGGGTCAGGAAGGAGGCTCTAGGCCATCTGTTGGAATTTATTCCTTCTGATTTGGACAAAGGAATTTTTCCCAAATGAAGAAAATGGTATAGATTTAGGAACCCATGTCACCTGCCCAGTCCCCTTAAAAACAAACTGTTTCTTATCTCAACTCCTTAAAAATACAAAATATTTCTTGTCACCAAAATAGGCAGTTGATTAAGTTCAACAGGATCATGCTGGAGTAAACAAGTGGTCTTTGTCCTCAAGAATCTAAAGCCTACTGGGTATATTTGGTATTGTTTATGTACATGTGTGTGCATATTATATCTGACTATTCTTGGATTTGTGTATTCACATGTGTATGTCCATGTGGAGGCCAGAAGCAGGATGGCAGATGTCCTGTCTCTTATTCTCCACTTTAATCCTTTGTGGCGGAAACCTGGAGCTAGGCTAGCAGACTGCAAACCTCAGGGGGAGCCTCCTACCACATGAGTCCTAGGGATTTGAACTTAGGTCCTCATGCTTGCCTAACAAGTATTTACCTACTGAGATATGTCCCTAGCCCTGGAAGTATTTATTAATTCGTGTTATAACCTGGACTAAATTTTGTTTTTGTTTTTCTAATTTCTTGTAGCACCCTAGCTTGCCACTGCCTTCCTTAGTATAGATAATTAGGACGATGAGATAAGATGATATACCTCGTCCCTGGAATGTGTGCCTTGCAAATGTGATTAAGGAGAGCTTGCAGTTGTGTTTTGGAAGAAAGCTGAGGTACCAATGTTGACATCAGACTTTCAGGAGTCTTGAACAGTACAGAGGTGACCTTTCTGAGGACCTCACCTGGAGTGACTCAAAGGAAGTGCTGGGGGAGATACTCTAATGCAGTGGTTCTCAACCTGCGAGTCACAACTCCTTTGGGGAGTCCTGCAATCAGATATTTACACTATGATTCACAACAGTACCAAAATCACAGTTAAGAAGTAGCAATTAAATAATTTTATGGTTGCGGGTCACCATAACACGAAGAACTGTATTAAAGAGTCACAGCATTAGGAAGGTTGAGAACCACTGCTCTAAGGTCACAGTGGGATTTGTGCTCAGGTAGAGTGACTACTGGCCTTTCTCCTCATTTGAGCAATCTTTCACATTCATCTTGGCTACCAGGAGGTCTAGATCAGCTGACATTGGGCTGTGTTCTTGCTTTGTTACCCAGAGGCAGGATGCATTTGCTGAGCCAGAGCTAAAGAACAGGTTGGGGCTTTGTTGTAATTGCCTGCCTAGTCCATAGTACTTTGTAATGAATTCATTTTCCCCCCTCCAAAAACACGCTCCAGTATAGTGTTATTCTAACTCTGATTTGAGCTTCCATATGCCATGTTGAAATAAAACAGTGGCCAATTACATTTTAAAATTGAATCATATCTGAATCCTAGTGGGATTTTGGAATCTGGGTCATGTGTGCCTGTCACAGAAAGGTGCTAGTGCCTTTTTTTTGGGGGGGGGGTTCGAGACAGGCTTTCTCTGTGTAGTCCTAGCTATCCTGGAATTCACTCTGTAGACCAGACTGGCCTTACTCACAGAGATCCAACTGCCTCTGCCTCCCAAGTGCTCGGATTGATTACAAAGAATATATGATGGTATGTGTCTATAATCATTAGCTTTTGTAAGAACTTAATGATATGCCAGTGATATCATGATAATGAAGATTTTGAATGTTCCCAACAGAAAGAAATGCTAAGTATCTGAGATATGCCATTTACTGTGAGCTCATCACTTCAGATTATACACATGCACTGAAAAATGTCATAACTACACAACTGTGTTGTAGATCCATTAACATTTTACAATATGGGAATGGAGAGATGGCACAGCAGTTAAGAGTGCATCCTGCTCCTTCAGAAGACCTGAGTTCAGTTCCCAGCACCGCTATTGGCTGACTCAGAGCTGTCTGTAAGTCCAGCTCCAGGGACTCTGATGCCTCTGGCCTTTATGAGAACTTCACTCGTGTTCATCTTCCCACCCAGACAGACACAGACGTGTCGTTACAAGTAATAAATATTTTAAAACTAAAATCAATTGAAAACATAATAAAATAATACAGTTAGTGAAAGAAGAAGAAAACTAGTAAATGTTTTGTTAGTTAATGGCCTTTGCATCAGCTCTTGTCTCCCAGTTCCTGGCCTGTTTGAGTTCTTACCTTGACTTCCCTCAGTGGACTGTGACTCAGAATATGTTAGCCAGATAAACTTTTTAAACCCTCCCGAGTTGCTTTGTTCATGGTGTTTCATTACAGCAGTAGAAACTCTAATTAAGATAGCTGTATTAGGAGCTTTATAAAGGGCAGTGTGAAGAGAGCATTGGTGTTTTATTTGTTTACCACCTTTGCTCTCTTCCTCTCCTGTGAGGTAGTGTCGCGCCCCCCTCGACCAGCAAGGACGACGCAACTCGCAAAAGCTCTTCTCCAGCAGTTTATTCAGGTCCCTTGAAAACAGTCTTCCGAATGCCCGGGCAGACCCAACCCACAGGCTAAATACTATATGAACAGCCAATCAAGTAAAGCCACATGGTGCTATCTTAGAGGCCCACGTATGCGGAAGCAAGCCAGATCAGCAGTCTTAGCCAAATATGGACTTGTTTACCACAGAGAGCGCTCACCATCGGGCTGGTGGAAGGCGGAAACCGGCGCCATCTTTAGGGCACGGCACTTCGCAGCTCTCTACAGTTCCTCCTTTTTTATTTTTTCTAAAGTTGGTAGAAGTCCCTGGAAAGGCTTCGTAATCCCCCTATCTGGGGATCTCACGGTGGGCCTGAGCCTGTAGGAGGGCGGTGCTCAAACTCTTACCCGTCTCTGGGTCAGCCTCCCCACTTGGGACTGCCCTGTCTTAGGTGGCCGAGACTTACCCGTCAACTCCGTCATTGACTTGCCAGACCCTAATACCCGTGGAACGAATACCTCAGTGGGCAGGGACTATGCTCAGTGAAGATTTAAGGCTTCATGGCAGCGAGCCATGCCTGAGGGGACTGGCCCGCCTCAATGGCGACAAGGGCCTGTATAATCATGGCTGCATTACGCTTCTGTGTGGCTCTCATCTTGTAGATGCACCATAGGCAAACCAGAGAGGCTAGTATCATCAGTATCGCCAAAGAGCCTATGCCCGCCCACTCCTTAAGATGATCCATAGCCATCTGTATCCAGGAAGTCAAACCAGTAGCCAGGCTCAGATCCACCCGAGTGGAGTTGATGTGGACGATTGTCGCTCTCAGCTGTCTCATCAAATTTTCAAATTCAGCCGACCAATCCTGTAAGAGGAACTTTGACAATTGTCTAGACAGATTAGCAGCCTATTCTGTAACATTTTGATACTGCACCGAAGTAACACACAAACCTTGCATTTTCCACTCACACCCCAATTGTGCTAGTTGCCAAAGAGAATCAATCTGTTCTTGTATTAAATCTATGCGTTGATTAACTATCATAAGGCCTCCTTTGAGATGAGAATTCATAGAGGTCTGAGTATCCAATGCCTGTGCTACAGTGGCTGGGATGTTATTCAGGGCATTGGCAGTCTGTATAGAACTAGACAAGGCAATAGCTGAGGCAGTAGCTCCCACAGCAGCAATAGTGATGGCAGTAACAATAGCTGCAGTGATGCCAAAATCTCTTTTAAGCCTGAATAGCATCATGGTATTAGGGGCCTCTACAGGAACTGGTACATATCGAGGCATTCTAGTCACCACAGCCACAGGAAAGGCTGTGGCATTCCAGCACAGGGCATAAAAGCATGTGTCCGGAGTGCATACTAACTTTTCTTCACCCAAGGATGCACTCCCATTACTTACAATCCACAGAAAAGGAGGCCAGAGACACACTGGTGAAGCTGAAAAGGTCTTATTGCGGTAAGAATGAAACAAAGAATTCCAAGTACCAGAGCCACTACTGCTAGAAAAATCCAATTTGGTAGCGGACCCTAGGGAAAAATTACCTCTTTGATAAATTTCTCCCCCAAGCATAATGACAGGTCCCAAGTCCATGCAACTTCCATTTACCCCACACAAAAGCCACAAATCAAAAGGATTGGTGGCAGTCTGCTGAGGATCCCTAGTAGATATATCAAGCATTCCTGTACAAGACTTATTCACTATATTACTAATCATGGGGCTAAAGGAAAAATAATCTTGTTGAACCCAAACTGCTCTGCGCTCCTGACATCCAGTCCAGGGAAAAGGTCCTTCCTCTCCTGTGGATCCTCTACAAAAAGGTGCCCAGTGTGGCTGTCCGGGGGGGTCACATTCAGAGACTTGTGTGGGCCACCATCCTTCAAGGCGAGAACCATTGCCCGAAAACAAACCACTACCCCTACCCCAAAATCTCAGTTGTGGTAAAAAATCTGCTGACTGCTGAGACAATTTAATGCATTCTGTATCATCTGACCTATTGAAGCTCATTAAAAAGCACAGACTACCCTTCAAGCTGACATTTCTATTACCCTCTATAGGGCTTTTTGGATCATCAAAGGGAAGGTAGGGTAAGCCTAAGTTTCTATTACTGCTAAATAAGCGTGGAAACACAGTTGCATCATGTCTGACCGGCATCGGCTTTGGGAATATCAACAGGATCCCCCATCTCTGCTCGGTCATTCCTGACATATTCACTGCTACTATCACCAGGATCCTTAGGAAGGTCTTCATGACGAATCTTCCTCACAAGGCCAGGCACCCACACTGGATCTTGTTGATCCTGAGGAAAAACACAAACAGACCCTCTCGCCCATGTTAGCACGGGGTCAGGCCCTCGCCAAGAGCCTGTCAAAATATCCTTCCACTTCACCATGCCTTTAGGTGGACCATGGGAATCCTGATGTCTGTCCACTGCTGAGCGGCCTTGAGCATCCAAATTGAGAAAATTTAAAGTAAATAAGGCTAAAGACATTCTCTCCTTGGGGGTACGGCCTTGGCCTATTCTCCCTTTTGTTTTTGCAAACATTCTTTCAAGGTGCGATGAGCACGCTCCACAATTCCTTGTCCTTGAGGATTATATGGTAATCCGTGATTAAGCTGTACCTCCATCTGGTTGCAGAAGGAGACAAAGGACTGTGCCGTATAGGCTGGTCCATTGTCCGTTTTCAGCTGCTGTGGTTTTCCCCATGCAGCCCAGGCTTCTAAGCAATGCCCTATGACATTGCGAGCCTTTTCTCCACTCATAGGTGTAGCATGTATGATACCTGAGCAGGTATCCACAGATACATGAATATATTTTAAGGTTCCAAACTCTGAAATGTGGGTAACGTCCATATGCCAGATTTTGAGTGGCATCAACCCTCTAGGGTTCACTCCCACCCTGGGAGGATGATGATGAATCACGCACTGAGGACAGTCCAAAACCATTTGTCTAGCATCTGCTCTAGACAAATGGAATTTCTGCTGTAGAGTTCTTGCATTTACATGAAATAATTGGTGAAACTGTCTGGCTTGGTCCAGGAATGAGCTCCAAAAAATGCATGTCATCCTAGTCCATTGATCAACTTTATCATTACCCTCACTTAATGGTCCAGGTAATCCTGTATGTGCTCTGATATGTTGAATATAAAAACACTTTTTCCTTTGCCAGATTAAAACTTGTAACTCTTGTAATAAGGCACATACAGTACTACTATTTTTAATAGGACCTGCTAATTCTAATACTTTCACTGCGTTGACCACATAGACTGAATCTGAGATCAAATTGAATGCAAATTGACATCTTTTAAACACCTCAGTTACTATTTTCAACTCTACTATTTGGGGGGAGCCCGGTTGAAATTGACATAACGCGGGCTCTTGTCTTTCTATCAAATAGGCTCCGCAGCCTGTCTTTGAGCCATCAGTAAACACATTTGGTGACCCTTGAAGTGGTACTGCTGAAGTAACCTTAGGGAATATCACTGGGTGCTCCTTAAAAAATGATAGCAATGGATGCTTAGGATAATGGTTATCTATCACTCCTTCAAAACTACATTGCAAAATATTGCCCAATCATCTACAGTGCCACACAAAATCTTAATTTGATGACTGGAATAGGGCACTATTATACTGGCAGGAGCAACTCCAAAAGACTGCAAGCATTGTTGGATACCATTTAAGGCTAAAGCAGCAATTGCAGTGGGATAATGTTCTATGGATTTTTTTTGGAGAAATCTTTGAATAGGTCCATAATAATGGTCCATCCTGCCATAACAATCCTGTAGGTTGACCATAGGTGGCAAATATGCACAATGCAATGGGCTGTCCTTCCTGCCATCTCTTTAGGAAGGCACTCTGTAACCTTTCTTCCACTTTACATAAAGCTTTTCTTGCTTCTACTGTTAATTGCCTAGGAGAATTAAGTGCTGAATCACCTTTCAAAAATATCATATAGGGGTCTTATTTCATAATTTGATAACTTCAAATAGCCTCTTACCCAATTGATATCTCCTAACAACCTTTGAAAATCATTTAGAGTCTTTAAATTATCTTTTCTTATCTCAATCTTTTGAGGCATTATCTTTTCACGTCCAACCTTTGCTCCTAAATAATTAATCACATTTTCCTTTTGAACCTTATCAGGAGCTATAAACAACCTTTTCTTTTTTAATAATTGAACTAATTCTTCATAGGCCTGATCTAACATTTGTTCACCCTTAGCTGCCAGTAAGATATCATCCATATAATGAACACATCTCAAATCTGGAAAATTCTTTCTCAAGGGAGCAATGGCTTCCCCCACATACAGTTGGCACATAGTGGGGCTGTTTGCCATGCCCTGGGGTAATACTACCCATTCAAACCACTGATCAGGTTCCTCATGGTTACAGGATGGAACAGTAAATGCAAATCTCTCACTATCTTTGGCACATAAAGGGATGGAGAAAAGACAATCCCTTATATCTATAACTATTATGGGCCATGAGGCTGGCAAAGATGATAAAAGTGGCAAGCCGCATTGCACTGGGCCCATGATCTGCATTTGTTGATTTATGGCACGCAGGTCATGCAACAATCTCCATTTTCCAGATTTCTTTTTAATGACAAAGATAGGTGCATTCCAGGGAGATACAGATGGTTTTATATGCTTTAAAGACATCTGTTCATCCACCAACTCTTTGGCTGCATTCAATTTTACAGAGGAAAGTGGCCACTGAGGAACCCAAACTGGGTTCCCAGTCTTCCAAGTTATGGGAATGCTCTCCTCAGTGGCCCCTAGGAAAAACCCAGGCCCTGTCTCTTTTGTCTTTGCTTCATAGATATGGGACTCTTCCACCCCTGCAAATATTTTCCTATTCCAAAGCCTGGAGCATATCCCATATCTTGTATCATACGTTGGGCTGAATCAGAATAGTCATTACTCAATTTAAATCCCATATCCTTTAAAAGGTCTCTTCCCCAAAGGGAGATAGGAGCTCAAGTACATATGGTTGCTTTCTCCTGAGTGGTTTTCTTGGTCCTGCCACTTTAATAATCTTGCACTCATATCTGGAGTCTTAGCATAACCCAGGCCTTGAAGTGTTTGATAAGAGGCTTGTACGGGCCAACCTGAAGGCCAGTCTTTCTTTGCTATGATACTCCTATCAGCCCCAGTATCCAAAAGGCCCAGGATCTTTTTACCATCAACTTTTAACTCCAAGACGGGGCGTTGGTCCAAATCCAAGGAGAGAAAAGTCAGATCCGTGCCCGTGGACCCAAAACCATCTTTTCCTCTCTCTCTATCCTTTTCCGCATAGCGATCATGTAAGCTCGGCAACATGATCAACTGAGCAATTCTATCTCCAGGAGAGATAGCCGTTATACCACGGGGGGAGGCTACCATGACCTTAACCACTCTTGTATAATCTGGATCTATAACCCCAGGATGGACAATAAGTCCTCTCAAGGCTGATGATGACCTCCCTAACAGCAAACCAACTGTACCAGGTTCAAGGGGTCCTTTAAAATCTGTTTCAATTAACTGGACCCCCATTTGGGGCGTTAATACGAATCTGGTGGTGGAGCAGAGGTCCAATCCTGCTGAGCCTGTAGTGGCTCTCCACGGTCTCTCGGATGGCGGAGGGTTGGCCATCTCTCTTGATTCTGTTCTTTGTCCTGAATCTCTACTGCCCCATATATTTGTGGGCCCTGGGGTCATGGGCCCCGCTGTCCGTTTTTTGGACGAGCGCCACCATAACCTTGAGTTAAAGGCTGGCCATGGATGTCTGTCACTGAACGGCATTCATTAGCCCAATGGTTCCCTTTTTTACATTTTGGGCATAACCCCGGCCGCCTGGGGCGTTGTACACTTCCTGTACTTCCTGTACTCCTTCCCCTGGGGCACTGTCTTTTAAAGTGTCCCATCTTGCCACACTTAAAACAAACTCCTGAACTTCCTCCACCTTTTCTGGTCAACTGTACTACTGCGGCAGCAAGACCAGCATTAGTTAACGGCCCTCCAAGTTCTCTACACACTTTCATCCAGGCTTCTAGCCCTTTACTCTTGTAAGGGGTGATAGCGGCTCTACACTCTTTAGTACATTGCTCATAGACCAACTGTTTTATTAGTGGCATGGCAGCATCCGGATCACCAAAAATCTTCCCTGCCGCTTCCACCAATCGTGCCACAAAGTCTGAAAAGGGTTCCATGGGGCCCTGTAGAATCTTAGTTAAGTTCCCACTCACCTCCCCTTTGTTAGGAAGGGATTTCCAAGCCTTGATAGCTATTTGGTTTATTTGTTCATAAACCTGATAGGGATATCCTGTCTGCTGGTTGGCAAATCTCCCCTGCCCAAGCAGCATATCTCTATCCCAGGCTGGATTTCCATCTCTCTGATTAATGGCTGCTTGCTCAGTGGCATACTCAATCAAGAAAGTTTTCCAGTCTAAGTATTGCCCTGGACTTAAGCAGGCGCGGGCCAGGCCACTCCAATCACTTGGAGTCATACGATGTCTGCTTAATGCTTCCACTTGAGCCAATGTAAAAGAAGTGGTAATGCCATAGGTACAAACCGACTCTGCAAGGGATTTAACTACTTTAAAATCAAGCGGTTCCTCGTACCTGTTCCCTTGTGGATCTTGGTATACCGGATAGGCAAACTGTAATTCTGTTCTTACTTGTGTCCACATCCCCGGGCAGAAAGATCTCCCTACTTTCAGGGACTGAACAGGCTGATCTATCTGAACGGCTTCTGGGTATGGAGGGGGAGTTGAAGGCGCCGCAGCAACGGCTTCACTTACACCGACTGCCGCCAACGTGTCTTTCTCTTTTACCTTTTTCTTTTACCTTTTTCTAATAGCAGTCCTCTTCAACTGTTCTATTAGAGCGTGTAGCTCCCCTTCAGAATCCGTGCCCTCTGAGTCCTCAAAATCTCTAAAATCTCTAAGATCGGGATAGAGAGGGACCTTCTTTTTGCTTCCCTTTTCACTGTCTACCTGCTCAGATCTTTCGCCTTTGTTACTTCACTTTTCACTGTCTGCCTGCTCAGATCGTTCCCCTTGCAGCAGTTCCAAGGCTGATTCTCCCTCCTTGATTGCGTTACAGCATCTCTGATCTTCTAAACAACTCCTCACCATCTTCCAAATCGGTCTTACTCCATGCTTCAGAGTACCTTGCTCCCAAACAAAATCCAAGTCCCTGCCTAATTTGTCCCAGCAGGATACCGTAAGATTCCCGGACACCGCAAACCACGGAGCCACGGAGTCGCATTCATTCAAAAATCTCTCTCGGGTTGACTTCTTAAGTTTCAAATTCCTAGCTAAAAGTAGCTCCTGAAGAGCCAGAAAAATTGGATATGACTGAGACAATCCCATGATTAAAAATTTACTTTCGGTTCGCAGTTTCCCCGCGAAACTTTACCTTTTGTTCACAACTTCCGCGAAACTTTACCTTTTGTTCGCTATTTCCGTGAAACTTTACCTTTTGTTCGCTATTTCCGCGAAACTTTACCTTTTGTTCGCTATTTCCGCGAAACTTTATTGTCCCAATTTACCCCGGGAACTTACCAGTGCACTGCACCTGACTGCAGGAGTTCTGAGTCTTTTCTGGTTCCCCGTACGGGCTTCCACTTGTCGCGTCCCCCTTGACCAGCAAGGACGACGCAACTCGCAAAAGCTCTTCTCCAGCAGTTTATTTAGGTCCCTTGAAAACAGTCTTCCGAATGCCCGGGCAGACCCAACCCACAGGCTAAATACTATATGAACAGCCAATCAAATAAAGCCACGTGGTGCTATCTTAGAGGCCCACATATGCGGAAGCAAGCCAGATCAGCAGTCTTAGCCAAATATGGACTTGTTTACCACAGAGAGCGCTCACCATCGGGCTGGTGGAAGGCGGAAACCGGCGCCATCTTTAGGGCACGGCACGTCGCAGCTCTCTACAAGGTAGCTTGGTAACCTGATGATGAGGGAGACCTGGAGAGGTACCAGGCCATCAGTGACCTCAGAATTTCTGTGGCTCACGCAGGGGTGGTTCTTTGTGTTAGGGCCACACACAGACAAGATGGGGGTCTTGGTGAGATGCTGCTTCAGAGTAGAATGGAAACAGCAAAACTTCCAGAACCAGGAAGAGTAATGTTTTGTTTTTGTTTTTTATTATCTCCAATGGGCCTGCAGCCAGTGGTAAATGATGAAGGATTCAAATTCTGTGATAGATGTGGGACACTCATTCATTGCTGATGATAGCTGGAGAGAACTTAGCTGATTCTCTCTACAACTCTCCCATGCACACACCCTATTGATGGACACATATTCACTGCTACCTAAGAGTTTGCATGTGGTCTCCTTCTATTGTGTTAACTGTGGGAAGAAACTGAAACTGAGTTTATTCTTTTTAAAACTTTTATTTTTTTAAATCATGTGCATAATTTAAAAATTGTGTGTATCTGTGTGTTGGTATGTGCACAGTGAGAGAGAACAGGTACCCATAGTGGCCAAAGGAGTTGGATCCTCTTGGGACTAGAGATACAGGCAATTGTGAGCCACCTGATGTGATGCTGGAAGAACAGAGAAACACCTTCCCAGCTCCCTGATTTGTTTATTAGTTTGTTTTGAGATGAGCATTGTAGCCATGGCTGTCCTGAAACTCACTCTGTAGACCAGGCTGGCTTTGAACTTACATAGATCCACCTGCCTCTGCCTTGAGAGTTCTGGGGTTAAAGGTGTGCACCACTGCATCTGGTTCCGAATTTATTCTTAAAAAGAAAAAAAAATCTATCTGTTGAATTTCCCATTTTTCTAGGCTCTCCATATGGGTTAAGTCATCAAGGGCCTCAAAGACATTGAACTCAATGGTGACTTGGACTGGGCCCCTACTGCTTCTCTTAGTTTGAGAGGTTAGAATGGCGACTTCATGTGGCTTTTGGCTCATTGCCTTTGGACTGTGTAGTGTCTCACAGTCTTCCTCTGAGGTCTTGCTTCCAGGAGAACAAAGGGCTTCTTAAACTTAGAGGGTTGACTAGCACAAGGGGCCTGGAAAGTCAGAGGAGGGCTGGCCACTCCCCATCAGAGTCACCCAGCTCTTGTATTCTTTGTTCTCTCTTGGCAGAACCAGCTTCTTGCAAAAGGACTGTCCTTTGTGGAGGAGAAGATCAAGCTATGTGAAGGCAAGTAGGAGGCCCGTGCACAGTGTGGTGACTCAGCCCCTGATGTTTACACAGCTGAGAGCTTCTGCCCCAAAGCAGCAGACTCCCAGTGAGTGAGTCAGCCCTGCTTCTTGCTGCAGTCAGTGTTTTTTGCCGGCTGCCCTGTCAGTGCAGTGCTTGACTGACTTTGCCCAAAATGGATTGGGATCAGGTGATTTATTGGAGATCTGGGTAAGGGGTTTCCATGGATGTGTCCTTTGAAAGGACACAGGCATTTGCTTTGCTGTAGATGCTGCTGTTGGATCTGGTCTGCTCCAGGCTGTTCTCCATCCACCTGTTGCGATATTTATTGGAATCATACTAGACAGAAGGGCTCCCCATTTGGGGCACATTAGGACAAGCAGGATCCCACTCGACAGGATGTGATCTGACAGATAAAGAAACATTTCCTGGTCCGTCTGTGGTTTTAGAACCCAACTGACAGAATGGAAAGAAACTGATTGGGGAAGGGAGGCAGTCTCAAAGGAAAGAACTGACCCCCCCCCCACACACACACACCCTTCGATTCCACCAAGGGTTTCTAGGGACTTGGCTTAGTTTGTTCCCTAGTTCTCTAGTGAATCTTAGCAACTTTCCCCATCTGCCTCCCTCCATCTTTCCCTCCTTCTTCCTCCCTCTCCCTCTCCTTCCCTCCCCCTCTCCCCTTCTCTCTACTCTTGTATCCCAGGCTTGCCTCAAATTTACTACATAGCAGAAGATGACCTAGAAGTTCTGAGTGAACCTCCTGCCTCTACCTTCCAAGCTCTGGGATTACAGGCATGCACCAGCATATTTGGTTTATGCTATGCTAGGGATTAAATCCAGGACTCTGTGCATGCTAGGCAAGTACTCTAAGCTAGATCCCCAGCTCAGAGTCTCATTTTAAAGTGATGAAATGGGGCGGGGGCTTGTAGCAAGTATAAGGTACGTATAACACACAGTTGGTCTACCTTCTCTTTGTGCTCTAGCCTCAGGTCCTCAGTATATGCCAGATGGACACCCAGACTTCACAGAGCTGTGTTTAGCTATATACTGGAGTATAGGGCTTCAGAAACACATGGTGTCTTCTGATCTATGACATGTTTGAACTTCGAGGGCATTATGTCCAATGAAAGACATTTCCCCCTATTTCCTGAGAAAGAAATCATGTCCAGTAATGTGGCTCCTGCAAAGACAAAGGTGGAAGGAAAACGAAAAACAGATGCTAGAAAGTTCTGGTGCTTGGCTGGAAGTAAATGTTCCCCCCAAACCTTTGGAAAAAGCCAGGGGTAGAAATGCATGCACTTGTGTGCGCACAGACACACACAAAACACATACTTTTTTTCTCTCAACTATATCTAGTCTATGATTTTGTTTCTCTAAGTCTGTAAATACCCACTAAATCAAGACTTTAAATTCTTTGAAATTGGAGAAATCAATTAAAAGGGCTTGCTGCTCTTGCAGAGATCTATCACCTGTAACTCCAGCTCTAAGGGATCTGACTCCCTCTTCTGGTTTCCTTGGACATCTGCATCCATGTATGCATGTAGTTCACACACACACACACACACACACACACACACACACAGAGACACATACAACACACACAGACAACACAGACACATACACACACAGACACAAACACATACAACACACACAGACACACAGACACACACACATACAATACACAGACAAACAGACACATACATACAACACACACACAGACAAACAGAGACACACACACATACAATACACAGACAAACACAGACACACACACAGACACATACATACAACACACACACAAAGACACACACACACACACACACACACACACACACACACACATTAAAGAAGTCGTTTGAAATTGTGATGCTGAATGCCTGCCTGTCCCCACCTCAGAGTTCACAGCAGTGACTTTTCTCTTCTCTCTGTACTGGCTTCCAATTCCTCACCTGAAAGCTGGAAATTCCATACCACCAAGCACTCATGCTTTCACAACCACCGTTCACACCTTGCTTCCAGTATTTTGACTAGGAGGAGTCATACGTGCCATTTTTGTAAGTGGCTTCTCTCACTGGATGTGATGCCCTCCCAGTCTGTACATACCATCACGTGTCAGGAGACACCATGTGGAGTCGTATACTCCAGTATATGACAGATATACTATCATATATCATAGAGCATTATCTGCATCCATTTGTTTTTCAGTCGTGACTTGTTTTGACCAGGAAGTTTTGTTCTTTGTATCTGTGAGTCAGGTTTGTATGCAGGTGTTGGAAGGTAGCCCTTCCGTCAAGGAAAGGACAAGAAGCAGTTGTCCCTGGCCATACTGCTTGTATGTCAGTCTTTTGGAGAGTTTCTGCAGCTCTTAAAAATGTGTAAAACCAGCTCTATGAAACAGGCATTGAGTACAGTTCAGATGTCCTTGAATCAGGAAGGTGGACATGTGGATACAAGTGACCATTATCAGAGAGTAGAAACTTACAGATGCAGGTTTGATGGGATGACCAAAGATTGTCCAAAGCATTGGAGCTGGAGAGATGGCTCAGCACTTAAGAGCACCGGCTGTTTGTCTAAAGGAACCAGGTTCAAATCCCAGCACCCACAGGCCAGTTCACAGCTGTCTTTAGTGGCAGGGCATGGTTTAATCTCAGCACTCGTGAGGCAGAGGCAGGAGGATCTCTGTGAGTTCAAGGCCAGCATGATCTAAACAGCAAGTTCCAGGACAGCCAGGACTGTTATAGAGAGAAACCCTGTCTCAAAACAAAAACAAAAACAAAAACAAAAAACCCAAAGCATGGCCTAAGACCCAGGGTTGCATTGTAGGCATTTCCGTGAGACTTCCTAGTCTCACATTTGTGGTGTCAGAGTCCTTTCTGCACACTGAACAGGCATAGGAGGACATTTAAGAAGTGTCCTTCCCAGCTGTAGGGCCACACATGTCTAATTCCAGCACTAGGGAGGCAGAGGCAGGCAGATCTCTGTGAGTTCAAAGTCAGCCTGGTCTACAAAGTGAGTCCAGGACAACCAGTGCTACACAGAGAAACCCTTTCTCAAAAAAAAAAAAAAAAAGTGTCCTCATCTTCAAACAGAACAATTATACCCTTTGATTCCAAATGCCTTAGAACTCCAAGAAAGGTTTTGTTTGGTTGAAAGGATTTATATGTCACAAAAACTAAAGCTTGGGAATAACCAGGGTGCCCTGTGCGGTTGCTTAGCGAAAGGCCCCTGGCAGCATGCCTGCTCACACTTGGGTTTGTTACTGTGTTCAACTGTACTTGACGGCAGCTGGTGGGAAGGAGACACCATATTGTTTTCAGTCTTTTCTACAGTTGCACTGACCTTCGTTTTCAGGGTTTTTTTTTTTTTTTTAATAGTAACCTGTGTGCTGCTGACAATCTAACTCCTGTGGTCTATCAGAGGGAAGAGTTGATGACAGACGTGTAGAACCTTCCATTCAGACCTCCTTCACCTTCCAGGGAGCTGACTCTGGCTTGTAGGCTGTGTTCTGGAAATGAAGCCACCCCTTACCTTTACCTCTTTCTTCCTTTGTTGGTCTATGACCGCTGCTCTCGCAGAACACTTCCTGGAACCTTCTTTCCTCCCTGACCTTTGCAGCCACCAGTCAGATCCAACCTCCCAGAAGGTACCTCCCAGCTCCAGGGTGGAAGGTCTGCATTATGTACTCATGTGGCCTCCATCCTAGCATGGAAGCAGGCACAGTGCTACTCCACAGGGAGGGTTCTTCCTCCTTCCTGTCACTGTAGAAAGGTTCAGGTAAAGGCTATCAACAAAGCAGCCAGAGCAGCCTTTACCCCTCTTTGGGTTCAGTTTGAATTTAGGAAACCAAGTGACCCTTTGATTTCCCTGCCTCATCCCTGCAGTGAACAGATAGTTCTATGTGGCTGATGGTCAGTAATTGGCCACTAGGTCCTTTGTTAGGTTCTGGGGTTACTAAACTGGGAATGGGAACAGACAGGGATCAAATCATCATATGTTAATAAGTCAGTCATGTGTGAGTGTGTTAGTGCTTGGGTGTGAGTGTAACCAAGACTAGTACTGCTAATCTGTAACTGGACTTTTGGTTACTTTATTGGGTTCTTTTATCTACCACCCTTCCAACCCCCTAACACTAGGTAGGAGAGAAAGAAGGTTAGAGGGGAAAGGGGACATCAATATCGTTAGACTAGGGGCATGGAGTTCCTTGGGCATGGACTAGGGGCAATATCCTGCTGACTAGGGGCATGGAGTTCCTTGGAGCAGGGTTGATCTTCACTATCAGGGTATCCAGTTTCTCTACTGGTCTCCTTGTGCACAACCACTTGACAAACCACACCCAACAGCAACCAGCAACCAGTAGCAGAAGCAGCAGCAACAGTGCCCCCTCTCAGGACTCTGGCATTTATACACCCTCTCAAGAGTCCCCAGAATTCCAAATGTCATATACTTGCAGATACTATCTGCAGCTGGCAAAATCACACCCCTGCCAGAGCACAAGGCAAATCACAGTCAGCTTCTGTGGACAGTCTGAAGCAGCCCCATATCTCACACCTGAAATTAAAACAAAAACATATTTGCCACAACATTTCTGTATGTTTTTTTGTTTTTTTTTTTGAGACAGGATTTCTCTGTGTAGCCCTGGCTATCCTGGAACTCACTTACTCACTCTGTAGACCAGGGTGACCTCGAACTCACAGAGATCTGCCCACCTCTCCCTCCCAAGTGCTGGGATTAAAGGCGTGTGCCATCAAGCCTGGCCATTTCTTTATTTTAAAAAATTAATTAATTTATTTATTATTATTATTACTATTATTTGATCGTTTGTTTTTGAAGACAAGGTTTCTCTGTGTAGCCCTTGTTGTCCTGGACTCACTTTGTAGACCAAGCTATCCTTGAACTCATAGAGATCCACCTGCTTCTGCTTCCCAAGTGCTGGGATTAAAGTTGTGCACAACCACACCCAGCTACTGTATTCTTAAAGAAACCAAAATTCTCACTACAAAGGGGAGGTGGTTAACCGGAGGAAGGTTCCTGTAAGAATAAAGTCTGAACTGAACTGAGGAAGATTAACAGGCAAGTTAGGCAAAGAGGGAGGGAAAGAGAAGTCTGGGCAGAGAAATTTTCTTATGCAAAGTCTCTGTGGGGTGAAGGAGCTTGGTGAATATGAGGGCCTGAGATCAACCCTGCATCACCAAAGGCCAAAGACTGAGGGAAATGTAGCTGAGGATGAAGACACAGGAGAAGGAGACAGATCCTCTTGACTATGTAGTCCATATTTGTAGAAGTATCCTTTCTCCTAAGAGAAAAGAGAAAATGTTCCTATCAACTAGAAGGTTCTTGCTCTGCAATGTCACCTCTTTGGGTCAGATTGTGCTTTCTGCCCCGGAGAGACCTGGCATCTGCAAAAACTACACATTTGGCACGTGCCATTTTTTTTTTTTTTTTTTTTTGCCATGAAGGCTTTTGCCTAGTGGTTTGTTGATGTGTCTAACTTGGTGCTGTGCTCATAAAGTGTAAGAGGGACAAGCCTGTCCCAGACTCTCAAATTCTAGTGGAGGATAATTCCAGCAGTGTTTGATTAGTGCTTTGCCAGGGAAAGCAGAGGATGACACAGGTCTGTATCCACTCTGACCTTCCAGAAGCTGCAAGCTGTGCCCTTCTTCTGTGCTTTCTCCCCAACCACTGCTTTTATTGGCCATTAAATTAATAGATAGAAGACGCTAAATGAATCTATTAAGATTCATTCCATGGAACTAATGGTGTCTTGCCAAACACGTCTCTTGGTGTCTTGGCTGACCCAGTTTCTTTGCTCAGGATGGGGAGACGGTAGCCAATCAGCTCTAACATCTAGGTCATTAAGCAGCTGCCGCCTCAACAAGGCTCTCTCCTCTCACATAACTTCAGTGGCATGAGGTGACCTGTGTACTTTAGCATGTGGGTGGCCTTTGGCTTTCTCATGTCAGGGTGAATGAACAGGTACAGTCAGGAGGTGCCTCCCAGCACAGTGCAACAATGGGTGAAGGTGATTCTGTGGATCTCCTTTCTACTACTCACCTGACAGCTGAAACCCAGAATCATGCCAGAGAATATGACTGCGAACAGAGCAGAGTATATAACAATTGTGCACACAGAGCAGTAAATATTGCAAACAGAGCAGTGTGTAACTGTGCAAACGGAGCAGTGTGTAACTGCAAACAGAGCAGTGTGTAACTGTGCAAACGGAGCAGTGTGTAACTGCAAACAGAGCAGTGTGTAACTGCAAACAGAG
>CAJQZJ010033157.1:3224180-3296693 GCA_907164525.1 Lophiomys imhausi
TAACTGTGCAAACAGAGCAGTGTGTAACTGTGCAAACAGAGCAGTGTTTAACTGCAAGCAGAGCAGTGTTTAACTGCAAACAGAGCAGTGTGTAACTGTGCAAACAGCGGTGTGTAACTGTGCAAACAGAGCAGTGTGTAACTGCAAACAGAGCAGTGTGTAACTGCAAACAGAGCAGTGTGTAAGTGTGCAAACAGAGCAGTGT
The DNA here is from genome assembly GCA_907164525.1 of Lophiomys imhausi. NCBI lineage: Eukaryota > Metazoa > Chordata > Mammalia > Rodentia > Muridae > Lophiomys > Lophiomys imhausi. Next base: position 3,224,386 of record CAJQZJ010033157.1, read on the forward strand.
GTAACTGTGCAAACAAAGCAGTGTGTAACTGTGCAAACAGAACAGTGTGTAATTGTGCCAACAGAGCAGTGTGTAACTGTGCAAACAGAGCACTGTATAACTGCAAACGGAGCAGTGTGTAACTGTGCAAACAGAGCAGTGTGTAACTGTGCAAACAGAGCAATGTGTAACTGCAAACAGAGCAGTGTGTAACTGCAAACAGAGCAGTGTGTAACTGCAAACAGAGCAGTGTGTAACTGTGCAAACAGAGCAGTGTGTAACTGCAAACAGAGCAGTGTGTAACTATGCAAACAGAGCGGTGTGTAAGTGTGCAAACAGAGCAGTGTGTAACTGTGCAAACAAAGCAGTGTGTAACTGTGCAAACAGAACAGTGTGTAACTGTGCAAACAGAGCAGTGTGTAACTGTAAACAGAGCAGTGTGTAACTATGCAAACAGAGCGGTGTGTACGTGTGCAAACAGAGCAGTGTGTAACTGTGCAAACAGAGCAGTGTGTAACTGTGCAAACAGAACAATGTGTAACTGTGCCAACAGAGCAGTGTGTAACTGTGCAAATGGAGCAGTGTGTAACTGCAAACGGAGCAGTGTGTAACTGTGCAAACGGAGCAGTGTGTAACTGCAAACGGAGCAGTGTGTAACTGTGCAAACAGAGCAGTGTGTAACTGTGCAAACAGAGCAGTGTGTAACTGCAAACAGAGCAGTGTGTAACTGCAAACAGAGCAGTGTGTAACTGTGCAAACAGAGCAGTGTGTAACTGTGGAAGCAGAGCAGTGTTTAACTGCAAACAGAGCAGTGTGTAACTGTGCAAACAGAGTGGTGTGTAACTGTGCAAACAGAGCGGTGTGTAACTGCAAATAGAGCGGTGTGTAACTGTGCAAACAGAGCAGTATGTAACTGTGCAAACGGAGCAGTGTGTAACTGCAAACGGAGCAGTGTGTAACTGTGCAAGCAGAGCAGTGTTTAACTGCAAACAGAGCAGTGTGTAACTGTGCAAACAGAGCAGTGTGTAACTGCAAACAGAACAGTGTGTAACTGCAAACAGAGCAGTGTGCAATTGTTCAAACAGCAGTGTGCAACTGCAAACAGAGCAGTGTGTAACTGTGCAAACAGAAAAGTGTGTAACTGTGCAAACAGAAATGTGTGTAAATGTGCAAACAATCTTCAGACAAGCAGGTAAAGTCATGGACTCCAACTTTGCTTTTTAGCTGTGTCTTGTTGGCCTAGTTACTTGGTGTCTCTGACCCTGTAAGATGGGGTAACAGGGCCTACGCACCTCATAATGATCAGTAATTTAGCACAGTGTCGGAAAATGCTATAAACACTCATGGATAATGTTTATCATGTGATTGTAAATCTCTCTGAGTTTGGGGTAGAAAAGCGCATTCATGTGTTTTCGGTTGAGTCTTCCCCCCTGAATTTTGCTATAATAGAATACCCGAGGTCACTTTATAAATAAGAGCTTGACTTAGCCCACCTGTGTGGAGGCGCAAACACTTGGTGTGTCCTCTGGTAGGAGCCTCATGGTGGGTGACATTGTGGTGCTAGGCAAGTGTGGAAGAGATCACATGGGAAAACCAGAAGCCAGAGAGGGAGCCGGAAACGAGCTCATGTTTTAAAGCCCTTGTTGAAGGGGCCTTGCTTTGCAGCCTTACAGTGACTGACGTGTTCCTAGGGCAGGGTTCCCAGTGGCCTATGACTGGGCCACACTTCTTAGAGATTCTGGCCTGGCATTCTCTTCCTTCTCTTGTTTTTGTGAGGCATAGTCTTGCTGCGGAATACAGGCTAGCCTCAAACTCACTATACATAGCCCAGGCTGGCCCCGAACTCATAATCCTTTGGTTTCTGTCTTCCAAGTACTGGGATTACAAGTGTGCAGCCCCACTCCCTACACACTGGGGCCTGAGTCTCCACCATGTAGACCTCTGAGGACAAGTCACAGCTAACCTTAGTAGCATCTCCTGCTACACTGACTGATATACTTTGTGGCTTAAACATCTGCTCACCCCTGCAAATGCTGTTCTGCAACTTACTTTCAGGGTCTCACTAGTGATGATGAATTTCAGTTGCCCTGTGAGGAAATCCTATGAGTAAATCTTCTGATGGCTTCAGCCAGTACTGGCTGTTCTCCCTTGGCATTGGCAGCTCCGGACTACAAGTTCCCTAGTGTAATCGACTTTAAATTTGAGGAGGAGCTGTCCTGTGGCCTGTCCTGTGAGTAATGACATGTTCTCTTCTTTCTCCTGTCTTCTCTCCCATGTGCAGGTGACAGTCGCATTGAGGTTCTGGCTGAAGTCTGGGACCACTTCTTCACCGAGACTCTCCCCACCCTGCAGGCAATATTTTATCCGGTTCAGGTCAGTGTCACTGGGATGCAATGGGCTGTCTCCTCCACTGACCTGGCTGATTGATCAGGCCTCTTGTTAAGAGGGGACAGTCTGAAGGTGGGGCAACTCTGTTGGAAAGGCCTTCAGAGGTCTTCTGAGGACTCTCTGGGTTTATATTTAGCCCCTAACCTCAAGTAAAGAAGAGAGTCTTATATATAACCAACAATTTGTAGGGTCTTGTTACTTTCATAGTTTTGATAATACGCATACATGCATACACACATGCATACATGCATACGTATGTACATACATGCATACACACGCATGCGCACACACACAGACAAAAAGAGCAAAGTGGGTTTTCTTTTTCCTTCTTCTTTCTTACCCCACCTGTCCTTTCCACTGGCATTCTCTTTGAAGTGCAATGTTAAAATACCTTATTAGTGCACACTGATCAGAAAGTCTTGGTTCATTAGGCCAGCTTCTCATTTGTCTGGTGCACTTTCACCCTACTCACCCCCTTACTCTCTGCTACTCCCTCCTTCCTCCCCCTCCTGCTGGTCCCCTTGAAACACATTTTAAGCAAGTTGCTCTTGTCCTGAAGTCATGGGAAAGGGTAATGTTCCTTGCTCTCAGTGATGGACTCTCACCCAAAGAGCTGCATGACGTAACAGTGTTGAGTGAGGAATGGGCAGGCTGGAGTTCTAGAGTGTGGGCTTATCAAGGGCATTTAGCTTTGTGAACATCAGTCCCTGCAAAACATGGGATTTAGGGCTGGAGAGACAGCACAGCAGTTAAGAGTTTGTACGGTTCTTGGAGAGGCCCTGGGTGTGATTCCCAACACCTGTGTTGGGTGGCTCACAGCTGCCTGTAACTCCAGTTCCAGGGGATCCAATGCCCTTTTCTGGACTCCATGGGCTCCTGAACCCATGTGTATAAACCCACATGGAGATACAAACATACATGTAATTTAAAGTAATAACAATAGTAAATTCCTTTTTAGAATGTGGGGTTTATGGGAGAGTCTTCAACAGTAAAAAGCTTGCAGTGGCAGGCATGAGGCTCTGGATTCAGATCCTCATCACCCATTTAGAAGTCAGTGTGGCTGGGCATGGTAGCACATGCCTTTAATCCCAGCACTGGGGTGGCAGAGGCCAGTGGATCTCTGTGAGTTCAAGGCCAGCCTGGTCTACAAAGTGAGTCCAGGATAGCCAGGACTACACAGAGAAACCCTATCTCAAAAAACAAAACAAACAAACAAAAAAATCATCAGTGTGGCAGCACATCCATGGTACAGGTGGTTGGGGGAGATCTCAACCCTGCTGGCCAGCAGTCTAGTTTAATTGGTGAGCTATTCCTCTCCTAAATAGCTCTCATATACCTGCAGCTTGCTCACATTCCTCTCCTCCCCCGGGGTTAAGGCTTTTGCCTCTTCTGGCTTTGTTGAAGTGTGAGTGTAATAAGCAGACTGGAAACAGAGCCTCCAGCAATGGCTGGAATTTCCTCATTCCACAGCGAAGGCCCCAGGAGATTGTTTGCAAGGAGTATGGAATTGCTTGTACTCCATACCCAATATTTTAAAATTTTGCTTAGTGATGTCATCTCCCATTGCAGACTCACTTCTCACAACTCCTGTGACACAGTCCATATAGAAGTCTGGTTCTAGTCCATTCCTCTCACCATCCTCAGTCTGAACCAGCACTGATGGAGACCCTGCAGCATCTGCACCCACAGACACGCTCTCTTTTGCAGTTGTCACCCCTTAGCAAGCATCAGGTCCTCAGAAAGACAGACCTCAGGGTAGGGTTCACTGATGTAGCAAATAAAAATACCAGGCGTTACCTTAACTTTAAATTTTATATAAGTGACAAATAATGCATTCTGATATACGTGCTTATGAAAACAAAATTCAACCAGCTTCCTGTGTTAAGATCTGTTTAACTCCAAGGGAGGTGATGTGCAGGCGAGGGTCATTTGCGCAGCAACTGCCAGGAATGGTGATGGCGATAGTGTGGGTCAGAATGGGCACTGAGGGGCTCAGAGCCAGGCAGGAACACAGTCACACAGACCTAAGAATGGTTCTGTTTTGATTCTCTTAAAAAGTGGCAAGATCGAGCAGTTCGCGTTATCTCTCATTTCACTTTTCTCACCCCCAGCAACTAAACAGTCCCTACTCACCTGACCACTCACTTTCTTCCCCTGTTGACCATGGAGGATATCTGTCTGTGGTGACCCATTTTATTGGCTAGCTGAGATTGTGTGGGAGAGGCAGGGATTTAGAACATAGATGGGATATTCAAAGGAGGTGAGGATACCTGTAACAAATGGGCACCAAGGTAAAAGGCATGCAAAGTGGGCAGCCTGTCCATTGGGTAACACGAAGGTGATTTTTCTGTTTCAAGGATAGAGGTTACAAGGAGATAGACTTGCTTTTTATTTTTGGATGAGTAAGTGTCCTTTTTCTGGTCCACTATGAAGTGAAGCCATAACAGAGTCTGAGGACACCCCAGGGTCTTGGTTAATGGCCATTAGTGGTAGTTCAGGAAGGAATGTTTGGCTTGTTTCTTCCTGACAGCATGAGAGGCCAGATTTTGCACGTGAAAAAGGCCTTTGTGGCTGCTGGGACCATAGATGTAAGCTCCACATTTCAGACTGGATGGAAAGTATAAGGTATTTATTTAGGACAGTTTTGATGTAAGTGGCTCTCACACTGCTTGTCTAGACCTGCTTAGGCTCCTTGTTTAACAGGGGAGGTGCCAGGCACTGACACTGTGTAGCTAGCTCTCCAGTCATTTACTAAGCTGTGGGTCTCTTTCCTGAATATGTAGTGTTTAACCTTAGATGTGGAAGGCCTGAAGGCAAACTCCTTCATCTTTTCCAGGGGAGTGCTGTGACCCTCCTGCCTAGCTCACACTCAAGTTACTGCAGGCACTTATGTGAAGAGGCGCTGCTGAGAACATTCTGGAAAGGAAATGGGATGGGAAGGGGTAGAGTGGCAGAAGCGAAGCAGGTTGATTTGGGGGTTCAGTCAGAGAGGTTGTCCTAATTGTTTGGATCCGATTTTTTTCAGGCCTGGCCAAGCAGGTAGGTTTGGAATGGGTTGCTCTTGAATGTCCACCACATTCGCCCACTTAAAAAGTCATCCCCTCCATTGTGTGAGAAAATGTGCTCTCAGATACTCACTGGAAGCATGAGTCAGCTCATCCTTCTGCGATGGCAACGTGGCAGAATCCATAAAATGTGTGTGTGTGTGTGTGTGTGTGTGTGTGTGTACACAGATGTGTGTGTGTGTGTGCTTGTGTATATGTGTACCTTTGTGTGTGTGTGTGTGTGTGTGTGTGTGTCTGTGTGTGTGCATGCATGTGTGTCTTTGTGTATGTGTATGTGTGTGAGCATATATGTAGAGGCCATAGGCCAATATCAGGAGCCCATCTTGACTACATATCTTTTGAGACAGGGTCTCACTGATTTGACTAGACTAGCTGAATCTGCTTGGCTCTGCCTTTCCAGTGCTGAATCTTGGACCTCAAAATCGGGTCTTCGTGTTGTTCAGCACTCAATTTGGCAAGCCATCTCCTCAGCCCTTTTGAAAGACAGGTGTTGACAGTGTAAGCTTTCTTTCAAAGAGTGGCAGCATTGTTGCAGTGTAAGCTTTCTTTCAAAGAGTGGCAGCATTGTTGCAGTATAAAAGGGCATTTTAGTTGAAGAAATGGCAGAGTATATTCACATATTTGAATCCTAAGTATCCTTAAAGTAGTATGGGGCAGGGGAGAAGGAATTTGCGCTGATATGCAAAAACTCCAAGTTACACTAAGCTTAATAAAGGCTTAATGAAGAGTATGGTCTCTGGGTGTTTAAAGATTCTGTGTGTAATTTTATAGAGGTAAAAAATTTCCTAGAATAATCCAGAGCATAAACGCAAGCCTTTGAAGAGTGGTTCCTTGTGTAGATATCAAGAAGTCTAAAGAGGGTGGCTTCTGCTTGCCCTAACCCTGTCCTGACTGTCTGAACATAATGATTTAAAAATGAAATCCAAAAGAAAACAACAAAGAGCTGGGAGTCATCCTTATGACTGACAAGTGGAGAGGCCTTCTGTGCTTGGGTGGCCTCTAGGGACTCCCTAAAGACCAGTTATATAAAATGGTTCTACAGTTACTGGTGTGGGGGAGGGGGGTTCTACAATTGCCTTCCTATTCCTTGTTTTTTCCTCTTCCCTCCAGATTGACATTTAGACTAGTTCCTAAAAGTCTGCCTGTCCTCGGCTGCCTTCTCTTTCTCTGCCTTGTATGTTTTAAATCAAGCAGTTCTACTACCAATATCATAGAAGGGACATGTATAAAAATTGCATAGTTTTTGTCAGCCCACAACAACCTGTGTTATCAAGTAGCCTGGCCTAAACAGGGTAATGGGGTTAGTACTGGGTCTTGCGTCACTAGCCATCTGGCTGTTAAGCATGGGTAATACCAGCTTCCCAACTTTGTAGGTAGTGAAGGAGAAAGACTGTGAGTGGCTCAGTAAAGAAACCACTGAGATGGCTGCTCCATGATTGGGGGAAGGTCTTTATCATGGGTAAGATCGAGAGAACATCTGGTGGCATCTGGAAGAGTCCAGAACCAAGAGAAAAAGAAGTATACTGGACATGGCCAGGGCTAGGGAAGTGGGGAGAATAGCAAGAGAGAGAGAATAGTGAGGAAGAGATTAGTGGAAAAGGAGGGGGGGTTGCCATTTTAAAGGTATCTAGAACAGTCTGGGGCTAGTGGGGATGGTGGAGCTTGAGATGTATAACAGCCCCTGTGAATAGGGACTAGGGAGCCTGCAGGCCAGCAAGGGCTTTGATATGAACCACAGCTACATGTCAATGGAGAGCCATGTGCTCTTCTGCCAGAGGCAAGGGGAATGACTCTTTAGGTGGGAACCCGGTTCCTAAGTTCCTAAGGATTCTGCTTTTATCTAACAGCCAGAAATCCTTCTATAGTCCAACTTGAGCTAAGGCATGACTGTCATTTCTACACATATGTACTATCTGAGACCTAACAAAGACCAAGTAAAAGTACTTCTCATTTGTAAAATCATTTTAACGCTATCAAGAGAAAAATGTAAAACCTTGATGTATAAATTTCAAGGTCTCAGATGTGTGCTTTGAGGGGAGCGTTGAGGATTGCAGGGGTTAGAAGGTTATTAATACCACAGACATACAGAGAGCAGCCTGGCCAGATTTCTAAGGAGAGTCCAGGCTCCATCTCCATAGACAGACAGCATGGAGGAAGCTCGAAGATGTCTCAGTTGATTGGAGAATGCCCACCTGTGTTGGAGCGAGCAACTGCTTTGTCTTGTCTACCAGTTCCAGTGCTGATCTCACTTGAAACACTGTCACAGGCACAGGGAGGAGACATATTTAATCAGGGCAGTGTGTGGTGAGTGGAGATATCCCTCCTCCACACACATCTACATACAGTCAAATGAATCGTCAAAAATGTAAAAATGCTTCTCCAAATCCCAGAGTTCCAGCAGATGAGTTTGGGAAGGACACAAACCACAGAAGAATTTGTGGAGATTGCATGCATTATTTACATCTAAGCACTTAGGGTCCTGCCCAGCACATAGCCTAGCAAATGCAGACTTTTGTGACTATTGGTGTTTTTATCTCCTGCCTACTACACCTACAGCTGAAATAATCACACTCCTACTTACTCCTTCTGTACACTCCTTACTACTTTTCTTCCTTAGTTACTGATAAATTATTCTTTGTACATTCTCCACTGGCAAAATGATCCAATTCAAGTCAGATTAAAGCAGGTTTTTTTGGATACAGCTCTTGTGCGGCTTCACTGGTTCTAAGAAGAGAGGCCAGGGAAGTCACTGTTGTGCTGGGAAGGAAGGAAGGCAGACAGAAAGAGAGAAAGATGAATATAAATAAATTCATTGAGCTAACAATTACCCTTGAATGGTTTACTATACAACAAAACAAAGGTGAAGTAAGGAGGAGAGGCACATGGACTGTCGCTGAGGACAAGCCTGGTTTCCCAACTTTTAGTAGGTGCTACTAGGTTATGAGTGGCACATAAATCTTTGGACCAAGTGTAACATCTCTGCCTCTGAATAGCCATCGAGGAGCAAAACTGTAGCCTGGGGGAGTCACTCCTCCTAGCTTTGACACCACTGCTATTGTGGTTATTATTCTCTGTGCTGGCTGGATTAGTTTTTATTTCTGGTTCTATACTTATTAGGTTAACATCCAATAGAATTTCTATGTGTTCCATTACAATATTTCATTTTCACAAATAAAAAATATGTTCTTTTGTGTATTATGTTAGTTATATTGTCTCATATGTTAGTAAAGATATCTGATGTCATTCTACTTTGTAACTACTTAATACAGGCATACCATGACAACTTGGCCATTGTTCTCTTAATTAGTGTTCAGATTATCTTCCTTTCTCTTTCCTTAATTATTACTAACAATAAAAGAGTGGTCATCCTTCAACAGAAAAAAAAAAAAAAACAAAGAGAGAAAGAATGCCCGCATGCAGGGAGAGATGCAGAGAGAAAGGGAGACAAAGTTGGAGAGGGAGGGTAGACCAAAATGTCTGGATTATGTAGGAAAGAGTTTCTTGGGGAGGGGAAAGAGAAACCCACCCCATGGTCTGGAAAGTTTAGCGTAGAGGGTAGGATGTACCAACCATGATCTGTAACAGGTAGTGACTGAGGCATGTTGGGAGAACCTGGAGTCTAGGTCCCCTTTGGTTAAATAAGAGCCTCAGGAGCTTGTTCCAGGTCTGGGGTCTGAGTCCCAACAGTTACTTGTGACTATGTAAGACTAACATCTTATGTAACCACAGTCACCACATACGGTCTGGTGTTGCCGGACATGTGATGAGCACTTAAATATTTAAGAGATGAAATTGAGAAAGCAGCCTTGAAGTGGGAAAGAGGGCAGTAATGTTTTCTATCTTTTTCTTCCGCCTTTCTCCTTCTCAGCCACTGGAATCTCCTGACAGCACGACCCCTATTTCTGTGTGTCTTGTATTGTCTTTGGGTTCTTTAAGCAGGTTGAGCCACACCTTATCTTAATGCCAGAGGAAACAAGAGCTGGCTCTTCCCCTGAGACAGCCCACAGACCTTGTACACGCCTGCTCCCGACCATCCTCAGCGCACTGTGAACACTTGCCCTGAACTACTTGATGCTGATGGGGATCCAGCAAGCACTCACCTCTCACCCTTCTACCTGTCTTCCTCCCCAGGGACAGGAGCTGACCATCCGCCAGATCTCCCTGCTGGGCTTCCGGGACCTGGTCCTGCTGAAGGTGAAGCTGGGTGACTTGCTGCTGATGGCACAGCCCCAGCTGCCCAAGTCTGTTGTACAAATGCTGCTCATTTTGCAGGTGAGTGCTGGGGAAGGCCTGCCCTCATGCCAGGCAGCAGTGGAAGAACCCTGCCTTGATGGAGGCGGGGAAGAGGTCGAACAACAGAGCAGTGTCCGAGCTGTGCATTCTCCTGCTTGCTCATCCATGTGTCTTGTTCACTGGCTCATGTACATTTGCGCTGTGCCCGTCAAATCCCGGTGGCTGTACCCAGTGCTGGTAGTGGAGTGAGGGGAGAAAAACAAAACACCTGGAACCTGATTTACTGGGTGTTGTGGCTTTCTTGGTCCCTGGGAGGGTGGGATTTGGGTGCTCACATTTTCTCTGCCCTGAGACAGTCAAGCCATATCCTAGGGTTGGAGAGATGGCTGAGCAGTTAAGAGCACTGGCTGCTCCTCCAAAGGACCCAGGTTCACATCCCAGCACCCATATGGCAATTCACAATCCCAGCACTCAGGAGGCAGAGGCAGGCAGACCTCTGTGACTTCAAGGTCAGCCTGTTTTACCAAGTGAATCCTGGGCAGTCAAGGATACGCAGAGAAGCCCTGTCTTGAAAAACAAACAAAAGACATATCCTAACCTTCCTTCTCATGCTTGTGCACTCAGTACCCAGCCCAGAGACTTGACCACAAAAGGAGGCATTCATTGTGGTACCAGCTAATGAGGACATCCTTCTGTGCTCTTTAACTATTATGTCAGAGAGCCAAGAATTGCAACTAATGATAAAGTATCTGCCATGGTGGAGTCAAGATAGACCTAAAACTCCCACATGGGCCTCATGACAAAGCAAGACCATGTCAGGTCTCAGAGCTCTGGCCACCTGTTGGTCTCTGTTTGGATCATTCTTCCTTATTTTTCTCTGATGCTGTCTCTTGAGGCCTTCCCTGGTTGCTGTTGGACTTGATCTTTGTTTGTGGAATTATTTGGACTGGCTTAGATGTGACATGGCATGGTATTTGTTTCCAGCAAGACACTAGCCAGATGGCTCTGTGCTGTCTTATCCCAATCCTAAATCAGCAACAGGAAGATGAGCTAACACGACTCAGGCTCTGGTTGTTTGCCAGGTGCAGGCACAAGGACTATAAATGTGCTGTTTTCATAAACAATCCAAATAACCACTTTATGAGGTCAGCACTGTTGTTCGCATGCCCCAGATGAGGAAACAAAATCAGGACGCTTATGCATTGAAGTGAAATTTCTCAGTTGGTAAGATGTAATAAGAGTCTACGACACAGAACTGTGAATATCCTGCTTCCTCCTGTGGGTAAAGGATATGGTTGGCACATATTAGGCTTGAGGGTCTCCTTTGCCCAATCAACTGGGACCTTGAGTGGGGTCAGGTGGGGACCAACATGCCCTGGGGAGTCCTTTCCTATGAACAGCCCCCATCAGGCTCTTGATGACTGGTGGTATGTCATCAGTCCCATCTTTCCCAGCTACTGTGCTTGTTCCTATCTTGGAGCAGTCTCTCTGCATATTTCCTGTATATGCATATCCTCTGCATATCCCCTTTCCTGTAATCAGAAAGGAGGAAGGGTCGGAAGGGTCGCCTTAGAGATGAAGCTGGGTATCATTCTAGGTCCTGCCTTTCTGTAGAAAGGAAGAGAAGGATGGCTATAGCAAAGTGTCTACAGCTTACATCAGAAATACTGAACTCAGAGCTTAGCTCCCAGATAGGGAGTGTAGAAAAGGAGCCCCTGAGGATTCTGGGAGTGAGGTTAGGAGGCTGGACTCCACTTTCTGTTTTCATTTATAACACTTTGGGGAGGCATCCAGTATTAGTCACTTCCCCTTTAGCTGAGGCCAAATACCTGACAAAAACAACTTAAAGGAGGAAGCGTTTACTTAAGCTTACAGTCATCACCACAGAGGAGGTGGCAACAGGAAGGTGAAGCAGCTGGCCACACTGTGCCTTGTCTCCGGATCAGAGAAGAATGAACATTGGTGCTGTACTGGCTTCCTCTTTCTGTGCAGCCCGAGACCCCCAGCCCAGGGAACGGTGCTGTCCAGGTGTAGGATGGGGCTTGCCACCTCTATTAACCTAATCTAGATAAGCCCTCACAGAGATGTCCCCCAAAGGATGTTTCCATTGTGACAGGATTAACTACCACACATCCCTTCTTATTTGTGATCATGGCTGCCTTTTAAGGATTCTCCTCAAATGAAGCTGGAGCAGGAGGAGGAGCAGGAGAAACTGAACTTGTTTGTATAACGAAAGCCTTTTGTGGTTCTGGGTCCTGTGTGGACCAACCCGATAACACATGTCATCACCCCTTAGAGCCCCTGAAGATGTACCAGAAGAACTTCCATCTACTCTGGCCTGCCCCATTTACTCACCACGCTGCGTACCTGCAACTCCTTCAGGCGGATCTTAGGAAATCTGCTGGTGTCCCTGTATCTGCATCTCCTCCACTCCTCCATCAGATATTAGAACCCGACTTACCTGGTGCTGTGGCCTTCCTGGTTGCTATGGGGCCGGGGTCTTGGTGCTTATTCTCCCTCTACTCCCAACACTTGTCTGGAACAGTCAAAGCAAGTCTTAAGCTTCTTCCTCATGCAGGTGCATCCCGTCTTTGTTTCTGTTTTTGTGGTTTTCTGAGACAGGGTTTCTCTGTGTATCATTACTTACTGTCCTGGAACTTGCTCTGAAGACCAGGCTGGCCTGGAACTCACAAAGACCTGACTGCCTCTGCTTCCCGAGTGCTGAGATTAAAGGTGCACCCCCACGCCCAGTTAGTTTTTGTTTTGTTAATTGTGCCCAGTCTTGATCATAAAAGTAGGTGTCCTTTGAGTGTGGTTCAGAAAGTGGTGGAGCCAGTTAGTAAGAACTGCAAGTCTCTGGCCTCAGTACCACGATGGCTTCTTCCTTTAGAAGCATGGGATACAGCCAGAGAAGCTCCATGGCTATGTTGAGATTCTGGAAAATTGGGCAGTGAAACAGTCCCCACTGTGGATCTCCTTGTTCTTCCCACTTCAAGATGATGGAGGGTCAGAGAGGTTAGCTGACTAACTCAGGAGTACAAACCGATCTATGTGAGCTGGACTGGTCAGCCATTCTTCATCATTTGCTTTCTGTCCGCTTCTCAGTCTTCCTTTCTTCCTCCCCTAGGTATTGGATACACCCTTGGAACTTCTAAGATGGTCATACTCCAGGGCAGGGCACTTGGCAACTTTCCCCTCTGAGCCTCCTAGAAATAGGTGTCCTGAGTCCCTTTCTCCCTTGAGAGGTGCAGAGCTAAGGCAGGGAGGATGGCAGCAGTCAATGGAGGTCTTTCCTGGGTCCAAATCTATTTTCTAGGTCCCCAGTGGCAGCAGCTTGGGAGTCTGAGTAGTTCACGGAATCTACTCTGGGGACACCACTGCTACAGAGAATGTACTGTGAATTCTCTGTTCTTTCCTAGGCCCTTACTCTTCACAGGGACATGAGACCCAGGGATGATGTTCCCAAGATAACCTGACTCTGATACAAAGAAAACGCCTTTCTCAGACTTCAGCATTCTCTTTTCCATCAGTCTTCCAAACGTTCTTAAGCCAATTCTTCCTTTCTCAAAACATACAAGGGCATCTCCTGCTATACTAGGTAGAGAGCTCCTCTCCTTAAGGGGTCCCACCCAGAGGATGAGGGAGGCCATCAGAGAGGATGGGGCCCTGCCCAAGAGGCAAGGTGTATGACATTATACTTGGAGCACCCCGTGCCTAGTTCAGTAGCCTCCCATTTCCTACTCAGCATTCTTAATAATTTTTGAAGGTAGAGCTCAGTATCTTCATCTCATCCTGGACCATGAAAAGTTGTCATTTACTGGCTCTGTTGTGCTCAGTGGTCTAGCAGTGAGACAGAAGGCTGAGGGTGTCCTCAAAGGCCATGTTCCTGTGAGGGCTACCCAGCTGCAAGCTGTGTTTTCATCCATCGTCCTCCTTCCCTTTGCCACTTACTTTTCCTGTCATGTGTCTTTTGGAGGAAGAAGCTGATGAGAGCTATCAAGGAGAGAAATAAAAGAAGAAAAATCTTTCCTGGGCACTGAGACCTACTAAAGGTGGTTCTATGGCTTGGACCACTGGGCCTTGAGGTTTGGTTTGGTCCCTCACCTTTTTCTTCCTACTACCCTGCACTGGTTGGGCAGGCCTTCATGTGTCTTCCTAAGTCAGGCAGCTTATTTTTTTTTTCTTTGCATTGCCAACGCTAAGCACTCTAATGCTTGAACTCAGGGAGAGTGGAGCTGGAGCAGAGGGTTTGGAGAATTGCAGTGGCTGTTTCCAGTGCCACAGTCAAGTTCAATGGATAGTCACTTTCTCGGAATCTGTCTCTTCCCGTCCCTTTTCAGTTCCAGACTACAAATCGCATACATTCTGTAGCCTCTTCTCAGTTTTCTTGTTTCCTTAAACCATCCAACACCCAAGGATCTGCATCTCATTTGGTGTAGCTAAGACCGAGGAAGAACCTATTTCCTTGGGAACCACATCTCAACCATGCATTCCTAATCTGCAGGAGTTGACCCCACCTACCTCACTCCTGACAATGCCAGGGCCAAGTCCCCACCCCCACCCCCGCGTGAGTTTTAGCTTTTTTTTTTTTTTTTTAAAGATTATTTTTATTTATTGTGTATACAGTGTTCTGCCAGCATGTACACATTCACTCCAGAAGAGGGCACCAGATCTCAATGTAGATGGTTGTGAGCCACCATGTGGTTGCTGGGAATTGAACTCAGGACCTTTGGAAGAAGAGCCAGTGTTCTTAACCTCTGAGCCATCTCTCCAGCCCGAGTTTTAGCTTTTTAAGGAAAGCCATTTAGGGTCTATTTTGGGAATCTGAGGAGATAATCTTTCTAGCTAAGCACAGAGACCCCAATAGTCTCCCTTCTTTCCCGTTCAGGCCCTTGTTCCCTTCCAGGTGGTGTCTAGGTCTGCCACCCCTCAAAGGTGGGCACGATTTCACACCCTTTCCAGTGAGAAACAGTTCACAAGGAGCCTGCTGGTTTTCTAGAAAGCAGGTTTTTACCAGCTCCTTTCCACTGTTGGCTGCCATGCATTTATTTTTGTTGGCTTTTTACCCAGGGCTTGGTTTGAGGATTCCTGCTGTGCTGGACTGCTGAAATTTGGTCCAGAATTACTCTTCCTTTCTCCTGTTCTGGACTTTTCTCTGTTTTCTAACCTGGTGACGATCACATGGGCTCAAAGCTTGGGCTCCTGTCTAATGGGAGGGTTTTTGGGTTTTTTTTTTTTTTTTTGTTGTTGTTTCTTTGGTGGGGGATTGTTCTTTGCATTTGTCATCTGTTGGCTCTGTTATCCTAGGCAAGTTTCTTAAGTCTCTGGTCTTTATTTCTGGTCATTGAAAGGGGGAACCTGTCCCTGGTTGTTGTTGGGGGGGGGTATGTGTTAATTCGAATGCAGTGCTTTTGTGAAGAGCTGTGTGTTGTGGGTGAACTCCCCATCCTTCTGTGAGTGTTCTGTGAGTGGGGAAATTATTGAGCCTTGCCACCCCTCACCTTTAGAGAGAGTTAGGAGTGTGCTACCTGCACTGTCCTGGCAGAAACCAGATATTGTTCTTAGAAGGCCCTATTTCTGGATTTTTGTGTTGTTGTTGCTGCTGCTTTTTGTTTGTTTGTTTGGTTGGTTGGTTTTTCGAGACAGGGTTTCTCTGTGTAACAGCTCTGGCTGTCCTGGACTCACTTTGTAGACCAGGCTGGCCTCGAACTCACAATGATCGGCCTGCCTCTGTCTCCCAAGTGCAGGGGATTAAAGGCAGGCGCCACCACACCCGGCTGCTTTTTGTTTTTTTGAGACAGGGTTTCTCTGTGTAGCCCTGGCTGTATTGGAATGTGCTCTGTAGACCATGGTGGTCTGGAGCTCACTGATCCACTTGCCTCATAGTTTCTGGTTTAATAGTGTCTTATCTCCCATTCAGCATCTTTACTGACTTCTCCACTCAGGGCCCTGCATCTTCATCTTGTACTGGGCTTGGAAAACCTGTCATTTGTGTTTTGCCAGGCAACCTGGCAGAGGGCCTGAGGAATGAGGGTTGCTCCCTCTGAGAGGCTCGCTGTCCCTATGGCCATGGCCCTAGGAGGGCAACCCAGCTCCATCCAGTTCGTGCATTTTCCTCCCATCCATTGGCTCATCTCCGTGTCCTATCCTCTCATTTTCACTCATTGACTTGGGATGAGTAGCCAGTGCTTCTGGCCTGTTTTCTTCATTCTAACAACAAAGAGGCTGACTTTGGCCACGCTGCCTTGTACATGGAGGAGGATCATTGGCAGGCATTGACAAATGTCCACTGCTGTGACACTTTTCACTGACTTTCGTCTGTCTTCTCTGTTCATTTGTAGAGTGTTCACGAGCCCACAGGCCCAAGTGAGGGCTTTTTGCAGCTGGAGGAGCTGGTGAAGCAAGTAGTGTCTCCCTTCCTCGGCATCAGCAGGGACCGCAGCTGCTCAGGCCCCACGTACTCACTGGGTAAGATCCACTTAGCTCAGAAGTCTAGAGACTTGGGGATAATGATCCCCATTATGTATACCATGCACTGATTGCCCAGCATTTTGTTCTAGTAAAGGCCAGTGCAAATCTTGGTTTGTTAGTTACAGATACTCACAGCAACCCTGCCCCTCTCCCAGTCTTTCTCAGAGACTGATCCCTCTGTAGTAGAACCTGTCTCATTCACATCTTTGATCAATGGTTTGCTCTTTCTTGTGTGCCTGGACATTAATTTTTTTGTATCTAATATCAGAAACTATTTTCTTTTAAAAAATATTTATTTATTACTTCAGGTTACATCTCCATTATAGTGTTCTCTTTCCACCCCTCCCAGTCCCACCCTCCCACCCTCTACCCCCTAACCCTTCCATCCCACTCCTCTGGAGTGGAGTGTCCCTACATAACAGTCCCCTGCCCCAGTTCAGCAGTCATATGAGGGCCAAGAGCCTCCTCATACACTGGGGGCCTACAAGGCAGCACCACTGGCAGCGTGTCTCATTGATAGGAAACAAAATCTATGTTCCTGTTCCCTTTGGTGCATTGGTTGTAGTATAGTTATCCTGTATTTTCTTATTACATCTGTCTTAGTTGAATTTACTATTGCTATCATGAAACACTATGACCAAAAAGCAACTTGGGGAGGAAAGGGTTTATTGCACTCATAGTTCCATATGACAATTCATCATCAAAAGCAGTGAGGGCAGGAACTCAAGAGGGCAGGAACCTGGGGACAGGAGCTGATGTAGAGACCATGGAGGAGTGCTGCTTACTGACTTGCTCACCGTAGCTTGCTCAGCCTGCTTTCTTATAGAGCCTAGGACCATCAGCCCAGGAATGATACCACCTACAATATACTGAGCCTTCCCACAACAATTACTAATTAAGAAAATGCCATACAGGCTTGCCAGATCTTATGGAGGCTTTTTCTTCTTTTGTTTTTTCTTTGTTTGGTCTTCTCAATATTCTTTTAAAAAAAACTTTTTGTTGATTCTTTGTGAGTTTCACATCATGCACCCTGGTCCCACTCATCTTCCCATCCCCTCATATCTGCCCTCTACCCTTGCAACCTCCCTCCCAAAATAAACACAGAAACAAACAAAACAAAGCATAGAAAACATCTCATTGTGGAAGCTGTTTTGTGTCACAGTGTGTCTCACATTATACCCCTCTGTCCACACATCTTCACTTGCAAATGTTCATTGCCATGAATCTGGTTCAAGGGTTCCAACTTCTGTGACACCATCAATATTGGATCCTCACTGGGACTTCTCTTGGTTATCCTGTTGCCCTGCGTCATGAAAATCCTGCAGCTTTCACGTACCCCAACAGTTCACAGAGGATGTAGTTTGGGGAGTGGGAAAACTCAAATCCCTGGATCTGGGCCTGGGTAGTAGCTGAGGTGGTCAGTCTGCTGGCTCTCCCTTATCCATATCACCAGGGTGAGCTCTCCAGCACTGCTCTGGCTAAGCCACCCAATGCTGCCATCTGCAGGAGACAGGGTCAGCTCTCCTGCTCTCATGCCCTTGGGGCTGTCTCTACTGTGCTGCCCAGTCAAGGTGCAGGACCTGCTTTCCTAAATTCTATAGCCAACCAAAGGCAGGGATAGCTCTCCCATTCCTATGACCTTGTGGCCAGCCAGAGACAAGAAGGGCGAAAGGTATAACCCCCTTGCACACTTCCCCTTGTGGAAAACAAGTGACAGGTGGGGCCAGCTCTCCTATGGAGGTATTTTCTTATTTGAGCTGGTGCTAGTACAATATACATTAGAATAGTTCGTAACAAAACGACTGTCTTGGGAGAAACAGCCATGTGAAAGGCTTGTTGTGATAAACATTCTTCGGTTACTGCCTAAGATCTAAGCCCTTACAATGCAGACACCCGCTTGCTCATTTCTGTCTTCAGCATCTGCTCTACAGCCATGCAGTAATACAGCAGGTACTTGAACATGCTTGTTAGACCAATGCAGGCAGTTGTACTCCCAAGCCAAGGTATCTGGCACCCACAAGAAAGGTGTCACCTGGATTGGAATCTCTTGGCCCTCTTCCTGCTGTGATGGAGCTGTAGCTGAGCTTCAATGCCAAGGGGGTAAGGAGGAGTTTCCAGAGAATGTCCTTCCTGGGCCTCTCTGTGCCTTCTCCTGGCAGCTTTCCTGGCCCTGGTCCTGTTGGTCTGGAGATACCAGCCTCACCACAGCAGCCACAGAATGGAGGAGGCTGGCTCCAATCAGCCGACTCCTGGGTCTGCCCACAGCCTCAGATCTCTTCCTCAGTCCCTTCACATAAGATCTGAAATCGATTGAAGGAAGACAGTCACCCTGCCCCATCCTACGTTGGATGCTATAGTGCTGTGGTCTTCACGGAGCCAACTTTCCTTATTACTGTCTGGGCTTATGTCGTTTCAGGGATGAGGACCCAGAGAATTGTCAGGATGCCAGCAGGTTAGCTGAATTATGCCAAGAACTCTACCATAGTCAGGGTCTAAAACCAACATAGGGTAGGAAAAATAACTTTTCGTCAACCCCCATAAGCTCTTAGTTGGAACAGATCCCTGAAACAGATTAACGAGAAAAACAAACAAGTGTATTGAAATATGTGTTCTCACATACAGGGGAGACATCCAGGGAACAAGTAGTTTTCAAATAGTTGGCTTTGAAATCCTTTTTATGTAATGTGTGTAGTAAAGAACAATAATTTTGAAACAGCCCAAGCTGGCCTCAATCTTATTATATACCCGAGGACCTTGAACTTCTGATTCTCCAGCTTGAACCTGCTTATTCATTGTCTTTAGTTCACTAATCCTTCATGTTTTAAAAATTACTTTGTTATTTTATCTGTATGGGTGTTTTTTATGTATGTGTGCTCTTATGTGTCTAGTGTCCAAAGAGGCCAGAAAAAAAAGCATTGATTCCCCTGGAACTGGAGTTACAGGTGGTTTTGAGCTATGTGTTGTTGGGAATTGAATCTGGGTTCTCTGGAAGAGCAGCCAATGCTCTTGACTGCTAACCCTTCTTTTTAGCTCCCACTTCATGTTTTGAAGAGGCATATTCTGGTCTCCATGCTGGAAAAGAGAAGATATGTGCTTGGCAGTGGTGATACACACCTTTAATCCCAGCATTGTAGAGGCAGAGGGAGATGGAGGATCTCTGAGTTCCAGGCCAGCATGGTCTACAGAAGTGAGTTCCAGGACAGCCAGGGCTACACAGAGAAACCCTATCTTGAAAAGCCATGCATGCACATACATGCTCATCGATACATGGCACAACCCAAGTATGAAGATCAGAGGACAGCTTGCGGGAGACCATTTTCTCCTTCTGTCATGTGGGTTCTAGCGTTCGAACTCACGTTGATAGGCTTGGTGACAAGCACCTTTACCTGCTGAGCCATTCTGCTGTCCAAGTCCTTGTTTTTGAAAGGTTCTCTTGAAAAGTACAGAAAGGTGGCCATTTTTCTCTTTTGATCAATTTAAAAATTATTATTATTTCATTTAACAGTAATCTCGGCAGATGTGTTTTCATACTCTCTGTGTGCTGCTGCAGCTGTGAGAAAATGCCCCTGCCCATAGTCCATTGAGGGGTAAAAGTAAATATAGATGCTCTGTGGGGAAGCACGGGGACCACGGACACAGGGCACTGGGGAAGGCCCCCTGCAAGAAGTGAAGTCTGTTTTGGGAACTGTAGAATGGGCAAGAGTTAGCTGACTAAACAAGAGGGAAGGAGCCTGTCTAGTCTGGAAGGACCATTATGAGGACTTAGAAGGTTGTTTGAGAGCCAGAAAATGGAGTGCTCAAAGAACCAGAGGAGCTTCAGAGGTACAGAGTCACTAGGGGCAAGGAACAGCACTGGTCATGAGCCAAATTGTAGGCACTGTGCTGGGTGGGCTGTGGTGTGGGTGGCTGTTCCTGTCTCACAAGCACTAAAGTCGCTGGGCTCTTTGATTTAGGATCCCATACTAAGATGACAGTATATCATCTTATCCCCCCACTGTCAGCATTGAGGCCATGAGTTCATAAGGAATAGTGTCATTATGATCCTGCTCTTCTGTTCCTTAGCCCAAGAGTTGTCCCAGGGCAGACATTTCATCCCAGACCTCCGCTTGTTAGAAGCTGAGGTGACCTTCCTTACCTGTTGGGGATTGAGACCTCTGTTGATGGTGAGAGTAGTGTTCACTCAGTCCAGGGCAGAGGGGTATTAAGACAATAATTGAGGTGTCGGAGAGATGGCTCAAAGGTTAAAAACACAAACTACTTCAGAAGACCCAAGTTCAGTTTCTAAAACCTACTACCGCAAGCCCCTGTAACTCTAACTCCAGGGAGATGACAATACCTCTGTCATCTGTGAGTAGGTGCATATACCCACACATGGACACACATATTAAAAAAAAATTAAGAGTCACATTGGGGTCACGAGAGATCCTTTTATCTGAGGCAGGGCTGTGCTGTGGCTCCCAAGATTAGAGCAGTGTGAGATTG
This sequence comes from Lophiomys imhausi, assembly GCA_907164525.1. Lineage (NCBI taxonomy): Eukaryota > Metazoa > Chordata > Mammalia > Rodentia > Muridae > Lophiomys > Lophiomys imhausi. The sequence continues at coordinate 3,245,004 of CAJQZJ010033157.1, forward strand.
TCAAGGTGGCTGGGGGCATCATCTGAAAAGCCCCTCAGCCAGTGGCCGTGGTGCAGGCTCCTGTCCAGGCTTTTGGCAGGTGTGGATGGCTCGAGGAGGGTAGTTACTCTTGGAGTGCCTGAGAAATGTCCCAGCTTTGGAGGCCAGAAAGGTGAAGACTTGACTCCAGAGATGTTGGGCATTGTTTTTCCTTGACCTGGTCTGGGACCAGGACTCAGAGTTTTGTGTTAGAACAGCAGATAAGTGATCCTATCCAAGGCCCCAAGTGGAGTGTGTGTGTGTGTGTGTGTGTGTGTGTGTGTGCAACCCACCCCTCCAAGCCTCACTTTTTATTTTTTAATTACAAGAGGACAATGGAAGTGTGAGGTGAGAAGGGCAACAGTGAAACTAAAAAAAAAAAAAAATCAAACACCTCAGCTAGTGTGGAGGCCAGCCCAAGTGCTTAGCTTTAAGTTACCCAAATTCCTGAGCTGCTTGGGGTTTTCTTGAGGCTTTCAGGCCTCCTCCTCTGCAGCAAACATTTGGAGGATGGATTCCTCCCTCCCAAAAGCCCTACCTTCCCACCACCTTGCTCCTTTGTCTCCCTGGGTCCTTAGGTAGAGCCTGTCTGAAGATAGATACTACCTTCTCTGCATGACAAAGGCCGCCTGGGTCCTTCAGGTTCTGGATTGGAGCAGTGGCCCACAATGGCTTTGGTAGGAAGGGGCATTCTGGGAGCATAGAAGATCAAAGGCCTTTTGGGGAGCCAATCCCCGACAAAGGACGGCCCTACCCAGGCATTGCCTTTCTAGGAGTCTAAAAGTGCCATTGTTGACTTCCACAGAGATGAATGCTTGGCTTGGTTGGGGGCCAAGAAAAAAATAGAGTCTGCAAGCCCTACCTCCTGAAAGTAAAGGAGGAAGGGGAGGTGGCCTGAGTAGGTGCCAGCTTAGGTGTCAGACCATCTCCCTGTAGGAGTGCCCCATTGAAAGGAAAGCACAGATTGTAGGTCTTAGGCTTTCTTCCTAGGAAGATAATCTCAGTCCTTCAGTGAGAGACTCCATTCCCTTTCCCTGGGGGACATGGCTCTGCTATCTCTGGTGCAAAGAAGAAGAGAGGGATTAGAAATTGAGGCCAAGGGTGGGAAGCTGCCTGTCAGCCTAGGTCCCAACCTTTGGTTTGCATGCTTCCCAAAGAGTTGAGTGATGGGGTCACCATTCAGCTGACTTCTCTGAGGATTAGATCTGGTGACTGACAGCTCATCAAGGAAGCACTGTCTGCCAGGAAATGAGAAACCACGAGGCTTGTGTGGCCTTGGCTCAAGTTGGGGACCAAAACATTCTTTCAGAAAGTAGAAGGAAGTACTAGCTGTGGGCCTCTCTTGCAAGACACTTCAGGGTGAGAGAGGAGGCCACGTGGAACGAATGGGGCTGCGGTGACTACAAGGGGTCAGTTCTCAGCTGTGTGGCCTGGTGTTAGTTACCTAACTTCTGGGAGCTGTATGGGGCATGAACACCAGCTCTGGTCTTCTGACCAGAGAGAGCAGGAGGAAGAAACTGTGCTTGGGGCCGAGCCAAGCAATCCTGTGCCATGTTGTATTATGGGCCCCTTAGGAAGAACTTGTACTCCCCCGTCCTCCAGGTGTGAGAGTTACCTGCTACTCTTTCCCTGGACCCAAACCCTTGCCATGCTGTATGGTTTGTCTATCCTCCTTTGTGCAAGGCACAGGATACATTTTTCTTTGTACCCAGACCTTAGAGAGGTCTGTGTGTCTTGAGTCTATAAACCAATCCCAGTAGCACAGCTATCTTGAAGTGTTCTCTCTTCAAGACCTCTGTCTTGGGACTATGGAGGTGCTTTAGTCAGTAAAGTGCTTGCTGTGCAAGGGCAAGGACTCCAACCTAACCCCCTAGAATCCACATTAAAAAGTTGGTCATGGTGGTGTGCACACTTTAACCCCAGCAACAGGATCCCTGGAGCCTGATGACCAATGAGCTTAGCTGAATTGGTGAGGTCCAGGTTCAGGGTGAGATCCAGTCTCAAGAATAAGGTGGAGAAGTGGTGAGAGAAATACAGATGGCAAACTCTTGGCCTCCATATGCATGCTCACATACATGTACACATGCATATCTATCACACACATTCACCATGATTCTGGATTTCCAGGATACTCTTGGTACCTCTGCTCTGACATCTGTCACATTGATATCAGGGAAACCAAGATCCCTTCTTGGGGTTCTTAGTGTCATTAATAAAATAACTTTAAGAGAAAGCTGAAGGACAATCTTATTGGAGTTGAAATGAAAAACTCCTATTAGAAAAAAAAAAAAAAGGATTCAGATAGGTGGAAATGACTCATACCTTAATTCCAGCATTCTGGAGGCAGAGGCAGGAGGATCTCTGAGTTTGAGGTCAACCTGGTCTACAGAGTGAGTTCCAGAATAACCAGGGTTACACAGAGAAACCCTGTCTTGGAAAAACAAACAAACAAACAACAAACAAAAACACCCACAAAAACAAAACAAACAAAACCAAAGCAAAACAAAAGACTTAAAATTGGGTTGAGGTAGGTAGGAGAGTTAGTGGATCTGGCATGAATTTGGGAAAGGGGTTAGAGGTGAATATGATCAAAACACAGTGTATGGAATTTTAAAGAAGATAAAAAACATTAAAAAGGAAAAGAAAAAAATCCAAGGCAGGCAAGCTGTAAATCTCAGCAGCTGCTTGGAGGAGAAAGAAGGGGGATGAAGGGCATATGGTTTAAGTTACTGGACCGGAGGCATATCGCATGGTAGCAAGCAGCCACCTGACAGAGACGGGGGTGTTAGAGAAAGATTAAGGAAACCTGTAGTGTCAGAAAGAGCATGCTGTGTTTTTGTCATCATCTAAAAGAAAGTGAATAATAGACAACAACAACAGCAACAAAAAACAACAAGCAAGGGCTGGAGAGATGGCTCAGCGGTTAAGAGCACTGGCTGCTCTTCCAGAGGTCATGAGTTCAATTCCCAGCAACCACATGGTGGCTCACAACCATCCATAATGAAATCTGGTGCCCTCTTCTGGCCTGCAGATATACCTGCAGACAGAACACTGTATACACAATAAATAAATCTTTAAAAAAAAAAAAAAAAAAAAAAAAACAACAAGCAAAACCAGGAAAAGTTACAGCTTTCTCAGAAAGGTAGGCAGACCCAGCTGAAAGTCAGGCACTGTGTTAGGGGTGGGACTTCTGGGAAGGAAAACATAGTATCTCATTAAAGGAGTAATCATCCTGCCTATCTCCTTAGTGTGGCTTAAGGTTGACCTTGCTTTCCTAGGGGTAGCTTCGTGGCCAGATCGCAGACCCAGCCCAACTGAAACGCTGGGCCTCCTAGCAGGCCAGAGGTGCTCTCCTCTTGACCAGAAGTTTTCCTTTAATGCCACTTCACTGCTCCTCAAAAAGCAGGAGGCCTTCGGTGGGCCCCAGACTTGAGTATTGGCTTAGTAAGTAGTTGTAACTGTAGACTTCATGTTCATCTTCTGGAAAACTGCAGAAGGAGATTGTGTTGGTGAAGCATCTCCTTTGGGGCCCAGTACCCAACACTTGGGCGCCCAGCACAGAACTGCAGCTGGGCACCTCCACCTTCCTCACATTCATATGTGTGTAGGCCCAGGCTTCTCATGCCACCCAGCACTGATCAAATCCATGCTTCTTTTCTTTCCAGCAGTTAGTGTAGCATTTCTTTTCCTTTTACTCTTTTCTCATTTTGTAAATTTCATACCATACATCTTGTTCCCTCTCATCTCCCACCTCCCCTCAGACTCACCCCCCACCCTTGATACCTCTCCCAACATTTAAAAAAAAAATCTCATTGTGGAAACTGTAGTGTGTCTCAGTGTGTCCCACAATATTCCATTTTGCCCACACTTTTTTGTTGCAAATTATAATTATAATAATTCCTTGGTCTGGTACAAGACCTCTGGCTTCTGCTACTTTGTCAATACTGAAAGCTCACTGGGACTCCTGTCAGATATACTATTGTTGTCCTGTGTCATGGAGATCCTGTAGTTTTATGTCCGTAGAACTGCCCTCTTCATGCATTCTAGCAGTTCATCCATGGAATATATGTTGGTGTAGGCCAGCTCAAGCCCTGATGCTGGCCATGCAACCCCCATATCCAGGGCCAGTTCTACTGTGCTACCCAGGAAAGGTGCAGGCCCTGCTCTCCTGAGTGCTCCAGCAGGAAAGGTCTGGACCAGTTCTCTTCCTCCCATAAGCCCATCAGAGCCAACTCTCCCACTTGCTACCTGTGTCTAGGGCATCAGAGAGTGGAGGGGATCTCCCCCCCCCCCATCAATACCACTGAAAAACAGACATAAAGCAGGGCTGGCTCTCCCACACCCACACCTTGGGGCCAGTTCACACACATCTCCCATATCCAGGACCAGCTGTACTGTGCTGTCCAGGCGAGGTGCGGGGCCTGCTCTACTGAGTGCTGCAGCACGTGAGGGGCAGGGACACATCTTCTGTCCACCACTAGTGGTGAGGGCAAAATGGAGGGAGGGGAGGGGATCTTTCCCATGACAATACCACCACAAAACAAACAAAAGGCAGGGCTGGCTCTTCCATACTCACTCCCTTGGAGTTGGCTGATCCACAACCCCTATATCCAGGGCCAGCTGTACTGTTCTGCCCAGGTGTGATGTAGGGCCTGCTGTCCCAAATGCTGCAGCATGTGAAGGGCAGGGACAGCTCTCATGCTCTTGTGACCCCATCAGGGCCAGATCTCCTGCCACCACTGGTGGTGAGGGCAAAAGGGAGGGGAGAGGATCTCTACTTCACCAACACCATCACAAAGCAGACAAACAGCAGGGCTGACTCTCCCACACTTAAACCCTAACCTTGGCATGCCCACAACCCCCACATCCAGGGCCAGGCAGATTCTTCTACTCTCTGGCTTGTGTCCTGTCCTGGGAGTCCATCTAGTGCTTAGCTGGTGCTGGGCTGGTGGTTGTCACAGTCTAGCTTACTGTCTGAGCCCCCTGGTACTGAACTGGTGTTGGTCACTGAATTGATTTTTTTTCCAGGAATGTTAGGGTACTATTCATTTAGATGTTCACAGGGCAGAACACTGAATTTAAACATAGCCTCTCTCCTCTCTGTCACCTACAGATAGATATGTGACACAGCAGGCACATCTGCAATGCCTCTAGGAACAGGGAGTGCAGCATTTTGCATAGTGTAGGTCTAGAAATGTTTGCTGAAGACTAGGACAGGCGTGGTTACACACACACACACACACACACAGGCACACAGACAGACGACTGACCCAGTGTAGGTCTAGAAATGTTTGCTGAAGACTAGGACAGGCGTGGTTACACACATACACACACACACACACACAGGCACACACACAGGCACACAGGCAGACGACTGACACACACACACACACACACACACACACACACACACACACACACACACACACACACACAGGCACACAGACAGACGACTGACCCAGTCTGACTCTGGCTTCAATTCTCAGCTCTTTTCAGCCATGGCCAAAGTGGCCTTTTTGTTAATTCACTGCCTGTCGAACACTTCAAGGACTTGACTGCCGCAGGAAGTGAATGATGTTCCTGAAGCCCTCAGAGATGCCACTCCTCGGCTCATCCCAGCACGTTGAGGCCTGTGAAAATCCTTCAGCTGGAGACACAGTGTGTCTCAGCTACACAAATTGAGTCTGCATTCCCTCAGCTTCTCATGTGTCCTCCCCAGTCCCGGTCCCCATTCCCGGTCCCCTGCTCCAACTCTATTTTCTTGGACTGCCCACCCTGGCTAATCTGTCTGTCCGAGGTTTTACTCATATATAAATTCTCAGTCTTTCATCAGTGATCTTCCCTCTTTTCTCTGGCTCTGTCTCTGCACACACCCCACCTTGCAAATGCATGCTTTGCCTTAGCAACAGAGACTGACTGCTAATACATGCCCTCTGAAGCTGTTGGGCCCAGCTTCTGCTAGTCCAATTTCAGGTTTCCTTACGGCCAATCCACCATGCTTGGTTGGAAAAGTAGTGTGAGAAATGCATTGTTCCTAGTGACATTGTTTGGAGGATGGTTCCTTAACGGGGTCTTTGCTGCTGTGAAGTCTTCTGGTGCTTCAGTTATAGAAGTATGCATTTTTATGATGTGAGAACATTATAGAAATGTGTGTCTCTGAGGGGACAAGTATTGTGCATAAATTTTTTCGTATTATTGTCTGTTGGTGTTCCATATCTGATTCCCTCTTCAGGACACCAGCCAGCCTCCTGCCGAGCATCTGAGGGATGGGGTGGTCCTTTTATTACCCGAGTTCAAAGGATGCTGGCTGAAGTCTACTTGAGTCCTGCTCCTCCACAGTGTATCCCATGGGTTCTGTGGTCTCAGTAACTGCTGTCCCCAGCCCACTGTCATCTTCACCTTCATCACTGCAGTTCTTGTTCCTGTCTGCCACCTCTTTTCTTTACTCTCATATTGGCATTACCTTTTTGCTTGGGTCTCTGCACCTCCCTGGCTTTTCTTGCTTGTTTCTCTGGCAGTAGCCCCAGCCCCACCTTCTGCTAGAGCCCTTTCCTGAAGCACACACCCTATCCTGTCCTCTCCATAGCCTATCCCCAAGTGTCACAGATACTACTCTCTGGCACCACAGGAGCCTCTGAGATCACACATACTTACCTGGATGCCCACAGCTTCATTGTTCCAATATATTGAGTTCCTGCAAGTCTGTGACCGTAGGGCTTATCCAGCGACTTGCTCAGGCTTTTCTCACCATTCAGAATGTCCTCCTCCATTGTCTTCAAGGCCTTCTACCACACTCAAGGATCATCTATCTCCACTGTACATACTTGGCCAATTTCCTGACTGTCCCAGATACTTTTTCCTACTTGTGAACCCCACTGGCTTATCCTTCCCTGAAGGTATGGTTGGGGCTGTGGGTCTCCCCTTTTCCCTGTGACTGTTGGCCACCAGTGGATGTGGTCAAGGGGAGAAGAAGACAGGGAACAGGGTTCGAATGTTGTGAGCACAACAGATTGACCACCACGTGGGACCAGCTGCAAAGAGGCAGATCAACTTTATCAGGGTGAATGATGTTTATATAGAACTTGGTGAATGGATAGAGGTTATCAGGATGGACATAAATCATTGGCTGGAGCTAGGAGTGCCAGGTATGCTTCATTTACATTTGGTGGCATGGTCCTATCATGAGAAGGGATGGACAGTACCTAATTATCCTATGGGCACCAGGGGAAGAATCTTAGTAGGTAACTGTGTCAAAGGTTACATTCCAGATAGGGTTGGGACATTCCAAGAATTGCAGGTGCTGCTGAATTGGTTCTAAGCAGGAGAAAGGCATTAAACCTTTAACTTCATATATGACAATCCTCAGGTAGAGAATGTGGGGTCCATCAGTCCTGGATCCCCCATATAAATAAGAGGAGACCTTGCTGATAAAGGGAGTCTGCCATTTTGCGCCAAGCTCCGGCTTTCTGGTAATGTCAGACTTCAACCTTAGCAACAGGGTTTCCATGGGCAGCTAGGAAATGCAAAAAATCTGGAGTGATAGAGAACCCATCTGAGTCCCAGCCTGACTGTGTTCTAGCTATGTGACTTTGGGTAAATTCCTACTTCTCTGATATTCAGTTTTCTCCCCATTAAAGTAGACACTAACAGTACCAATACTCTATGATTTTGGTTCAGTTTCTAGTTGGAGTCCAGAATCCATGCTAAACAGTTTCAATTTTTGTTATCATTTTGGTTCTACCAAAATGGTAAATGTTCTACCATTTTTGAGCTACACCACTGGACTTCTCTATGCTTTTTATTTTGAGTCAGAGTCTCACTTGCTCAGACTAGCCTTGAACTTGGTCTGTAGCCCAGGCAGGCCTTTAACTTGAGATCCTTCTGTCTTGGCCTCCTGAGGAGCGAGCTGGGTTAACAGGCTTGTACCACAAAGCCTCATGCTTGTGAAGCTACAGGGAGCATAGTGCTAACAGAGCACCAGTTGTAGACAGGTGTCGTCGTTGGGACTCTTCTTGAAACGCTCTTCACTTTATTCATAGAGACAGGACCTCTCCATTGATCCCAGAGCTCACCCATACATGTTAGTGTAGCTAGGTAGGTAGCTTGCTCCAGGGGTCTCCCGATCCTGCCTTTTGCGTGCTGGAATTACAGGACTGCTGCCATACTCACCTGGCATTTACATGGACTCTGGTTCTCACACTGGTGCAGCAACGGCTCTATCCACTAAATGATCTCCCCAGCCCCTGTGGTTTTGCTTGTTTGTTTGGTCAGTTCATTGGGTCCCTCACTGGCCTGCAGCTTGCCAAATTCCCAGCCAGTACCAAGGCTGTGCCTGTCTCAGCTCCCCAGCTCTGTACTTACAAGTTCAGGCCACTGCATCTGGCCTTTGAGATTGGTCCTGGGCTCAGTTGCAGGTCCTCAAGGCAACCACTTTACTGACTGAGGTACCCCGCAGCCCTCATGACACTGCAGCCACACATCCTGAGCAGGGTTTTGAAGCCCTCGCTAAGGTGTATATCTTCAGAGAAGATGGTTGGAACAGAGTTAAAGGTCAATTCAGTGAGGCTTGGTCACCACCAGGAAAGGGGCTGGAACATTGTATATTCACTCCCTCCAGGGAAGCTTTAGGTGAGCATTTACCCTGGGGTTCTGGATAAAGGGATACAAGATCTGGTGTAAGCAGGTAAAGCTGCATGACATTGAGATGACCCTGTTCTCCATTACATTCAGTGGGGGCCCCACCTAACTGTTGTTCACAGAGGCTGAGCCAGCCCTCCTCTTCTTCCATCCCAGAAGAAGCTTCTAATCACTGTCTGTTACCATCCCCCTAATCACAGCTATTGCTGCTTTTTCTCTTGCAGCCAGGAGGCATTCCAGGGTCCGGCCCAAGGTGACTGTCCTGAACTATGCCTCACTGATGACCACGGTTGGCCGGCCGCTGAATGAGATGGTCTTGACCCCGCTAACAGAACAGGAAGGGGAGGCGTACCTGGAGAAGTGTGGCAGTGTACGGCGGCACACAGTGGCCAATGCCCACTCGGACATCCAGCTGCTAGCTATGGCCACCATGATGCACTCAGGGTTGGGGGAGGAACCCGGCAACGAGGACAGTCACCTGCTGCTGCCACCCAGCTTCCCACCACCACATCGCCAGTGCTCCAGTGAGCCCAGCATCCCTGATAGCCCTGATGAACTAGAACTAGAAGATGTAGCAAGTGGCAGCCAAGAGGACTCAGAGCTGAACTGTGCTTCCCTCAGCTGAGCCACCACCTCCAGGGACCCATCCCTACTTTGTAGCTGGGATGAGGACACCCCTTCTCCACGGATTACCAAGGGGCTCTTGCCTTGAGCAACACTGCCTTATTTCCTTCAGGGCACAAGCCAAGTCTTCATGCCCGTGGGGAACACCTGTAGACCTTCCCACTCTGTTGTCTGTGACCAGCTCCTCGTGCCACTGTTCTCCTGACTTCATCCCTGCCTTTTTCACCTGCATCCTCATCTCTGGGCCTTCCCCATCATAGTGGATAGGCTGATGCTCCTAGTATGTAATTCTCTGGCATCGTTATAGCGGAAGGTTGGACTACACACAGGCATCTGGAATGTGCCAGCCTTTGCAGTTCCCCTAATGACCCAGTGAGGCTTCTGCACCCAATGGGTGCAAAGAACAGTAGAGTTTCTGTATAGCCTGAAAGTCAACTGCAGCCCACGTCACACTTGGCCCTGAGTATGTGCCTTCATCACTTTAATTGCAGAGTTACTGGAAAAGCATTGTCCTACTTGTGGGCAAGGGTCCATCCTTACGTATATCCAGATGTCATGTGCTGTCTATGTGAAGAGCTTTGGCTGAGGAGAGCCTTCCAAGCTGGTGCAACCCTGTCTTTCATTAAGCCTCTCAGCATGTCTCTCTCAGGCTTCCTCCCAGACTCCAGGAATGGACCTTCTCAGTCACTGGTGCCTTACTCCTGCTTCGGTTTCAGGAACTGACCACTTTTTCTGTTGTGCATATGAGAGGCTGGCCAACAGCAACTGATCTATCTAGTCTGTACCTGGATTTCACTTAAATTTGTAAAATGTGTATTGTTCAAAAACTTGTGCAAATGCACACAGGATCTTGCACTGTTCATTTCCAGAGGAGTGTGCTTGCAGACTAAACAGAAGTGGGCCCCTTCAAAAGGTGATGGAATAGCTCAGAACAAATGGGTCAGTTGTGGGCAGGACTCACATACCTCAGCTCTGGAAGAGCCAGACCTGTGTCTGGAATGGCCTGTGTTGTAAGTGTCTTGGCTTCTAGGGAAGGCTGTGCTGAGGTCAGGAGACTTCCTCTTGAGCAGTGACATGTAGTGACTGGAATGTGTCTGTGCTTTATAGTAGACACAGAGAGATGAGAGCACGGACACATTTGGTGGGACATTTATTCCCCGAGATAATAGAAGTACCCAGAAGTGCCTGGGATTCCTGTCACATGAGTCTCATGACGCTGTTTGAGGCAGTTGGCTTTTTTACTATGTTAGGTCCTGACTACTTCTCCCTCCATATTGGGGAAGGGCGACTTTGTGTCTGTGTTGAGTCCTTGGCTTCCTCTTTATAGTTGTCCGTGGTCTTGCTAATAGAAGCTCAGAACAACATTTCTCCTGACCGTGCTCATGGTGTGTGCTAGTCTTTCAGGATCTGATCAGCCTTTCGGAATTTTGATGATGGACTCTCAATACATAAGGCACCAGCAGGAGAAAAGGCCCTTCAAGCCCATCTAAACTTTGGTGGTGTCTGTCTTCTGGGCCAAGGTCTCAGCACACCTGTGCTTTTGATGGGTTCTGCTTTAGAAATTACAGTTTTAAAAATCGTTTTAATTTTTCCCTTCCAAGAGAAAATGACAAAAGAGAAATGTATTCATGTGTGCACATACTGTGCTCCTGCACTTACGTGCACACACACACTTGCACCCATACATGTGCACACAGTGTGTGAACCCATACATGTATGTGTACACCACACTCTGCATACACAGAGAAATGTTCAAACTCCTTTCAGAATTTCAAACAAGAAATAATCTCTCTGTATGTGGTGTCTAAAGTCTACAAGTGGGGCTGGAGAGATAGCTTCGTACACAAGAACACTTGCTGTTTTTGCAGAAGGCCAGAAGAGATGAGTTAGTTCCTGGTGCGAACATCACCTGTAACTCCAGTCCCAGGGATTCTGATGGCCTCTCCTTTCCTCTGAGGGCACCTAAATGTACATGGTGCACATACTTACACTCAAACTAGCACACACACACACACACACACACACACACAATTTTAAAAATCCCTCCATAAGTTAATTAATGTGGGTGCTGGGATCTTTGGAAGAGCAGCCAGTGCTCCCACACGGCAGTTCACAGCTGTCTAATTGCTGGGTGTGGTGGTGCACACTTTTAATCCCAGCATTGCGGAGGCAGAGGCAGGCAGATCTCTGTGAGTTCAAGGAGAGCGTGGTCTGCAAAGTGAGTCCAGGACAGTCAGAGATACACAGAGAAACCCTGCCTTGAAAAAACAAAAACAAAAAAACAAAACAAAGCAAAGCAAAATGTTAATGTGTGTTAGCAGGCGGAACATGGCAGTTTATTTCATGTAACTGGTGGCTAGGTCCATGTTAGTATACCAAGCACACACTTGAGATAATTTATTGATCCAGGCAAAGTAATTAGTCATGTTTGGGTTTGCTTTTTTCTTTGATAAGATTAACAGTGCATGTTTTTAAAATGTCTTTTCACTTACCTTGGATGTCTCTGTTGAGGACAGCAGTTGTCAGTTTAATGCACGGGCTGTTGCATTGAAAGTGTACAGGCTGCTGAACTTCATTGCTGCTGGCTTTAAACAGTTTACATGTTTCTCTTTGGACATACCTACTATTAGTAGAGAAATATCCAGACTGTACACATGAACATTTTGTGGACCTTTTTGGGCATTTTAGCCATCAGGCCTTTTGCAAGAGTGTCACCTGTAGCAGTTTTTACCAAGTTTTCTCCCCTTGGTGCCATGGAGAGTCATCTTGTGTTTTATGTCAAGGGTTTCCGTAGGCTGAAGTTTAGTGACAGGAACTAAGCCCAGTCCTCTGAGGGGACTCACAAACTACACTCCTTTCTTGTCTGTTTCCAAGATAGATACAATAAACATTGTTTTGTTTATATCATGGGTGCTGTGGTGCAGAATGCTTTCAGTGTGTTTTGGTTGAATTTGCAAACACAATAAAGCTGTCTGTGGTGCATTCTGCCCTCAAAACTCCCCACACTGCCTGTGTGGTACCTGCTGCTTTATCCTGGGGCCTCCTCTCCAGAGTCAGGCCATAGCCCTTGATTTCATTGGCTATCCTGGATTTGGTAGGCAAGCTCTTTCCTGGAGAAGCATCTCATCTGGGGAGCATAGAAAAACACTAAAAAAAAAAAAGCCCCTCAAAGCTTCTTTTAAATTTTTTATTTTTTGGTTTTTCAAGACAAGATTTCTCTGTGTAACAGCTTTGACTGTCCTGGACTCACTTTGTAACCAGGCTGGCCTGGAAGTCACAGAGATCTGCCTGCCTCTGCCTCCCAAGTGCTGGGATTAAATGCATGCACCACCACGCCCAGTTAAAAGCTTAAAGTATCCTAAGCCATTCCTTGATGGTGCACACCTTTAACCCCAGCACTTGGGAGGCAGAGGCAGAGGCAGGTAAATCTCTGAGTTTGAGGCCAGCTTAGTCTACAGAGCAACTTGGAGGACAGCCAGGGTTACTCAGAGAGACACTGTCTTGAAAAACTAAAGCTGGTCGGTGGTGGCGCATGCCTTTAATCCCAGCACTTGGGAGGCAGAGGCAGGCGGATCTTTGTGAGTTTAAGGCCAGCCTGGTCTACAAAGTGAGTCCAGGACAGCCAAGGATACACAGAGAAGCCCTGTCTCGAAAAGCCAAAAAAACAAAAAAAGAAAAAAAAGAAAAATTAAAAACAAATGGAAAGCTTAAAAAAAAAAAGAAAAAGAAAGAAAAAAAACGAAAGAAAGGAAAACACACAGTCCCACAGTCTTTCCTCCTAGAGTGTTTGACTCAGAGGGGATGCTTTCTGTATTACATATCATGGGCTCCTCATATATTCTTTTCTGATTCTATTTGACGGAAGAAATTTATAATGATTTACTCTGCATAAATACTTTTAGAAGGGCAGTATTTGTTTAAGGCCTCAGAAGGCTTAATAAAAGTGTTTGGAGAGGTGCTGTCTCAACTAATTAATTATACTAGTTTTGCTGGTGAATGGTCACTGGGCATTCTACTTCGGTGGTGAAATAAGGTGGCCATAAGCAGAGGAATATGGCTGGCCTCTGAGGCAAGGAAACGTTATCCTTGGGAGCTCCCAGAGAGTAACACAGTCCCGACAATTTGGTTCGAGCCTAGTTGAGAACCATGCCAGCCTTCTGGCTTACCAAACTATGAGATTAACATAAGCACGTCGGTTCTTAAGTAATTGGCACATCCACGGCCACTGCACATATCCATTTTCCTGCCAACTTACCCACTATGCTTTGGGGAAGCTTTCACTGCATAAGCACTTTCCTTGATGCTAGAAATACAGAGATGGAAAAATAACCGAGGTGCCTGCTTCCTTGGGCGACGGGAGTGGTTGGAGCCTAAGCCCCAAGTCTGGTGTTGTAACTTCCTGCTCTAGGAGGCATCCTGTCTTGAGAGAAGAGGAGCAGCCAAGCCAGGGGTTTACAGCTCCTGCTACAAGATGAGTGATAGTTTCATGGTTCCCAGAGAAACAGGACTGCCTTGTTCCAGAGGACATGGACAAGAGCTGTACAAGGAGAGTCCAGTGTCCTAGGCAGGGGATTTCATATTCAGAATAGACTTGGGTGGTTTTCTTCTTCTCCTTCCATATTATTTAAGTGTGACTTTAAAACAATATTATTTAATGTTTAGTAAATGTAATAATAATGAATGCAACAAATAATATTCTTTGGCATTAGAATCAATAACTAAATTCAAAGACCTTTTATAGGCTTTTACATTTAGATGGCAGATTTGATTATTCTGTTTATAAATCTTGAAGATTTTAGCAATAACTTTGGAACAGCCTTTGACTGATGCTTAGCCCTGTTTACGAGTTCAGCCCAGCACTTTACATACTGTTAAGTAAATGCACAGATTACTCCACCTCTTTTAAATATGCCTGCTTTTCTGGCAGTAAGCAAAAACATTCTATGGTGTGGAACCTGATAAATTGAATTTATGAGGAAAACTGGAAGTTCCATTAAATGAGTTTATTCTAAACTATGTTAACTTTGATGCCACCCATATAAAACATCACAAGTCTAAGTCAATTCTCAGTTACATATTTTAAAGTGGACTTACAAAACTGTCACAAATGGGTTTTATTTTCTTAAATATCATGTGTCAAAAACATCCGCTATATATAAGTCCCTTCCTAACCCAAAATATTAATCCATGTTGCACTTCTGTCTTTTCCCTTCCTTTTCTTTTCTTTTGTTTTTCAAGACAGGATTTCTCTGTGTAGCCTTGGATGTCCTGGAACTCGCTCAGTAGACCAGGCTGGCCTTCAACTTAGAGATCTGTCTGCCTCTTCCTCCCAAGCACTGAGACTAAAGTTGAAGACCACCATATGCCCAGCTAGTTCTTTTCTAAGTGTTTTCACACTTAATGCTAAATCTTCCTGGAGAGCTGTTTGGTTGCACTGTCGACTAAGATTCCTGCTTTCCAATAGTTGTGATATTATGGCTGAGATTTTGCCAAACTATTTATTTCTGCTGTCATTTGGGCCCCTGCAGATGCTGCCACCACTGGGGATGGAGGGTGGGATGGATGGATCCTGTCTTTGTCAGTACAACCTGGGAGGGACAGTTGGTTCCAGCAGTGGCAGTGAGTTCCTGTTTGCAGTTTTTCTACATTCTCAGAACCTGCCCTAACATCTCCCCTCAGACATACCAGTGCCAACTGGCCTGGGCTCCTCTTCGGATTCTGAAGTCCAGCTCCAACCTGTGCAAGGTCAGCAACTCTCTTTTTTGCCTCACTGTGAGGTTGGTGGTTGATGCCTGTAGTTGCCACTTGTGTGATTCCACCATATTCCGTTTTGCTGTTTTACTTTCTCAAAACCTGCTTAATCTCACATTAAACTCTGCGCTACAATAACAGATGTGGGGTGCAGAGAGATGGCTCAGTTAAGAGTGCTTCCTTCTCTTTCAGCAGGTCCCAGAGCCCATGTTAGGCCGCTTCAGCCAACTGTAATTCAAACTCCAAGGGGATCCCATACTCTCTTCTGGCCTCTGTGGGCACCCATCCACATGGTATATTCACACACACACACACACACACACACACACACAGAGAGAGAGAGAGAGAGAGAGAGAGAGAGAGAGAGAGAGAGAGAGAGGTTAGTAACAACAGATTTGGCTTCTGTCCTCTTGTTAGCCCCTGACTGAAGATGCAGGAATGAAAAATACACTCCCCAAAGAAGACAAAATGCCTCCAGGTAACCAAGGTTGTTCACCTGGGTGTGGACAGAGCTGCAGACGCTCACCGAACCTAAGGACCCTGCTTTAATCTGAAATAATCTTGGTGACTGCTCTTCAGCATTCTTGAAGCACAGGTGACTTCTTTCTGCTACTAAAAAACAACAGGTCCTATTTATGATTACCTAATCGATAGCTTCATAGCTTAGGAATATTCTTGTAGGTCTTGTCCAGTGAGTGCAACTCTTTAGAATGCCTTCCTCTCAAGTCACTCATTAGGAAGGTTTTTTAATTTGTTCAGCTTCTCTGGTCTTAGTCTGTCAACCTTTGAAAAGGATTCTAAAGCAATGTAAATACCTTCTTTGGTTGAGCTGTACTGTGATTAGAGCCTGAATTCCTAAATTCTTTCATATTCTCAAGACCATGTTTCTCTTAGGAAATGCCTAAAATTTGGTCATATACCAGTTAAATGTTTCACATAGTTCTGTTGTCTACAACATCATTTTTTTCTGTAGACCGATGTGGAATCAAGTCTAGTTGTCTGCCAAGAAAAGTGTTTCCTGCCTACTTGAGCAATCGAGAGATGGACTCAATAAATGGAAACAGCATAAGGTTTTTGGGTCTTTGTATGGGGAAAAGGCTTGTGTCAGATTAATTACTCTGCAAAATAATAAACAAGCTAGTGATGAAAATGTATATACACATAAAGCAAATGTTTGAAGGAATCAGCCCAGGTGGGATCTGAGAAGGTCTGGTTGCTGAGTGAAAGCAAACATGTGAGACAAACTCAACCTGGTTTCCCCGAAACAAACTTATGGGGTGACAGCAGGAAGTAGTCCACTCTGGACTGAGAGGTAAAGCTGCAGAGGACTTGGAGCTTGAAGATAAAATGGTAGAGATGGATGACTAAAACCCACAGACCAGGTCTCCCTTGAATTGTTGGCTGATTCCTAGGTAGAGAACATGTTATGATTAACGTGCCAAGTTGTCTCCCAAAGGCTGAATGCTGACTTGCCCGTAGATCTACGCAGAGTTAGGGGACCACTAGGAGGTGGGACCTAGCAGAAGGAAGTTGGATAATTGGGGGTTATGCTTTTGAATGTGGAACTGGGACTCGGCCTCTTTTACCTTTTTGCTTGCAAGGTACAATTAAGTGAGAAACTTTATTCCTACCATGTACTTACACTGTGATGTACTACTCACCACAGGATCCTAAACAATAAGGCCAACTAACCGTGTATTGAAGCATCTAAAACATTAGGCAAGACAAACTTTTTTCCCTTTGTCTCAGGTATTTTATCACAGTAGTGGGAAAATAGCAGCACACCCCAAATTGCCAGATTTTGCTGAAGGGAAAACAACAGCTACCACGATTAACTGATGAGTTCATTTTAATTCCTACATACTATTGAGGAGGTTCAGGACCTACTGAGGTGGGAGGCTTTGGCATACTTTCTCAGCATTGGATTGAGTCTCTGAGAAAGGATCATAGCCAAAACAAGATCCTGGAGTTAAACACAACTACATTAATAACTACACTAAATATAAATGGACTAAACAAGTCAGTGAAAAAACAAAAGTAGTTAAAGGAAAGCTAAATAACATTATTTTAAAGAGATACACAATTTATTATTTGTTTGTTTATTTGCTTATTTTGAGACAGAGTTTCACTTTGCAGCTTTGGCTGTCCTGGAGCTCTCTATATAGACCAGGGTGGGCTCAAACTTACCAAAATGCACCCGTCTTTGCCTCCTGAGTGCTGGGACTAAAAGTGTGTGCCAACATGTCCAGCAAGAGACACACTTTAAATACTAAGAAACAGACTGGTAGAAAAATGATGGAAAAATATATAACATGTAAAAGTAACACTTACCAAGAGAAACTTGATGTTGCCAATAAGGATGGAAATTTCATAATGAGAAATCAATTCTAAAGGAATATATAAATCACAATGCACAAATTAGCATTTATTAGACATCAGCTATAGGTCAAGGACCATTGTAAGTATTACGCATTAGTTGTTTTGTATGGGTCCTCAGTAATTACAAAGTCAATTTTAGTATCTCAGTCTTACTACATAAGGAAGTTAAAGCCCCAATTCCTGAGATCACATAGCTAGACAAAGGTACAGACAAGACATGATTCAAATTTGGCTTTGTCTTAATTTCTGTGCTTATAGCCGTAGTATCAAGACAATACACCGCTCCTATAAAGCCTTGTAGGTCAATGGAAGAGAACCAAGAGATTAGAAATCTTTGTATTTATAGTGAGTTGTTTCTTCTTGTATTGTTTTTACAAATGTGCAAGGCAGCCAGGTGGTGGTGGCACAGGCCTTTAATCACAGCACTTGGGAGGCAGAGGCAGACAGATATCTGTGAGTTCAAGGCCAGCCTGGAGTGAATTCTAGGATAGCCAGGGCTACACAAAGGAACCCTATCTTGAAAAACCAAACCAAACCAAACCAACCTGTAGAAAAAAAAAATGCCTAATTAAATGATTTAACCAGTATTTATATTATCATAAATTGGTCAGTGGTGTTAATCCTTAACCCGCCATTATAAATGAATACACACAGACACCAGATGGATTTTAACAAACCTTGGTCTGAAATTTGCAATCCTAGCCCATCTAAGCTAGCTCATAATTGTATTACCCAAATATGACCCCATATATACATATGTCCCTTTGGACTGCTATTCTCTACACTATGCGGATGTTCCAAGCCACATGGAATGATCTTCTTTAATCTACTCCATGGCATGTGTTCCTCCTCCTTCCTGTTCCTAGCTGGAATGAACTAATCCTTTGTCTAAAACGCAGAACTTCTGTTCTAATCTCAGGAAGTCCTACCTTCCTATACTCTTTCCGCCCAGCTAATTGGCCATCAGCAACTTTTATTAACCAATCAAGAGAATGCTTCAGAAGGGGCGGTAACCAGATCTCAGCATTGAAATGAGCCTATCAGAAGCAATGTTATTAGACTTTTCACAACACCAACCCAAACCAAAAACCCAAAAAAACAAAACTAAATGTGCAAAGCAGCTGACTAGAGAACCACTGAAAATAATTCAACAATTCATGGTAAACCAGATACTCATGCAGAAAGGTGATTTTTTTAGACTATTGCCAGTACCACATGTATGAACTCAATGGATACAAAGCTCTCAGGCTTAACCTGAGAGCTAAAATGAACCATTTTAGATGAAAACAGGAGTAGTAGTTGAAATAACAAGTTTAAGCAAAAAATTCTTACAGTCTATAAAGAAACACATTAAACATCATTCAAAAATTAAAAAGAAAATCCACAATTCAAAACCACTACCAAGACAACAGAGTAGAGGGATATATTTGCAGAATATGTATCTGTCAAGGACCTGCAGCAGGATTTACAAAGGATTCTTAGAAATAAGACAATACATTCAATGGGGAAAAAAGCAAAAGTTGTAGATAAAAAATTTACCCAACAAAACATGAGAATGACTGACAAGCATGCGTGAAATGAAGGTCAACCTTACTGGGTATGGGTGAAATGTGAATTTTAAACCACAAGACACCACTTCATACCTTCTAGAACAGCTGGATATAGCAACTAAGACAGACAGTAGCAAGTGTTGGCAAGGATGTGAGCAAATGGGAACCTTGTCCACTGTAGGCCGGAATGTAAAATGGAGCAGCTACTTTGTAAGTTTGGGCCTTTCTCAAAAGTTTAAACTTAAGAACTATTACTAAAAAAAAAGAGCTATTATACAACTCAGCAATTTCATTTCTAAGTTTCTACTTAAGAGAAATGAAAAAGTAGCATACACACATACACATTCCTCATATGTGTGTGTTCTAGCAGTATTAAGAATTAGAACTGGGGGCTGGAGAGATGGCTCATCTCTCTTCCAAAGGACCCAGGTTCAAGTCCCAGTATCCTCCTGGCAGTTCACAGCTGTCTGTAATTGCAGGGCGTGGTGGCGCACACCTTTAATCCCAGCACTTGGGAGGCAAAGGCAGGCAGATCTCTGTGAGTTCAAGGCCTGCCTGGTCTTCAAAGTGAGTCCAGGACAGGCAAGGATACACAGAGAAACCCTGTCTCAGAAAACCTAAAATAAATAAATAAAATTTAAAAAAAGAAGAAGAAAGAAAGAAAAACAAAAAGAATTAGAACTGAATGTCAACATGTAAAAGAATGCAAATAGACCCATATTTATCATCTTGCAGAAAACTTTAAGTCCAAGTGGATCAAAGACCTTAACATAAAGCCCAACACACTAAATCTAATAGAAGAGAAAGTGGGGAAAAGCCTTGAATTCATTGGCACAGGTGATAACTTCCTGAACAGAACACCAATAGCTCAGGCTCTAAGATCAATGATCAGTAAATGGGACCTCATGAAACTGAAAAGCTTCTGTAAGGCAAAGGACACTGTTATTAGAATAAAACGGAAACCTAAAGATTGGGAAAAGATCTTTACCAATTCCACATCCCACAGAGGGCTAATATCCAAAATTTATAAAGAACTCAAGAAATCAAACATCAAGAAACCAAATAATCCAATCAAAAGATGGGGAACAGAGCTAAATCAAGAATTCACAAAAGAGGAATCTCTAATGGCTGAGAGACACTTGAAGAAATGCTCAGCATCTTTAATCATCAGAGAAATGCAACTCAAGACAACTCTGAGATTCCATCTCATACCTGTCAGAATGGCTAAGATCAAAAGCTCAAATGACAGCACATGCTGGCAAGGTTGTGGAGAAAGGGAAACACTCCCCCATTGCTGGTGGGAGTGCAGGCTTGTGCAACCACTATGGAGGTTAGTCTGGCGATATCTTAGAAAATTTGGAATAGCTCTGCCTCAAGACCCAGCCATACCACTCCTGCGTATACATACAAACGATTCCTCACCAATACACAAGGACATCTCCTCAACTATGTTCATAGCAGCTTTATTTGTTATAGCTAGAAGCTGGAAACAACCCAGATGTCCCTCAACTGATGAATGGATACAAAGAACTGTGGTACATCTACACAGTGGAATACTAATCAGCCATCAGAAACAAGGAAATCATGCAATTTGCAGTCAAATGGATGGATCTAGAAAAGTTCATCCTGAGTGAGCTAACCTAGACCCAAAAAGATGCACATGGCATTTATTCATTTGTAACTGATTTTAGCTATATAGCACAGGATAACTATCCTACAACCAACAGACGGAAAGGAACAGGAACATAGACTTTGTTACTTGTTAGTTGTTAGTGGAGCTGTAGGTCCCATGTGCGAGAGGAAGCTCTTAGCCCTCATATGGCTGTTGCAATGAAGGGGGCTGATATGTAGGGCACCCCATACCGGAGTAGGATAGATGGGAGAAGGGGAGAGGGTGGGAGTGTGGGATGGAAGGAGGGGACTGTGATGGAGACGCAAATTGAAGTAATAAATAAACATTTAAAAAAAAGATTTAGAACTCAAACTGGAAACAACATGCACACATACTCTGAAGCCAGGCTGACTTGGGACTCACTGTGTGGCTCAAGTTTGTCTCACACATGATTCTCCTGCCTCATCCTTCTGGGTGCTGGGATGACAGACATATGCCATCATGTCTGACTCCATTTTAGCTGCTTTTAATCCTATGGTTCTGTTGCATTGGGCAAATCACATTGTCATGCAACTACGGCCACTATCCATCTCCAGAACATGACAAGACTTTGCTGTTTTCCCAGCCAAAACTCCCCACCTGTGCCACACCAACTCTGATTGCTTCTCCTCTTAGCTGGTAGGCATTGTACTTTTTGTAGTGATTCTACATAATTTCTGTAAGTGGGATCCTGTAGTTCTTGTCCTTTTGTGACTGCTCATTTTGCTTCATATGTCTTTAAGGTCTCTCCATAGTGTAGAGTTTTAGATTTTTCCTTCATTTTTAAGGCTGAAGAATATTCCATTGTATGTGTAACATTCTAACATTCTGTCTTTTCATCCAGTGCGGGTGTTTGGACTGTTTTGTTTTTTAAACCCTTTTTGTACTTGTGAATGATACTACTATGATCATTGTCATAGAGATACCTGACATTGGAGAAATTTATGATATTTAAAACATATTTCAATAAAATTATTATGTCAAAGAGTTTGTTTTCAAAAATTAAAGAGTCAGTAAATGACATGCTATTATAAATAAATTACCTTTCTCCGCCCTTCTTTTTGGTTATTTGAAGGATAACTGAAAACTCCGATATTTAAGAGAAGAGATTACAAGCTGATAAATGGTCCTGTTTAATGGGTTTTGGAGGTTAGACCCAGGGACTTCCTACTTTTCCTTTTCTGTATCCTTCTTCCTCTCCTATGTAGGAGTGCATAGGCTTGAGAAAAATGAGATATAGACATAGCACAGGAAGGTCCAAGAAGAAGGGGCAGATTATTGAATATGCCCTTATACCTTTGTATATTGATACAAAATTAGTAGTTTATTAGGCTAAAGTGGTATTGACCATTGTTTATTGTGCAAAAATAAGATTGTATTGGATTACATCGGTATTGATCTTTGTATATTGATACAAAATTAAGATTACAGTTGGCCACAATGGTATTGACCCTTGTATATGGACGTAATATTAAGATTGTATTGGGCTACATAGGCATTGACCTTTGTATATTGATACATAATTAAGAGTATATTTAACCACAATTGAATAGATCTTTGTATATTGATACAAAATTAAAGGTAACGCTTCCTAATGGTATCATACCTAGAGATACTTAAAAATAAAATGTGAAGCTCTGGCCTCTTGATATCAACCGTCTAAAATGGTCTAGGATAGTTAAGTAAAACAAACTCCTAGTCATGCAAACATGTCACTTTGTTAGCTACTATGACAGTCTATCACAGATATTCTCTAAACTACCCAGTAATCAAGTTGCTAAGAGACAAGCAACATTTGCTTATCTAAATACAAGAGATGGATAGGGCATCTTCAAAAACCCCAAGAGATCTGCAGAATATGGCATTCAAAGATGTTATCTTAAATTAAGATTTTCTTTTCTTCTTTTTTTTGATATCGAGACATATCAGCGCCTGACAGCACCCCCTATTCTACTCCAAGTAGAAGATAAGCATCGAAAAACCTCCACTGTAAGATGGTTGAATTAGTGGCAAGCCTATCTCTTGGCATGAAAAAACCCCTTGCACCAACTGCAGACAGACTGCTGTCCAAAAAGGACAAAACTTGGTAGCAGGGAAGTCGACAGCCTAACTCTGCCAAGATAGGGTAGGTAAGTCCTTCATAATCCCTGCTCTACAACAAATGTCTGTCAGAGAAACAGGACCCAAAGGCTGAAGACTGATGCAGGAATGTATGGAGAGAAAATGGGAACTGTCCAGGCAGTCATTGGTATGTCCTTTCTTAGTTTTGGAAGCTGCAGGCCCTGCACTTCCTATATAAGCAGATATATTTATCCCTCTCAGGTCTCTGAGGTGGTTGAAGAATAGACAGCTAGAGTCTCATAGTTAAATTTTGAGTTGTTTAGGAATCAAGAGGGTGTTATAGATCTAAGAAGATACTCTTAAAAGTGTGTTGCATGTTAATATGAATGTTGAGTCAGATATAGACCTTTAAACTCATGGAGATGGTTAGATAGTAGAATGTTAAAATCAGGGGCCAAATATGTATAAACTGGACATTCGGAAGGTATACTGGGCCATTTAACTCTCATAAATGTGGCATATTTATATCTGTTGTTTTGTATAATACTTGCTGTTATAGGAGAAGGAACCATCTGTTGGATTGAAAGGGAAAACTTCTGGGGGGAAGAGGGTGGAAGGGCGGGATAGGGAGGGGTTTGTGACTGAGATGTAACTTGAAGAAAAAAAAAATAAAGTATTTATAAAATAAATAAATAAATTACCGATAAATTTGTCCTTTGAAATGAGTTTTAACTCACTTTAGAGCTAATATTAGGAAGTTGAGAGAATAGGTCAGTAGTAGGATACAAGCTTGGCCTGCATTGGGCACAGAGTTCAACACCTGACACCAAAAGAAAGCTTTTTAAGATAATTTAAGGGCAAGAAAAAGACAAAGCCTTATTTTTAAAGAGAGGAAAACAACAGCAGCAGAAGAAACAAAGGATGGAAATAGAACTTTACAAAAAATATCAGTACATCTTAATCTTATTTGAAATAAGAAGAAACTGAATTGTCAAATATATTTGGGCTGGATATTGGGAATGTATGTTATACCTTATAATTTTCATAATTATTGCCTGATTGTTCTTATTGTATTGTATTTGTTGTTATAAGAAAAAGAACTTTTTATTGGACTAAAGGGGGGAGATATTGGAGGGGAGGAAGATACACCTTAAATAAAAAAATGAGGATAGGAGAGAGAGTGGATAGGGTAGGAGGGCGGGACTGGGAGGGGAGGAGGGAGGGGCTGAGCTCGAGATGTAATATATAAATGAAATAAATAAATGTTGAAAAAAAAACTGAAATACAGAAACTGCTTAACTTCAGCATTTATTCCAACTGGAGCTTTCATTTCCACACTCCACTCCAGAATCAAAAAGTTACAAAAGCGTAGAAGAGGAGCAGTAGATGGGTCCACCTATACGCTTGGTGGCATGCACTTGCAATCTTAGCTGAGGCAGGAGGATTCCTGGAGCTCCCTGGCCTGCCACCTTAGCCTACTTGGCGAATTCCAGGCTGGTAAGAGACCCTGTCCCCAAACCAAGGTGATGGTGCCTGAGCACAACTCCCTGCCCCAGGATGTTTTCTGACTTCCACCCACATGTTCCTGCACATACATGACTATCTTCTCCCCACATAGAGCAAGATTATTGAGTTAGACATACAGCCTTTCTAGTTCATGGTTTTTTAATTTTTGACGGCCATAGTTTAATTCCCCATGTGGATATTTTGTCACAGAAAGAAGAGGATGTTTTGATGTTCAAACAAAGTATCTGAATTTTTTCAGTTAAGAACAAAAGAATGGCATGTGGTAGCTTACTGAACTTTTATGATAAACTTCTAAGAGGAGTTGTTAAGAATGACTATTTTTGAAGCAAAAGATGAGAAGTTACTTAGTTAAGCAGCAGGAAGAAGTGGCTGCAATGAGTGTCCCAAATAAATCCAAGGAGATCAGATGTAAACAGATCAGAATCTCCATCAGTAGCTCCTCCCTGTCACGCCATTGGTTCTTGATTTTTAATATAACTGCTCTAATGTGAAGTCTCACCCAGAGGTGTGGAGTCCATTGCATAGTCTGATGTCTTTATTCACTTAAAAAAAAAAAATACTGGGATAGGCATATGCGGCACACGCCTTTAAGCCCAGCACTCTGGAGGCAGAGGCAGATGGATATCTGAGTTTGAGGCCAGCCTATCTACATAAGTGAGTTACAGGGCAACATGGGTTACACAAAGACCCTGTGTCTAAACAAGAATGCAAACAAACAAGGAAGCAAGTAAAAAAAAAAAAAACAACCAACAAAACATAAAAACCCACAAAAATCTCCTCAAAAAACCAAAGACCAATCCAAAATTAAAAAAAAACCCACAAACAAAACAAAAAATAAGGCAAAATTCATATAGCCGCTTCTTTCCAATATTTAAGAGACCTTCCCAATAATTATTTGATTTTCTAGGATTTCCCTGTGTTGGGTCCTCTAGTTTGTTTTTTAGAGCCTGGATACTGAGAAGCTGTGTGTTAGTTTGGGTCAAATTTAATAGTATCTTTTTTTGCCCCCTGAAGGACATTGCCGTTTTTCGTAACCGAGTAATCTCACTCTGATATCTGTGTTTGCTGCATGCACCCTTCTCCTGGTGGGTTTTATGAGTCTCTCTCCCCAAGTGCTCACTGAATCAGCTTTGCCTTATGGTTCAGTCACAA
The DNA here is from genome assembly GCA_907164525.1 of Lophiomys imhausi. Taxonomy (NCBI): domain Eukaryota; kingdom Metazoa; phylum Chordata; class Mammalia; order Rodentia; family Muridae; genus Lophiomys; species Lophiomys imhausi. The sequence continues at coordinate 3,270,354 of CAJQZJ010033157.1, forward strand.
ACTAATGAATAGAGCAAAGCCTTTGACAAGCTCTGTTTCTACACTGGTGTGTGTGAGAGTCATGATTTTAACAATCCTATTTGGTGTTGACATACCTCTACTCAACCCGCCTCCTGTTCTCAGTGATTACTTTACTCTGGTTGCAGATGTCTGCTGGAGTCCTTTGGAGATTCCTTCGCCCACGCCGTTGGAGTCTAATGCAGCAAGTTTGCTACAGTTTTGGCCATAGGTGGTCAAGGTCGTGTAGGCAGCATCTTCTTCCCCTTCCTCTCCTCCACCCTCTCACCTCCTCCTCCCTCCTCCGCTTCCTTCTCTTCCCCCCCATGTGCAGGGACAGAATCCAGAGCCTTGTACATGTTAGGCTAGCACTTAATCACTAAGCTATACCCCAGCCCTCAATAGGACTTCAATAAGCACCTGGGGGGAGGTTCTTTCCTCAGCCACCTTGAGAAAGCTGCACAGTGTGTGCGCTGGATAGGTACGGATGCTAATGGCACCTTTGTTCTCGTTGTCCATTAGGGACAATGATAACTGCAGCTAAATGTCGGGGCCCTGGGATGGACTAAAGCCCGGTAACACATTTTCCTAAACACAAACTTGCACAAGGCAGTTGATCTTTTTTTTTTTTTTTTCTTAATAGTTATTTATCACTTCAGGTTACATCTCCATCACAGTGCCCTCTTTCCACCCCTCCCAGCCCTGCCCTCCCTCCCTCAACCCCCTATCCCTTCCATCCCACTCCTCTGGAGTGGAGTGTCCCTACACAACAGTCCCCCGCCCCAGTTCAGCCAAGAGCCTCCTCATACACTGGAGGCCTACAAGGCAGCACCACTAGGGCAAAGTGTCTCATTGACAGGAAAAAAAAAAATCTATGTTCATGTTCCCTTTGGTGCATTGGTTGTAGTATAGATATCTTGTACTATATAGCTAAAATCCTACTATAAGTGAATAGATGCCATGTGTATCCTTCTGAGTCTGGGTTAGCTCACTCAGAATGAGTTTCTCTAGTTCCATCCATTTGGCTAAGGCAGTTGATCTTAAGTGTGAACTCACCATCAGCTGAAATAAAGTGGGCGACCATGAGTCTGTACATACTGGTTGAACCCCACGTGAAACTGCCAAAATTTAACTCTTTATTGGCTTCCAAAAATGGCAGTGTACAGTGTGCTCTAATAACTCTCCAAGTATTTCTAACTTGGAATACTTGGCAACCAGCTGGTGGATATACTTGGAATGAGGCTCTTCAACATTTGCTTTCACTGTGTTTAAAGCAAAAATTAAGAGCTTGTTCCCAGAAAAATGAGTCCAGTACAGCTTCTTATGTACAATCACAGGGAAATTTATGGAGCCTAAAAATACAGGAACCCCCTGCACATTTGTAGTTGGTAGGCAGCTTGGACTTCATGTAGATCCCCTAGCAAGTGGAGCAGAGACTGTCCCTGACATGGACTCTAGGGCCTGTTTGTGGATCGCCTCACCCTAGCTGGGCTGCCTTGTCTGGCCTCAGTGAAAAAGGATGCTCTTAGTCCTGATGTGACTTGAAGAGCCAGGGTGGGTGGAGAGGAGAGGGATGTCCCTTTTTCTGAGGAGATGGGGAGGGAGGAGGGGGAGAAAGAGTGGGAGGATGGGACTAGGTGGAGAGGGCTTCAATCAGGATGTAAAAATGAATGAATAAATAATAATAATAATAATAATAATAATAATAATAATAATAAAGATACAGGGGTCTTGGTTAGTCCTATTCACTTTATTTTTATTTTTTTTGGCAGGCTGTATTCTTCAGGAGTAGAGTTCTGCTGCCACCTACTGTTACATTGTTCTGTTTCTTTTTTTTTAAAGAGTTATATATATATATGTGTGTGTGTGTGTGTGTGTGTGTGTGTATAGAGTACTATATTTTTATTTTGTGTAGGTGTTTTGTTTGCATCTGTGCCTGTGCATCACATGTGTGCCCTGCCCACTGAGGCTGGAAGAGGGAGGGCATCAGATCCCCTGGAACCAGTTACAGTGGCTTCTTAGTGGTCATGTGGGTGCTAGGCATTGAACATGTGTCCTCTGGAAGAGTAGTCCGAGGCTCTCTCAAGGGCTGGAACCACCTCTTCATTGGGTTCTTCCGTTGGGCTTGCTCTGTGTAGTCTTGTTAGGCAATCTTCTAGTCTGGAATTTTGTAGGTGTTAATTGACAAGAAGTAGCCAGATTTCAAAAAATTAACACATGCTCATTTGATGTTAATGTGAGCCTATCACTATTATTTTTCAGGATTTTGAACTCTGCCTTTTAGTGTGGTTTTATTATTTAGCTTTTTGGAGTATGAAGTCTGTGATCAGATGTAGTTTTACATTAAGTGTAAAAATCTCCACCTTGGCTGCCATAGTTTGGATCTGAAAATGGCTCTCAAAGGCCATGTGCTTCAGCCTGAGGGAGTGTTTGGAGACAGTGGAACTTTTAAGAGGTGGAGCTTTGTGTGTGTGTGTGTGGGGGGGGGCGGAGAGGGTGGTGGCATTGCACGCCTTTAATTTCAGCATCTCAGGAGGCAGAGGCAGGTGGATTTCTGTGAGTTCAAGGCCAGCCTGGTCTACAGAGTGAGTCCAGGACATCCAGGGCTACACAAAGAAACCCTGTCTCAAAATACAAACAAAACACAACACAAAAGTAGGGACTGTTGGAGGAAGTTAGCATTGGGAATATGCAGATGGAAGGGACTCTGGGGCCCAGCCTGCCTCCCTCGTTGCTTGCTCCTTTCTAGCATGTGTGCCACCGCTCCACCATAACAGACTCTTGTGCTGCCAGACGCTCAAAGCAGCAGTGTCAGCAGCTGAATCGTCCTACACCATAAGCCACAGCAAATCTTTCCCCCTCTGGTTGCCTCAGGCATTTCAGAGACAGAGAACACTTTCAAAGATTATTTTTATTAGGCTGTGTTACATTGTGAGGTACTCAATCTGGTCCTAGTATAAAGTGAAATAAAACACGGAAGCTGCCTGGGGAGATGGCTCAGCTGCAGGACCCGAGTTCAAGCCCCAGCTCCCAGGTAAGAAAGCCTGGCATAGGGCTGTAACTCCAGCGCTCTGGGGGATGTAGACCAAGAGAAGTGGATCCCCAGGGCTCACTGGCCAGTCTAGCCAAACTGGTGAGCTCCAGGTTCAGGAGGGACCCTGTCTCAAAAAATAAGAGGAAAGTCATTGAGGGAGGCCCTGGACCTTGGCTTCCACTTGCACATATGTTGCAGATGTAACCTCAACATGGTTGTATGTACATGTTTATCCTCAGTGTGCACATTTTGTGCATACATATCCCCAACATGCACACACATGAACATGTACACACAAACAAAAAGATTAAATCAAAATATGCAAACAGTCACTCATAGAATGAACAGCTTACCTAAAAATAGAAGTGGAATTCTAACATTCTTTTTAAAAGGTTATTCTATGGTTAACAGTGTTTTATGTTTGGAATTTAAGATTAAGGTGGCAACTTTTAAAATGTAAGTACATGTCTTACCAGCTTTCATATTGTACTCAGAGATGCTATGTTTATTTTAGATAGAAAAGCTACCAAAAATACTTTTGATAGCCCTATAGTGGAAGCAGCTTTATTTTAAAAACAAACAAACCAACCCCTCGTGACCGAGAGATGGTTCAATTGAGAGCACCAACTGCTCTTCTAAAAAAGCCACACATTTAATTCCCAGCAACTGTATGAGAGCTCACAACCAGTCCCAGGAGATCCAACACCCTCTTCTGGCTCCAAGGGCACCTGCCACACGTGTGATGCCCTGACACATATGCAGGCAAGCACACATACACAGAAACAAAAGATGAGCTGAGTTTGCTATGGGGAGGGCAGAGCAAGCTCACAGGCTTGAAAAGAGGGAGAATGGAGCCCCTGCCAGTTTTTGTCGGAAATCAGTTCATGTGATCACATGTTTTTCATTGGGCCTACAGTGGCTGTAGAAAACTTTCTCTGGGCTTGTGTTTCAGACAGACTTGAAGCTTCAGGCCAGAAATCATTACTGAAATCAAAAATTACAGTGAATCCTTATTTATTGTTTCATAAGGGTCAAGGTATTTGTAATTTTTTATCTCAAATAGAAACTAGCACCAGGTGTTTGTTTTCTTCTCTCAGCACCCTAAGCAGAGTAACTCTAAGTCAAATTAATGTAGTTATTTTATTAAAACCATTGTGATATCTGCATATATATATAATTTCAATTAAGTACTTGTTTGTGAAGATACTGTGCAATATGTAGGCTGTTAAGAAAGTAAAGGAGGGGAGGAGGTATGTCAGCCTACACCTATATTTAAAAAAATTTAAGGTCTGTTATTTTGGTCATATTTTACAGCTAAGACACAAATGAAAATCAGAACTTCAGGTGCCTTTGTGAGATGAATGTGAGTGGACACCTGTGACCTGGGCTTGGGAAGATGTCATACTTATCTATTAGATGGAGTGCAGAACCTCCTCAGCATAGTGACCTCAGACCTTCCCTCGGTGTCAGCTCAGCAATCAGCTGCACGGGCTTAAGGGAGACAGGTGAGTCAGGCAGCTGGCAGGGCCATGCAGGGCTTGCTTTGGGCAGCATCACATGGCATGTGTGCCTAGTGTGCGGCGCTGAATCTGGACAATTATTTCAATTTGTCTCTAAATAAAGCTGTTCAGCTGAAACCTAAGATTGTTATCGCCCACACATCATCTTTACATCACCCCATACAGAATGTGGACATTCTCATAGTCCACAAGCATTAGAAAGACCCCTTACCAATCCCACAGATTTTGATTTTTAAAGTCAGACTTCATCCTACAGTTTTTCAGTTATAAAATGAGTAGTCTCCCTAAGTCTGTAAAATACTTTCAAAATAGACCTAAGCATTAATAATGTTACCTACTCTGTAATATCTAAACTTCAAATTCCAGTTCCCACTTTACAGGTAGATAAACTATCACAAATAAAACAACTTATGCGGTCAGCAGTAAAATCTGTACAGGTCATGGAGGTCCTTGTGCTCAAAGATTAGCATTAGGGGGGCATGGAATGTTAGCACACAGGGTTGTTCCTTCAAGAGAAGGGATGCATATCTTCTTATCCTAGAAGGCTGGGAACAGACAGCATTTTAGCTTGGGCACCCTTGTGCACTCCTCTGTGGCAGGAGACACTTGAGCCTCCTCCAGACCCCTATCGAAAGCCTCCTTTCTTTCAGTCAGTCTGCAGAACCCATTATGGAAGGTGTTACATGTACTTAAAAAGTTTTGATGTGGTCATGTCCAGTCTCTATTTAGCGTATTTTGTTCCTCAAAGAGATTTATGTATGCTTTTTTTGTATACACAGTGTTATGTTATCACCAGAAATGTTTTTACCAAACTGTGCTGTGCTTAAATATGCTAAAAATAAACCACTCGGGGTCAGACTCGTGAAGCTTGAACCAACAACTGCTTAGTTGTGTTGAACTGACTACCTTCTCGCCTCCTGAGGACCATCACTCTACTGGTCAAAGGCCACAGAGACCCTCACAACAATCTATCTTCTGACTCCAAATTTACCATCTATATATTAAATCATTCATCTTTAGTCCCCAGGGAACATAATCCTGAAATCATATATATTAGCAAATGTGCCCCAAATTATACTCTTACCAATGGAATTAACTCAAGTACGGAAATAACATTCGACATAAACAGAAACTTTCAAAGAAATCTTTTATGAAAAATACTCCTGTAGAGCAAGAAATAAGAATAAAGTTTCACATAACATTCACACAAATTTTTAAGCTGGCATAAAGAGGAGGCTACAATTTGAATTACAATAAAATATCACAAGTTTCCAAGAAGAATTTTAGACAACTCCAAGTTGTCTAATTATTCAGGGCTGAACAGCCTTAGAGAAACTAGAAATTACATTAAAAGTAACATTACATCACAGAGCGAACCTAACAAAACGTTACTGCTGATCCTAGGTGGTAGATGTTCACTAGGCTTTAAACATATCTCCATATTTGAGAACTGTTATAATAAGTCCCTGGGGAAAAGCAGAAGAAAGAACACTCACTTTACCAAGTGACTTACATGGCGAATAGGCTACCCAGAAACTAGCCAGCCTGCACTCTGGCTTTCATTGAATGTTGTAACTACTGGCCAGGTCCATGCACAGGGGTTTCAACAGCGACCAGAGCCGGATCTTCGCCCTCTCCTGGGCCCGCACTGAAGAGAACTGGTTTCAGGAGACAGACTGAGGTACATTCTGAGTGGCAAGTGAGGTGACACGGGGCAGGAAAAGGATCACCTCTCCACATTCCACCACGTTTTCAACTAGACTTGTTTTCCTATTTTTTTCTTATTAACCTAAACTTGCTCAGGTTGATCACCTTTGGTCTCATTTTTTTTTCTGGATTCTGGGAAATGGGAAGCACCAACCCATTCCACAGACAATCACATCAACTATGAAAACAATGCTCAGGATAAAAGAGTATTTCAACAATCAAAGACTATTGAGTGTGGCCTCTTTACTACCTTTCATCCAGGAAACTAACCACCAAACACCCCATAAAAAAAAAACATATGGCATTTTATGTTAAGACAATGGAGAGAATTTGAGGCAACTCATAAAAGAAGAGGGTTAATAAAAAAAGAGAAAAGCACCTCAAAGTCTTAAGTTAAAGTAACTTCTCTAGTAACTAAAACATTTCCTATTCACAAGAGAATTAAGGACACTCTTGATAAAGCAGTAACAAGCAACTTCTCTGTAAAGAGAAGATATTCTAATTGCACATACAATTCACAAGTTACTCTTACTTTGGTTGATACTGATACAAATTCAACTTTATACCAGTTACAAAATTTAACTTGTCAGTTAATTTTTTTTAGGGTGAAAAAGCGCTTCTTGCATTCTAATGCACTTTATCCTCCTCTTCATTATCTGAAAGAAAGCCAAATGGCTAGAAATGGTGATAGCTAAAAAACAGCAAATTACAAAGCTAAAGTCACCTATTTAGTCTGGCTTGACTTCTAAGAGGAAAATGTTTGACTTGGAGAAAAGTCTCTAATAGTAAGTTGGGAATTTTTCTAAGAAGAAACAATTTCTAAAACAGCAATGTTCTAGACTGGTACGAAAAGATGACCAATACATTCTAGGTTGTAGAGGTTCTTATAGACAAACTGGTGCAACGGTTATGAAGTGTGTATGAAGAAACCAGCTTTATAGGTTAAGACTCAATCCTGAGTTGACCTTACTAAGAACTGGCTTTGAATGTCAGCTTATTTTTACTCTGCATGCATGGCGAGCGAGTATCACAAAATAACTGGGTGGCTTATTACAGTCACCCAATGCTGGAAGTTGTAAAACTACCTACGGTGCTCTTCAGCTGACAGACATCAACTGAAGCAAAGCATTTGTGTTAGTAGAAGGGACAGTCACACCAATTTTCCTCTGGTGAGTATTGTCAGTGTTCTGTGGCTTAGCACTGAGCTTCTCAAGATGGACGCTAGAAAGATGTATTCCAACTTGCTTTATAGATAGGAACAACTTCAAGCTGGGAAAAGTTTAACTTAGGCAACAAACTCAAGATGCTGGAGTTAAAAAAAAAAAAAAAAAAAGGCAAAGCCAACGCAGGAAATGACTGTTCTTACTACCTAATACAGATAGCTTTTAAATAGAAATCTGATCAGGAAGTTTTAAAATATCATTTCCTTTTTCAAAAAGGAGAGGGGGAGGAGAACTGATATTTTGTTGTGACATTTAACTTTTTCCTGATAAAATGCTTATTATAGGATGCATACACATACATATAACTAAGAATACATATAAAAATAAGTCCTCAAATAGTTGGTTCACCTTTTTCAGGTATTTTCTAAATAAATACAAAAATAACTACTGCTTGCTTTTTCAAAAAATCTCCATTTATTTATTTACTGGGAAACAACTCCAGGAATAAAGACGATGCAGGTTTCCCTAGGTAGGAGGTGCTGCCAGCACCTCAGGGCTGCTGGAGGCACAGCTAAGGAACACGTGTGACCACTTAAACCAACTGGTGACCCGTGTGAGGTTGTGGTAGTGGTAGGGGACAGGCCTTTCTTTTGCCCTTATGGGTGGAGTGGAAACAAAGAGAAAACGGAAGCAGTCAAAGTGACATTCGCAGGGGACAGGCCACAACTGGAACCAGACTCCTCAGGCAAGGTCTCTAAGCATCCTAGGGACAGCCGGGCAGACGCGAGCACTGGGTCAGGGACTCTGATTCAGCTAGATATAAATGCCTTTCTTATCACCAAAAAACTTGAGCAATCTTGTGTAAACAGCAAGGCTCTAATTAGTTGTAGGACTCCCTGAGAACTCAATTCCACAGTATTGTATATATAGAGGCCATTAACAAATACCAGCAGCAGAGCAGTCACCTCTCCATGGTAGGAACACCTGGCCATGCCAATACATTCCACAGAATATGCTGAGAACCACACTGAGCTGGACTCATGCCACCGCTCAAGCTGCGTCCATACAACCATGATGACCAACCTCGGCTTAGTCATCTCTCAAGTACTTACAATTTCCCAAGTTCTAACAAATTCTGTTTTGAAAAATTCAATTTTTATTTATTAATTTTATGTAGATTGGTGTTTTGCCTATAGGTATGTCTGTATGAGGGTGTTGGAACCCCTCGAATTGGAGTTACAGACAATTATGAACTGCCATGTAAGTGCTGGGAATTGAACCAGGGTCCTCTGGAAGAACAGTCAATGCTCAAAATTACTGAGCCATCTCTCCAGTCCCTTGAGGAAATCTATCTTATTTCAATTAGCTAAGCTAAATCAAAAGGTAGTCAAGAAGGCTGAAATTTCCTGGCTAGAGGAGTTTTGTTATCATCCATGAGATTTTGTTTAATGACCCACAAGCTGAATCACTTTCAATGTTTGTGCTGGTGATTTTGTGTTTGCAAGCAACAGAAGGTATGCACAGGGATGTAGACACCAAACTTCACTGAACAGACATGAAAGGTTACATGGCAATAATACTCAGCAGTTGGCTACCACATTACCATAGTATTACTAACTGCAGAAGGTGCTGCCTCGAGTCTCAAAATATGCAAGCAGGGGAGAAGCACTCGATGCTCAACGGACAATACATTCACACTAAATAAGTAAGAGTTAATCCAGTCCCTGGATCCTTAGTGAACAATGAAAGGGAGCACATGAGAACTTAAGCTTTCCAGGGATCAACTAAAATGAGAACTCAACACCAGAGCAGTAGCTTTCTCACTGGATCAGCGCAGGGCAGTAGTGATTCTCATGTTTAATATGTCCTAAAAATGCCTAAAGTTTTTAAGGCACCTAGTATTATTAAACGATTGCGCTTTTGCACACTAACTCTGGCTTTTCTATACTGAAGTACATGGGCAGAAAAGCCCATGGAAGTACAGTGAAGAGGTACACTGATAAACAGATGAGCCACAGGCCCTGCAAATGTTAAGTTTTTGAAGACATAGGGAACATGCAGATTCCCAAGAAAATTGCCTCAGATATTTGTAACAAAAAGAAGTGGAAAGTGACCTCACTGAAGACATCTGCTGCTAGCTGTTCCACCTCTCCCTGCTTGTCTGAATATTGTTTATTGGGACCAGGCAAGGAAGACACTGCGTTTCCATGTGGTTCCTAGTTTTTAACACAAGTAAATGGATGCTACACCCCTGCATCAGTACTTCGTGGCTGGAAACCCTCCTTCCGAAGGCCACCCATGTCAAAGCGGGTAGAGACCTCACAGCGAACTAATAATGTATCATCCTTAACGAAGGTTCCCTGTCTTAAGGCTTCCAGGTGCATAAATGTTACATAGCCAAAACCTTTGGGGTTCCGTGGGATTGTAGGCCGCTGAAAGGCAAGCAGCTCTGGTTTAGCATCCATGACCTCTTCATGGTTTTGCCTTATTACTGCCTCAGACTGATCAAGAATCGTAAGGCGTATGGTACCCTGAAAAGGCCAGGGAAGGTGGCTGTCATATTCTCCTTGCATCGTGTGGACAAAGAGGGATATATAGTTTGCACAGCGCTGAGCTGTTGGTAACTGAAGATGCAGGCGCATGCAGAGCTTGTACCCAGGCCTGCCTGTGTAGAATCCAGGGCTATGAATGACAACAGGTTTTTCCTCTTCTTGGGATTTCAAGTGCATCCCAAAGTTGCCAATCTTCCAAATGTAAATCCCATTACACTGCTGTGCTTCCATTTCAGCAACTTTGTCCTCGAGGGTTCGAATGGTTCTTTTGAGCTCACTTACATACATACTCTGAGTTTCCATTTTGGCAGTCAGCTCCCGAATTTGATGGTCTTGTCTTACTAGGCGACCCTCCAACTGTTTGATAGTTTCTTCATAATTTGGGTCCTCTGGACGATATCCCCGGGATGGAGAAGCAGCATCACATGGGCGCAAAGTGAGGTTTACATTATGAACAGCCTGGGCCAACAGTCTCATGTGCAACTGGGTATTCTCTTGCAGGTGTCGTGCCAAGTGATTCCTCTGCATCTGAAATGAAGCACAAGCCGTAAGCTGGAGGCACTCGCTGAGGATAAGGAAAAGGACCTGGCCAGCCAGACAAGAGGTTCGAAAAGTAGCAGCACAATTTCTCTCACACCTTCATCACTTCTCTGTTGTCACATGATCCAATGAAATAATCCTCTTATTTTACTGTAGCTAACTGATGAACACTTTTAATTGTCACTCTGATAACTCTCCCCTCTATCTGTCAAAATAGGTTCTAAACCCATCCTTCTTTGCTGACTCAAAGACAACAAACACCTAGGTCTCTTTTCCACATGTTCCTTCTTCCTCTACTGTTTTTCTCCTCAGAATACAGATAATAAAATCTTTTTTTTGCGTTTTTTTTTTGTTTGTTTTTATTCCCCCAGAGACAGGGTTTCTCTGTGTAACAGCTCTGGCTGTCCTGAAACTCACTCTGTAGACCAGGCTGGCCTCGAACTCAGGGATCCGCCTGCCTCTACCTCCCCAGTGCTGTGACTAAAAGTGTGTGCCACCACGACCAGCCATTACAAACAGTTTCAAACTGCCATGTGGGTGCTGGGATCCTTGAATCTGGGTCCTTTGGAAGAACAGCCAGTGCTCTTAATCACTGAGCCATCTTTCCAGCATGCTAATAAAATCTTTATATTAGAAAACCAAGGCAAATCTTTGCATGGATCATGCTTCCTTTATTTAATAGCATTCTTCCCCCCATTCTCCTTTAAAACCACCAAAATAATCCTCTTATTTTACTGCAGAGAAAGGAGCCAAACATGTAATTGCATGCCCCAGAGAGAATGAGGCCAACACACACTGAGAGCTGTCAGATACTTTACACAGTGACCCCTTCTTGAAGCTAACCTGGGAGACAATGGCAGGACTCACTGGATGCACTTGTTTTGGATACTGTTTACTTCTCTTTTGTGTGACATTCATTCTGTAGTGCTGCAATACTACTTCCATTCTTTCTTACTCTCCAGAATCAGTGTTCTAAGCTACATGTCGGCCATCTCCACTTCGATGTGCCAGAGCTGGGTAGATGCAATACCATTAAAACACCCCTGTCCTTTTATGTCCTTTTATGTTTCCACCTGGGTAGTTCTGTGTTCACTCTTCTTGTTGATGTCTTTCCCTCCAAACCCGTGACTAAGGCTAGAAACCTGCGGTCACTCTGGGCGCCCTACCTCTTCTCTGTCTATCACTATTTACTCAGTTCCTATTAGACTTTCCCTCCTAAACAAACGTGTCTGGGCTCCTAGATCTCTCTCCACTCACTTTCATTACTTATGCTGCCTTTATTTGGGGGGCTGTTAGTGAAAATCTCAGAAAATACTGCTTTTCTTTATTCTACTTCACATATCCAATGTTGTTGCTGGGTTAAATAAATTAAAAAATACTTTAATAAATCACCATACCCACTCACTTTCCCTTGTCTTTTTGAACTGCTTTGGGGGGGGCATAAAATTTTATTTTTACTTTAAACTAAAGGTATGTCTGCATTTGGGGATGTGCATGTGAATACAGGTGCTACAGAGGCCCCAGGACCCTCTGGAGCTGGAGTTCCAGGCCACTGTGAGCCACCTGATGCATGCAGGTGCTAGGGACTCCTGAGCCATCTCCCAGGGCTGCCTTGTTCTTAGCGCCTGGCCTGCTAAGAGTCAGTCCACAGGCTGGTGAGGCAGCTCAATGGGTAACGGTGCCCGTGCCAACACCGACACCCACACCAACACCAACACCCGCACCAACACCAACACCCGCGCCAACACCGACACCCGCACCAACACCCGCACCAACACCGACACCCGCACCAACACCGGCACCAACACCAACACCCGCACCAACACCCGCACCAACACCGACACCCTTGATCCCCTTGGACTCACAGGTGGAAGGAGAGAAACAAATCCTATATGCTGTCCTTTGACTTCCATATGCATGCCATGGAAAACACCCACCCACATACATACTGATGTGTATTTGTGCACATGTGCACGCATACACAGAGAAATTTAAAGGCGCAAAGATTTAGTCTAAAATGTTCAATCATGCCGACATAAATACTTTAGCCATTGCTAAGTGTCTGTGTGTAGTAGCATTAATACTGATAATAATTTACATCAACAGTGTCTATATAAATGTTTTATAAAAACTTAAATTTGTTAGTATTCATCAGTAGGCCATTGACCTGAAGAAAACTTACCTTTTCATGACAGCCAAAAACACTGAATGTGCAAGGGATTGGAGCTGTTGGACAGTCTAGATCATAATGATTAGGCATCTGAAAATCAAAAGGAAGGCTGAAAAATGTCTTCCCCTGTAAATCATGCTCTAGATGATGGTTGTACATTTAAAAATAAATTTATCTTACACTAAGCAAAACTGTATTTTCTATGGCTTCTTCACAACATCACCCAATTCACTAAACTTTATTTCTTAAAACTGGTTTGTACCGTAGGGAACTGGCGCCCTCTTGTGGCATCTTCCAAGAAAACATGATAGAAAACTACCATGGCAAACGCATGTGGCTTTTATATATAACTGGTCCCTTATGAAATGGCCTAGCCTCTCTGTGGCTAGGCCATTTCATAAGGGACCAGTTATATATTCATTAAAGTCACTGAATAGATCCATTACTTCTCATATGACACCCTTTCATAAATCATCTTACATCTGAAACCTTGGCACATTCTGGTTCTACTGTGGTAGAGACACAATCATCCTGGGTTGGACACAGCAGCCCAGCCTCAATTCTAGTGACAGTGGTCACAGGACTGCCTTAGTTGCTTCACAAAAAGTGTCACCAGTCAGTACAACCAACCATGCGGAACATTTGCTATTTTTCTGGAAAGGTTCAGAAGGACTGACCTGAGCACAGACCACAGAGGGTTTTTATTATATATTTTACATCTCTGGAAAAAGAATAGCAGAATTTCCCCTCTTGTGTGTTTTTAGCTTGTCTCTTCATGGTCCATGATGCCAGGTGAGGTTGTCAGTAAGATGAAGCCAAACTGACAGAATGGGAACAGACTGTTTGGTAATTTTTCTAGGTCGTCAAGCTGTCAAATCTATGGCTGATCATTCCACACTTGTCTGTGTGGTTCACAATGATTTTCCCAACTCTGTGATCATCAATGATTTCAAATTTGCCAATGGTGATAATGAACCATGCTTCCTTATCATTGTCAGGAACTGAACAATGACTTTGGAGCACAGCCTGAGGACTGGGAGCTTGCCTCTCTTCTCAGCATTGCTGATGCGCTTGAGAGCATCTGCCAAGACATTCATGTGCACTCTAGTGACATGGTAGAGAAAATTCAGTCTTTAATTTGGGGGCTCAAAGGTATCTCCTTTAGGGTGAGATGCATTAAAGGAGGTAATATTTTAAAAATGGTATCAAGGGAGCTAGGTATGAGGGCACTTGGAGGCAGGGGCTGGTGGATCTCTGTAAGTTTGAGACCAGCATGGTCTGCACAGTGAGTTCCAGGCCAGCTAGGACTACATGGAGAGACCCTGTTTCAAAAAAAACCAAAACCAACCAACCAAACAGAAAAGGTGCCCAGGACAGGCAGCTTAATGGTAGAGTATACTTGCCTAGCATATGTGAACCTGGGATGTGAAGCTCCAGGATAGAAAGGAGAAAGAAAAGAAGGTGAATAAAGAAAAGAAAGGGAGGAAGAGCAAGGGGAAGGACAGAAATAAAGAGAGGGGAAGCTGAATGAAAATAAGGCCCAATTTTCACTAGAAATTGAGCCATAGTTGTGGACTGAGGTAAAGTTATTGTCACAGCAAAGATTAAAATGCAATTTTTCTGATGTTTCATCTATGGTTTCTGTCTTCATTAAATTTTATTTTTGTTGAGCTTTTATAAGTATAGCATAGTTTCCTTTAAATATTAATTGAGAACAAAAAAGAAAACCAGGGGTGTGAGACGGCTTCACAAGCAAACGTTTAACACCTTCAAGTAAAGATTCTTGGGAAAAAACTACTTTACTATCAGAGACATGGAAACATTTAGTCAAGTGGAAGGTCCTGATGTTTCTTTCTACAAAGGAAGACAATCGGCACATTTTCTCACTTACAGACTTTTTTGAGCACAGAGATTTAGTGACTAATATTCACCCTTTTGGGTAAACTCTCTAAATGTCAATAGATAGCAAAAGGGTGGAATCTTCCTTTCTTTTTTTTTGTCCCCCCCCCTGAATCTTCCTTTCTTTATTGATAAATAAAATATAACAGTTTTCTTTCACACCTGGTGTCTCTGATGGTTGCCTTGGCTCAGGGAGGCGACAGGTTCTGGAAGGCCCCTGTGTGCCCTAGGAGCTGCTGTGCTGTGCTGCTGAGCAGATGAACTTCCTCCTATTTCCTCTTCCTCTGCCAGTCTCTGACAACCAGGCCCTCATTTCAGTGTATAAATATGTTCCTCTACAAGTCTGTTTTTTCTTTAAGTGGGGCCATTTACTTTTATTTGTTTTGATCTTAAAATGGTCTGTTTTGGTTCATGTTTTGTTCATTTCTTTATGCTAAGGATAAAACTTGGAGCCTTGGGCTTACTAGGTAGATTCTCTACTCCTCTGAGTTCTATACGGAGCCAGTGGAATCCTTTTTTGCAGGTGGGGTGGGGGGTGAAGGGTCTCTCTGCGTAGTCCTGGAACTTACTGTGTAGTCAAGGCTGGCCTTGGACTCACAGAAATCCACCTTGTTTCTGAATCCTGAGTACTGAGATTAAAGGTATATGCCACCATGCCTGGCTTACCAATGGAATTCTTATAGATATATAAAAACATAGATATTCCACAAATGACTCAGGAATTTTAATCACCTAAAAATGGCAGATTTTTGTTCCTTTAAGATATTTATTAATTACATTAATTTTTATAACTGTTTCAGACAGCAGAATGCTTAAACATGTACTTATTCTGCCTTACTGATTCCAACCATCAGGTAAAGAAACCCTAGCAGTTCTTAAGCTCTTAAGGAAACAGTGATTTGCAAAAGAGGTTCCTACCTGCTCTCTGATGAGGATTGTACCACAGTATTCACAGATGATATTCGCCAAAGGACAGCTCTGATCATGGATCTAAGGTGTATGAGAGGATTAAGACACATATGAGAAAAATATGAAAAAGTAAAAAGACTGATTTTTTTTTACAGATAGTACTTTTTTTTCACCTGAGCAAATGAAGGGCATTTGTTGATGTAGAGTTGAAGTGTGAGGCTTTTCCTATTGAGACTCCTTCAAGGAATGTGTTAGCATGCAAAAGCAGAGTATCCTGATTACCATGGACAGTACTGCTGATATTGTAATTCTCCAAAGGCAACAGTTTTTAGCAGCAGCATGTAAGTTAACAATTCTTTCCAATATGTTAAAGTAAACAAACAAACAAACAAGCATTAGGGTGCAAGCCTTTGGTGCCTAAGTTCTCAGAAAGGGGGGTGTCCCATTTTCTAGAACACAGTAACTTTGGTTTAACTGATATGCTGAGAAATAGATAACCTTCCTCATTAGTTCATCGAATTTGTTCAAGTTGAGAAAGGTATCAATTTGTTCCAATTATGAGTGAGATTTGACATATTTATTATTAGCAAATTAGCTGAATTTTGACTATTTTATCAACATAACTAAATTTCCTAAGGAAATTTATAATATCAATTTCCTACGGAATAAAAGTTTAAGGAAGCAACTAAGAATTAGTTGTAAAAGAACATAAACTAATGCAGCTTATTTCAGTTAAGAGTACAAGGGTAGGAGTTCAATGTCAGCCCCGACACTGATAACGTTAGGATGAAACTAATTAGCCTCTTTACATCCCAGTGGAATGAAAACAACTGCTCTACCACCCTGATGCTGTTTCTTTTTAAAGGTTAGCAGAAGTACAATATATGTACTGAAAAGTGAGTGGAGTCAATGGCTTAGCACCAGTGGAACACATAGTGCTGTATTATGAATTCTTTCTTACAGATGCAATAGCTCACAGTCTTTGTGAAACAAGTCTGTATAAATCTGACACAGTAATTATACTACTTGTTTGTCTGAGATAAGATCATTCACTAAAATTTACAGACAGGGAAGTAAACCAGCATATACCTTTACTAGCAGTTTTTGTTCATTGTTTACTCTCAGTAACTAAATTGCTTTTTAAGGATATACAAATACAAACGCCGCACTTATGGACTGTGGATTCCCTGAAACTTCATTTCTTTCTTTTTTTTTTTTAAAGCATTTATTTATTTATTATGTATACAGTATTTGCTCTACATATATGCCCAGGCAGATCTCAATGTAGATGGCTGTGAGCCACCATGTGGTTGCTGGGAATTGAACTCAGGACCTTGGGAAGAACAGCCAGTGCTCTTAACCTCTGAGCCACCTCTCCAGCCCTTCATTTCTTTCTTAAAAATTAGTTTTTAAAAACTAATATAATTTCATTTTGTAGTTACATCCTTATCTAATACTAACCCCTTCAAAAATGCATTTAAAATGCAATGAACAAATCTAAGTTAGTACATACCTCTTTATCTTCATATGCCATGGACACAGCACAGTTTACACAAGAAACCTGTCTCCTGGGACAATCTTCAATAATGTGTGTATTAAACTGGCACTTTTGGAAAGGATGCTGGCATTGGGGACAATTCATTAGAGCAAACTCACAATGTACTTGATGATCCTGAATAAAACAAAAATAATTGATTAGTATTTGAAGACCCTAAGAAAGTTTTCTAAAGATAGTCTTTTCTAAGAATACATTTGTTTTATCTGGGTGTGGTGGCGCTTGCCTTTAATCCCAGCTCTTGGGAGGCAGAGGTAGGTGGATCTCTGGAGGCCAGCCTGGTCTACAAAGAGAGTTCCAGGACAACCAGGGCTGTGTTACACAGAGAAATCCTATCTCAAAACAAACAAACAAACAAAAAAAAACAAATAACAAAAAGAATGCAATTTTTTCTTTCAGAATTAGTTTTACCTGTCAATTGATAACCCAAGTCACCCAAGAAGGGAGTCTATTTTTTTTTCAGTAGTTGTATTCTTCTTCTTCTTTTTTTTTTGGTTTATTTACTACTTCAAGCCACATCTCCATCACAGTGCCCCCCCATCCATCCCTCTAGGTCCTACCCTCCCATCCCACTCCTCCAGAGTGGGGTGTCCTCACACATCAGTCCCCCACCCCAGTTCAACAGTCACATGAGGGCCAAGAGCCTCCCCGTATACTGGGGGCCTACATGGCAGCACCACTAGGGAAAAGACTCTCATCAACAAAGTCTATGTTCCTGTTCCTTTTGGTGTGTTGGTTGTACAATAGTTATCCTGTACTATATGGATAAAATCCAATTATAAGTGAATAGATGCCATGTGCATCTTTCTTAGTCTGGGTTAGTTCATGCAGGATCCATTTGGCTACAAATTGCATGATTTCGTTGTTTCTGATAGCTGAGTAGTATTCCATTGTGTAGATGTACCACAGTTCTTTTTATCCATTCTTCGGTTGAGGGAGAGGGACATCTGGGTTGTTTTCAGTTTCTAGCACTTGCACACACATGGCATACATGCATACACACACACACACACGCGCACACACACACACACACACACACACACACACACACACACACATACATGTAAATCTTTTAAAGAGAGAAAGAGCTAAATAAAAGGGACAGACTTTAAATATGCCCTAAACTTTTATGTCAACTCATATTTGATGTCCTGTAAAACAAAACACCAAATAATTGATTTATTTTAATTAAAAAGAAAGTTATCTCATTGCTTTATTTAATTTTTAAGTATTTTACTTAGTGAATGCAATGTGCAATTTAGAAAAGCAAAAAGTATGATGAAGGTACTGAGAGGATGGCTAGAAGACATTTATTTTTTTTATTTCAAAAGGAGAGAAATAAAGTTATGGGGTTAAAATGTAACTCTCGCAGTTAAGGAGCCCGTCAACTATTATACAGTAGCTGTCCTGATCTGAAGAACCCCCAAGGACACAGACCTATTTTTATTGCTGGGACAAAGCCAAAGCAGTGAGAAAAGACATTTCCTAAGTTTTCATATTTAATGATGAAAGTTATTAGCATTTGGCAAGAATTTATCAGCCAATCCTGATCTGCTGGCGATAGCAATACACAGATAATAGAACACAGTCGTTATGCTCTAGAGACTAAATTGTGACAACTGCTAGAAAACACCCTTAATACCTCGAGATGTCTCAGTTCCATCTTCTGCAAACAGCCTTTATTTGGGCACTTTACCATCAGGGAAAGGATCTCTCGCTTTGCGAAATTGTCGGGAAACAGTTGATTTTCCAGCAGTATTTCATTGTCAACTGGGCACTTGTGACCTGCATCCCTAAAAGAAGCAGGGAACTTAGAGTTAGTAGTCTAAACCATCCACCTTGGAAAACCAACTGCACCTCTCCATATGAAACAACAGAAATGCATTATATTGCACAGCAACATCAAAATGTATGTACTGTAGAGTTTATGAAGTCATTTATGAAATGAATGAAAACTAGCACTGCACTGACTATCAAAAGCTAACAGGTTTAGATTGTGGCATAGATCCCAGTTAGAAAATGAGTAAAAATCATAGTTTGATTGTCATAAAAAGGAAGTGAAGGTTAGGGAAGAATTCTGGCAATCTGGCTGGCTGTACTCTGTAATACCTACGAAGTCTACCAGTAAGACACACTACACTGCTCAGAGTATTAGCAACATGTCTGCAGTTTATTGGTCAGTTACAAACAGAAGGTGAGTCATTTAGCAGCACCCTTTTGTGGTCTCTGGTAAGCTTTGACATGAGGCCACACTATGGCACTCTGGCTGCTGAGCAACAATAGAGTATTTTATTTGCATAACCAGGGTGAACTACAGCACAGTGCTAGAGGGCCTATGTTTTCCCCGCCCTCATGGATTAGCAGTGATGATAATGCAAAGAAAATGAAATTACACCATGATCCATTTTGATTTCTTGAATGACAATGAATGAAGAATTTACAGCAGTTCTTTTTAAGAGCATTAGAGTGATAGCATGTAGCCATTTCTAGCCTCAAAGGAAATGGGGGAATAAAGCCTCAGATTTCCTTTTGTGGGATTTCTTTTTCTTGTTTTTTTTTTTTTTCTTTCTTTTTAGAGACAGGGTTTCTCTGTGTAAGAGTCCTGGCTGTCCTGGAACTCTCTTTGTAGCCCAGGCTGGCCTCAAACTCAAAGAGATCCACCTCCCTCTGCCTTCTGAGTAGTGGGATTAAAGGCGTGTGCCACTATGCCTGGGTGGTAATTTTTCTTATTATTGTCCTACAACTTTCAAAATATTTTGCTACAAAGACTTCTAAAGACTAGCTAACTACCTTCCTGGACACTTGATAAAATAATGCACACTTCTACCTATAAGAAATCAGCATGTCACAGGTGCTACCATTTTTTTTTACAATTTTTTTGATGTTTGTAGCTTATTTATTTTTTCAACATTTATTTATTTCTTCAAGTTACATCTCAATCTATTTTTTTTTTACTATTTTTAAACCATTTTTTTTAAATTAATTATACTAAAACATATACAGGAGGATGAGCCTTAAAACACTGATCTGCTGTGTTTTAAACCAGTGGACCAATGAAACACTGAAGGTGATACTATTAGCATTTAGTGGACACACAGAAGGCATGCAGCTAATGGCCTAACAAGGAAAGAACATTCTACCACAAAAAAGAATTATCTGGCCCCAAATGCCAATAATGCTAAGGCTGGAAAACAAACACACAAACAAATAACCTCATCCTCTACAGCTCTTATTAATTAAATGCTAGGCAACGAAAGAGATGTGCTGCTCCCTTGTAACTTAATTCAAGCTCCAAATATGGGTAGAGTCACCTCAATTTCAAGTTTTATTGAAAACTTGGCACAGAAATTGAGAGATAAAAATTTATAGACCACTGAGTAGCACAAGATGGCCTTAGCCTATTTAGGAATCATTTGGTTTGGTCCTTAATGCAGCAATGCTCAAAACAGAGCTTTGGGGAAGTGACTGGAACTCCACAAGGGTTCTGGCCTACTTGGTGGATTAACCCATTTGTGGGTTCATAGTCTGTTGGTCAGTGTGGAAGTAATGGAACCTAGGAGATGGGACCTAGCTGAACTGAGTGAGGATCTTTTTCTCTTGTGTATTTTAATCCCTGTAAAACAATCACATACTAAGTGCCTGTTGTGGGGAAGGCACTGTTCCTGTAACTAGAGAAAACCGATGTAAGACCTCAGTCTCAAGAAGCTACTTTCCAGTAGTGTAGGCAAACAAAAAAGACACGTTGGTTATCAGGGGCTTAAGGGCAAAAGTGCTCAGGAAAAAATAAGAAAAGTATAGCCTGGAGGGAAGATGTGGAATGCTGAAGGTAAGCAGGGTTGGGGCTCGCTGTGATAAGGAGTCGCCAGGACACCTATGAGTGTGTTCCAGCTCAACAAGGCAGGATGGCGTCTGACACGTACAATGAGCAGCACGAAGGAAGGAAGGAAGGGGAGGAGAGAGAGAGAGAGAGCCATCAGAGAGGGGAGAAAATGAATCAGATGGCCTTTCAAGTACTCCCAGGTACTCATGAAGTGTGTTCGGAGCCAAGGAGACATCATTTGACTGGTATACCAGGGCCACTCTGGCCGCTGTAATGAGACTGGGAAAGGCAAGGCTAGGAGGAGGAAGGCCTGTTAGAGCGCATGTCAGGCAATACATTTATGACATTTATGTATGGCTATGTGAGGGGTGTAGTGGGAGCAGCAGAAAGGGACTGGACTATGGAAATGCTGGTCATTTTATAGTTGCTCATAGACAGGAGGCCACAGAACTTACCACAGCTAATAACTGAATTATAATCACCCACAGAGTCAGAATTCCTCACTTGCTTGGGCTTATCATACAATAATTCTCAACCTTCCTAACGCTGCGGCCCTTTAATACAGTTAGTTCCTCATGTTCTGGTGACCTCCAACCATGAAATTACTTTCATTGCTACTTCACAACTGCAATTTTCTATTGCTATGAATCATAATGCAAATGTCTGATACCCAGGATATCTGACATGTGACCCCTGTGAAAGGGTAGTTTGATCTCCAAAGGGGTTGCATCCCCACAGATTGAGAACTAGACTAGAACTGCTGTTCTAGCAGCATAATTCAAGGCAAATTAAAAATAGCACTTTCATGAATCATAGAATCCTCTCCTTGTCTGCATTAGAACTGCTTGAGGCAGAAGCAGCTATTTACTTTGCAATTTACCTGGAGACCAGGGCGGGGAGGACACAGAAACCTCCTTTCATACAACAGTGAAGATTGGGATAGGACCCTAACTACCTCACTTTTTTGTCCATTCTGCTTTGTTCCTGAACATCTTTTTCCATCTGCCTATTCTTGGGATGGCCTGTTTCTAACATGCTCTTTGCATCTGTTTGGTACAGGGCCCCATGCCTTCTTAAAATCAAATACCTTATGGATTTGATGATGCAGGCTTTGCAGAACCTGTGGCCACATGGTGTTTGCACTGCTTCCCGTAAAGCCATCAAGCAAATGGGGCACTCATACTTGCTCTCCAAAGGTGGGTCAAATTCCACATCATATCCCTGGATCTCTTCCATAAAGGAGCTGGAGAGGGTCCCCGTGCTGGCAGACCCACTCACACTGTCATCTTTCAGTGCAGCACTGCAGGAGGAGGCCATGGCAGCACAGCAGTCACTTGAGGACTGGCTGGACCCACAGCTGTTTTCACAGTTTAATAGACTCATAGTAGCTTCGTTATCTGTAAACAACGCAAGAAGAAAAGCAGCACAAATGCTTTAGCATGTGAACATACAGTTTATCTATGCTAGTCACCCAGTAGTTCACATAGTGTTTGAATATTATTTACAAAATAACTTTTAAAGTGTTTTGAGCTTTGTTTCACATGAGTACCACTTCACGATAAGTTATCTGATTCCCTCTTTCGAAATCACCTATGCAGAACACAAAGACTAGACAGATCCTTTAAGGAAAGGATGATAGAAGGCTAAAAAAGAATAGCATTTCAATCTCGACACTCTCCTCTACCATCTGTTCACAATGACTGAGATCACTGCCATGCCAGACCACAGAGCAAGATTTCTCACATAATAGTAGATGCTTACTAAAGTTCTTCTATTTTTGGTTGTGAGCCCAGCCTTTAACAGGTGAGCCATCCCTCCTGCCCTGAGGAAGATCTTTATGTCACTGAACATTCACTAGGTATTCTGAGCTGAAGAGAACAGTACAGCCAGCAGGGAACCAAGTGACCACAAACCAGCCAGTTGTGGGTGTGTGATCTGGGGCAACTAACTGCAACCACTCGGCAGAACTTTGGTTTTTCTTCTTTATCTAAAATTCCATGCAGATTTCTAAATGCCCAGTTGTAGCGACTTTTATTATACAGAAAACTGGAATTTAAAAGTTATGTTTGTCTTCTTCTGTCTTCAGCCAGGTCAGATGACCATGTTTCATTACTAATGACTGGAAAACCATGTGAGGATTTTTTTTTTTTTTTTGGCCTATGGAAAACTAGTGTTACTAGGAGCAGACAGATGCCTTTAAATTCTAAGCTGTTTGTTACATACATAAAATGTGGACATGTAAAAGCAACTTATAACTCATATAACTGACCATGTCTTTAGCTTAGATAATTTTCCTTGAGGAAAATCACTAATGTAAACTATAGTTCTAGCAGCAGAATGCAAACTTCTAGTCAATACAGCAATTACCCCCATGTCTGTCTATTTTTAAAAAATCTATCTGTCATTTTGACAAATGGAGGATTAAGCAGTATCTATCAATCAGAAAAGTGCTTGCCTCTAAACCTGACCACCGGGGTTCAATCCCTGGAACCCACAAGTTGTCCTTTGACCTTCATACATGTGCCACTTATACCACCCTCACACAGCAATACATAAATGTATTAAATAACAACAAAACCAATAATAATAATAGTAATAATAACAATAATGAAGGAAGTTCTCAGTTGGGCCTAGTGGAAGCATGGCTGTAACTTCTACTACTAGGAAAGCTAAGGAAGGAGGACAGTGAATTCTAGATAAGCCTAGCAACTTAGTGACATCTTGGTTCAAAACAGTCAAAAGACGGTCAGGGAAACAGCCCAATGGCAGAGGACTTGCCTCACATGTGAAGCTCTAGGTTCAGTCTCCGAACTGGAAATAAAGACAGATGTTCATAATCTTTCCACCACTAGGAACAGACACCTTTCTGTATGCCTCAAGCCTTTCCATTACTATCTGAGAGGTACCTACAAAGAAACAGGAAGGGCTGGAGCATGGCTCAGAGTTAAGAGCGCCTGCTCTTCCAGGAGACCTGAATTTTGTTTCCTCACCCATGCTAAGTGGCTAACAGCCACCTGTAACTCTGTAACTCTGGCTTCAGGGGATCTGCCTTTTATAAGTACCTGAACTCACATGTATGTAGACACATATACAAATAATTAAACATAAAATAAATCTTAAACAAAACAAAAAACCCAAACCTAAAGTACGGTAGTGCTCTGGCTGGATGGGCAGGCAGTTCTGCGGCACAGTGCAGAGCCCAGGGCAAGGCTGCACAGTGGCATCTGGGCCTTTCTCAGTCACTTGGTCATGACTTGGGCAAAGCAGATAATCCTGCTATGCTTCTGTTTCCTCTCCTGTGAAATGAGACTGGCAACAGGCTCTATCTGAATGTTCCTGCATGGATCACACGTGTTAATATATACTGAACACTGAGAGCTGCACTTGGCAATCAGAACAAGTTATTATTTCATACACTATTGTGTTTACTAGTTCATAGTATTGTCCTCACTTACCAGAGTGAAAACCATGGAGCTTAAAAAAGTCAAGTTGGCCAAGATCACTAGTGAAGTAACAGAGTTGGATCAAACTCCACAGTCAACCTGACCCCAGAGCCAATACACTTCTGCATTACATTATGTTTATCTGTGTTTTGACAAAAATCATTTAGGAATTATTTCTTTTTAAGTGTTTCCCAGCATTATTACAGTGAGTTGATATAACTCTAATGATTCACCAGATACTTCACACCATTTTTACTTTATTTTTGATATAATTTTGAAAAGTTGAAATTATCTCCCAAAGCCTTGTCATTTCTAATGTGAACTCCTAGGAGAATGGAAGGAATGAGAGACAGTGACACACAGTAGAACTAGGCACACATGTCTCTGTCCAAAGATTAAGCATAATAAGATCCCCTTTACTGCCTTCATATTGGGGACAGATGACAGCTATGCCACACTATGGATTATATCCTCCTTCTCCTAGACACTCTTGTATCTACATCCTTAGTCATGTTTTCTAGAAGTAGAACTGTTGGATAAAAGGGCATGTAACTTTTAAAGATTTCTGATAAACGATGTTCCTTATTCAATATATATCAAAGGCTTTCTAATCTTCACTCCCACAGTATATACAAGAGTGTCCATTTTATATACCCTTGATAACAATATAGTTAAACCCTTACAATTTTTAGCTGTTTTGTTTTGCTTTGTCTAGTAAAGTCATTTCTGAGATGTTTATATTTGCTACTGAGTTGCACAGCACATATCCAAGTGCTGGCCATATGACAAACATGAGTGAACTTGGTCTTTCTTTCCTGCCAAATGTTTATTTTAAAATTCAGCTTATGAACAGTCTCTATACTACTTTCTTGGTGTCCAGTTCAAGACTTGAATGCCATCTGACTTAAAGAGATCTTTTATGAACTACATGTTCCTAGGAAAACATGCCTAACAGTAACAATTCCTTAAAAGAATTTCCACTGTAGGGGTGTACTGTAAGTGCTCTTTTTTTTCTTCTTCTCCTCCTCCTCCTCCTCCTCCTCCTCCTTCTTCTTTTGGTTTTTTGAGACAGGGTTTCTGTGTAGCCCTGACTTTCCTAGAACTAACTCTGTACACCAGGCTAGCCTGGAACTCAGAGATCCACCTGCCTCTGCCTCTTGAGTGCTGGGATTAAAGGCGTGGGCCACCACATCAGGCTGTAAGTGCACTCTTAAAAACGTATACAAGCAGCTGGGCAGTGGTGGCACACACCTTTAGCCTCAGCACTTGGAGGCAGAGGCAGGTGGATCTCTAAGTTTGAGACCAGCCTGCTCTACAGAGTGAGTTCTAAGACAGCCAGGGCTATATAAAGAAAGCCTGTTTTGAAAAAACAAACCATACCAAAACTGATACCAGCATGCCATGGACAAAGGTGTGGCAAGAACATAAGGAAGGAGCGATGGGCACTGCTGTCTCTGGGACTGACATGGCCACTGCATTTTCCAACTCTGGGAGCAGCCACGATTACCTGTTCCAGATCTCTTCTTGGGAGCTGCAGAGACGGCTTGGCAGTTAAGAACAAGTGCAGTTCTTCCAGAAGACCCAAGTTTGGACCCCAGGATCCATATCAGAAGGCTTACAAAATCGCCTATCCTTACAGCTCCAGGTGACCTGATACCTTCTGCTGGCTCCTGTGGGCTGCAGACAAGGCATACACAGACACACATACATAAATAAAATAAATAATTAAGAAGATAAAGATCCTCTCTTAACATTTTCAAGTTGGAGAATTATGTCAAGATTAGGGGAAGAGCTCACAAAGCAACACCTTTCTTTGAGGTCTTATTTGCAGTTAAAGGTTGCTGGAGGAGAGCCATTTTCTGCAGTAGTGTAGCCACAGTAAGGTTGCCTATGCTACTGCAAAGAACTCCCCACTCATGCTCCTGAGGGGAGCTCTAATTAAACTCATTTCCTTACCAAATACGTGCGCGCGCGTGCGCGCGCGCACACACACACACACACACACACACACACACACACACACACACACAC
>CAJQZJ010033157.1:3296703-3307150 GCA_907164525.1 Lophiomys imhausi
ACACACACACACACACACACACACACACACACACACACACACACACAATGTTCTTATGGTATAAAACACTAGGAGTATTATCATTAGAAAAAAAATCAACAATATCAACTTGCTTTCATTACTTCCCTTGCTTTAAAAACTCAGAAGCTTTGTGTCTTCCAAATAATCTCTTCAAACAATATCCCTGAAAGTCTGTGGCGTGTGTTCACATGTGTATGTGTGCATTTAACACACTGCAATATCTTAACACTACTATAGTAACTAGAGTGCAATTTAATTAATATTAGGGAATTTAAGCTAAAACAAGTATAGTTGAGTATCATTTAGTATTTTTAAGCTTACTTCTTCTGAGGCAAATTAAACTATTTTTTTCTTTAACGTGTTGCAACTATTTATATAAAAAAAGTCCTATCTCTAATTTCCCTACAATGAATAGGGATCTTAATTAACATCTAAAGGAGAAGGAAAAGTGCACTGAATCAGCTACAGAGATAAGACTGTGCTCTGTGCAGAAACAGTGTGCTCTGGGGAGTCCCTTCATGAGCTGCTACAAAATCAGGCTCCAGGCTCACTAAAATAAGTTAATAGGCTTTGGGGTAAATGAGTATTTCTTACAGCTTGTTTGTATTTTATTTATTTATTTATTTTTACTTATTTGGGTAGCTTTCTCCATGAACAGAAGGGGCAGATGGAATTCAAGTCATTCTTTATCTGGTATTTCACACTGCAGTCGTTTGTCCCTGAGACTCTAGTAAGGCACATTTCATGAAGTGTCATGGAGGTAACCATTACCAACCCATTTCAGCGATGCAGTGGGTAAACAATGAAATTAGTCTTGTCGGAAGTCATGGCTTATATCAAAGATCTATATACCTAAGTACATATTATAATTCAAGGGAATGTTGTTATATGTCTTGTGCACAGGGCAGGGTGACCCACAAAACCAATGCTAGGATGTATGAAACTAAAGAAACGTGTAAGTTCTGCCTTGAAAGATACATTTTAAGTCAGCTGGATATATATATATATATATATATATATTGTAAACACATAGTTCACAAATCAGAACCTCATAAAAGAAAACACTGACAAGTTATCTTTAATTCTCTAATGTAAGGGGCTCACTTGGTGGGACCCACCAGGTGAAGGAGAAAAGGGACCTGTCCTGTGACTTCCACAGGTTAGCTTATGCAAGCAGGCCTACGTACACACGTGGGAATACACTAAATAATTACGTACAAAACAAAACAAAACCTAAACTTCTTTACTAACAGCAACGTGTACCAAGTCCTTAAAAATCCATTCATAAAATGCAAAGACTTACAAATGTGCTACAATGGTTAAGAAATGATACAAATATTTGGTTGATGTAATTTAGTTTTGAACCCAAATTCAAGGAGTTTTTCCTTACTCAAGGATTGTTTGTTCCTCCAAAAGCCAAGGATTTTGGACAATCTCTCACACAAGTGAAGTGACCAAAATTTATTAGCAGTAGATATCAAGAAACACAAGGCTATGCTGGTTATGGTGGCGCACGCCTTTAATCTCAGCACTCAGGAGGCAGAGGCAGGCAGAACTCTGAGTTCGAGGCCAGCCTGGTCTACAAAGTGAGTCCAGGACAGCCAGGGCTACACAGAGAAATCCTGTCTCAAAACCAACCAACCAACAAAAATAACAACAAAAAACAAAAACAAACAATCAAACAAGAAAAACAAGGTTATAATTTTGAACTAGTATATACAGGACATCAAAGTTGACACTCAGATATGATCCTTGTATCCATCATTAGGCCAACCACTGCCTCAAACACGTTCCTCGGGTCACATGACACCAAACCGTCTACATTCCACCCTCCACCTCAAAAAAACCAAAACCAAAAAAAGCCCCTTTACCTCCGAGTATCATCAAAGGAGGTATGAAATGCCAGCAGATCAAGTCACAAAGCCTGCCCTTCGGATGTGACAAGTTGTTCTCGTTTCTAGACTTGTGTAGCAGGTTACTCAACCGCTCTCAGAGAAACAAGCGAATCCTATACATCCAAGCTTTAGGTGCTTTCTGTCCACACATGAAGACAGTCTAAGTCTCATCTGGAGTTCCCCTGAAGCCAAATACTAGGAACAGCTTCAGCAACACGGTGTCTGGAACAATCGTTAAGAGTGCAGGGGTGGGGAGGGAACATTGAGGTCATCACTTAAAAAAAAAAAAACAAAATACAAAAAACTTGCTGCTTATGTTAGAATCTCTCTCGAAGTTAACAGGGAACACAAAAAGTTTTCCCCTGCATTATGGGACTTTGAAGGGATTTTTTTTTTTCTTTTCTTTTTAATTTAAGCTGGAAGGGACGGAAAAACCCAGCAGGCAATTTCCTTCCCCGGAAAGGGGAGAACACGAAGTTGAGTATGAGAGGGGCTGAGGAGTGGGATGCATAAGCTAGGAACGCCAGGAAAGGCACCTAGATCAGGGGCGGGTCCCAGGCCCTGTGGGGCGAGAGGGACCGGGAGACAGACGTGCAGCCCGGGGACGGGACGGAGGACGCCCTCGGCCCGGGGGAGGGCAGCGGGCGCATCCTGCACCTGTCAGATGCCATGGGCACAGGGCAGAGGTGGCTCTGCGCGGAGACAGGGAGTCCCAGAGTGGAGGGGACAAGGGGCGGAGTCCCGGACCCAAGGGAGGGCACGGGAATGGCCGCTCCCGTCTGCGGGAGGCAATGGCTCGCGGCGACAGGTCCCTGTCCTTTGCGGAGACTGCGGGCGACTCTCCCCGGCCCGCGGCCGCCGGAACTCAAGGTCGAAGCCCTCACTCACCGCTCGCACTCGCAGAGACGCCACAGTCGACCAGGAAGACTTCCCCGAGCTGCACCGCGCGACACACACACACACGCGGCGCTCCGATGCCAAGTGGCTCCGACGTCGAAGTCGGAGAGGCTCGAGGGCCGCAGCTGCCGCGTCTGCCGACAGCTGGAGCCTCAGCCCCAGCGGCGGCCGCCGCTGCTTCCGCCTTCTCAGCTAGCCAGGAACAGCGAGGGTAGGGGAGCGCGCCCCGAGACAGAGAGGCCCCGTGGCCGAGGGCGCCCCCTGGCAGCGGTCCTCCACGCTGCAGCTGTCAACCCCTCCTGGGATGAGTGTGTGTGTGTGTGTGTGTGTGTGTGTGTGTGTGTGTGTGTGTGTGTGTGTGTGGCGCGCGCGCGAGCACAAGGAAAATTTGATGATGATGGGAGGATCAGTAGCGTGGATAGCAGTAACGCCAAATTCTGTTTTCTTAGACTTCTATGCAAGCAGGAGAAATCTGACCTTTGGGAATTTTTAGATCCCTCCCCTGCCCCGCCCTTCTCACAAAGAAGTTTTCTCAATAGGCAGAATCCTACATTAATCACGTACTCCTTCCTGTCATTAGTGCAAGAGAGTCATCTCATGCATGAAACATTTCTTTGCAATTGCTGCCATTGCACTTTCTGCACTAGCCCATTGTCCGAGATTGTCACGGGAGAGCTATTTTGAATTCCCAGTGTAACTGGATGCAAACACAACATTACAATGTCTACGAATTGTAACAGCACACTGTAATCGATATCCAAAAGATTTTCACCCTCATCTGAAAATTTGACTCCTCTTCTCTATCTGAT
This sequence comes from Lophiomys imhausi, assembly GCA_907164525.1. Lineage (NCBI taxonomy): Eukaryota > Metazoa > Chordata > Mammalia > Rodentia > Muridae > Lophiomys > Lophiomys imhausi. The sequence goes on from CAJQZJ010033157.1 coordinate 3,300,326, forward strand.
AGGGAAGGTATTACAGTGTCACATGTACATATCCTGAAACTACAATGTGTGCTTTCAAAATCAGTTTTCCCCCTTTATAAGCCTTGTGACTTTAGATTTAGTTATTTAATCTAAACTTGCTCCAATTCTTTCATCTTACATTAATGTTGCAGATCAATAAAGTTTCTAGATAAGGTAAGTAAATACATGTAAATAAATGATTTAAAGTTATCTAGGAAATAATATGTGCAATAAATACCAACAATATTACTTGTCCATTTTTTTGATGACATTTTAACAAAATGATTCTTTCCAGCATAGGAATCTGTCACTGATCAGACTCAATCTCCCCTTTAAAAAGTGCCTTGAAATATTTAAGACATGAAAAGTATAAAAAAATTACACACAAGCTTCTGTGTACTCATCACCCATTTTAAGAAGTAAAAGTAAGCCAGCTGAATTGCCACACTCTGTGTTTCTTTCTCCATTAGCTGTCCCCTCCACTTATATAAGTAAACTATTGAGGTATGGAAAAAATATCGTTATACAAAATCAAGAGATGGGGAAAGGACCAGTGAGATTGCTTAGTGGGTAAAGGAGCATGTCAATAACCCTGACAATATGAATTGGAACTCCAGAACCTACATTATAGAAGAGAATCAATTGCTAAAAGTTATCCTCTGAACTACACAAGTACACAATGGAATGCACATGCATTACACACACACACACACACACACACACACACACACACACACTAAAAAAGAAAGGAGGGACAGAGAAAGGAAGAGCAAGGGCATCAGATTTCCTTTATTTATTAGTGTGAGCTCTGGGGCAAGTTACATAGCTTACCAAGCTTCCACTTCCTAAACCACAGAAAAGGTCTGTTGGGGTCTGTTGTTAAGGTGAACTAATAGATAAAAAATGAATGTGGGAGAACATAGCAAGAGGCTTTCCGAAAGATCAGTTGTTTTGTATTTATTTCTACACACTGTTCTTCTAAGTGCTCTTGAGGGATCTTTTCCTAATTCTACAAACACTATACATACTTTACTACTTTTTGTATGCTAGAGAGTCTTGGACTCAGGGCCTCAGAAACTTGTGCTAGCAGCACATCTCTGGCTGCTAGTAGTCAGGCAGGGAGGGCCTCGAGAAAGATAGGGCTGGTGAGCTGTGATGTAGAAGGACACTTGTCATTTCATTTCCTGTCTGCTGCCTATGTTTAGCCACCATGTTAGTTCCTTTTGTATAGCTGTGACCAAAACACATGACAGAAGGAACTTAGGGAAGAAAAAAATTTAATTTTAGCTCCTGGTTTTAGACATATAAGCCTATAGCAAGGATTGTGTTACAGAGCAGAGGATGAACAGTTTATAGTACAGAAGCCAGGAAGCAGAGTGAGGATGGAGGGAGGGAGAGGGGGAAAAGGGAGGGAGGGAGAGAAGGGAAGAGGAAAAGGCTAGAGCAAGACACTGATACCTTCCCCCATCCCCATGACTTACCTTTTCCAATCTTTCAGAGTACACTCCCTCCCAGTAGTTTATTGAGATTCTAACTAATTGCATCTTTATCAACCTCCTATTTATCAACCAACCTGACAGTCAAGATTAACCATCGCAACCCTGGAGGCCACAAAGAAGCTTTCAGGAGGAAGAGGTGAGTTCTTGTTTTGTGTGGAGGGGAGTCACCTTGGAAAGTCAGACCCTACTTTGGATTACACGAGCAGGAAACAAGTTCTTTTGGTTTAAGCCATTGAGATGGTGTAGTTGCTTTCAGAAGTGTGATCCAGCCCATTTTTAAAGACACATTTCTGTCTCAGTCTCTCTTCTGATAAGTGCAATCAGAACATCAAAGTTGCACTTCTGGCTCTGCTCCTCAGAAAAACTGGATCCTGATCAGATGTCCTCATCTACAACATTTGAATGAAATCTACCTTGTTTTCTTCTAGTTGAAGTGGTTTCGGATGAGACCACAGTTCAGCTGCTCGGTAGCCTGGGAAATGCTGTACAGACAGAGGAGCCAGATGAGTTGACTAGCAGGGCTCCTGACATATGTAGCAGTCCTAATGCCCAGGATCTCTGAGATGCTGCAAGCTGAAAATACCTCATTCAATTTTCCTATAAATAAACTGAATATGTGCAAAAATATAGTCATCACAACATATATAGATTTATTTATTTTTCATTCTTTTTAAAAAATGAAATAAGGAAATGCTGATGAGGTGGTTCAGTGGGTGAAGGCCTTTAAGCTTGGAGACCTGAGTTCAATTTTCAGACCCAAATGGTAGAAGAGAAAAAGACTTCCACAAATTGTCCTATGATATCCATAGATATACTGTGGAGTGTGTGTGTGTGTGTGTGTAAATTTAATAAACATTGCTTTATAAATGAAATAGGATTCTCCATCCAGGCAATAGGATTTAAAGAGTATTTCTCAAACATTTGGAAATAGACATCTCTTGAAGAGGTAAGTTGTAAAATTAAGACACAATTCATTAGTTTACTATTGAATGAAAATAAGGACATGACCTCTCTTAGGTATGGTTAAGGAGGAGGGTGTTATTGTAGATATGAGGGGTAGCGTTGCCAGAGGAATCTGGAAGGGTCCAGATTGAACTGGGCCATGAGAAGTGGGACTGGGAAGAGTGAGAGAGAAGAGAAGAGAGATGATAGAGGGCAAGCAGACCAAGAGAGGAGCCGAGGACCAAGAGGCCAAGGCAGCACATGGCTGAAATGGCTGGATTATATAGGATTCAGAATCTGGGGGAAGAGAAACTCAGTCCCTGGGCAGGAAAGGTTCAGAGTAGTGGGTGGGGTGAGAAGTGCTGGGAGGAGCCACAGGTACTGGGTGAGAATTGTCCCAGATTTCTTTGTGATCTGCGAGATATACTTGTTGAATAATGATTACCTATGTGTGGCGTCCCTGGAGATGACGTTTACATCCTTGTGAAATGTCCTTCCACAATGAATTTGGGTGACTCATGTAACTAGTCGAGTGGTGTGGAAATGACAGAATGTGTCCTCCTAGGCTAGAGTGCAGAAGATGTTTTGTTCTCCTAGTTAATTTAATCATTTTAAGGGGAACCCTTGCTTTGTCTTGAGGACACCAGAGCAGGGGTCAGAAACAGGCTCATGTGATGACAAGCTCAGCTTTCCTGAACAGCCACAGGATTGCCCAGGCCCTGTGAGCACACCATTTTGGAAGTGGAATTCTTGATTACAGAAGCTGTGAGATGTGTGCTTACTTTGATAATTTATTATGTGGTAATAGGTAGAAAATGGAAGGTTTTGGCATTCCTTACAACCTAGAAGTTACAGTGGTAGATAAATAAACAAGGACTGTTCTCCATTAAGACTCACATGTTTGTGTGCATGGAGAGACAGACTGAACAAATGAGGTAACTTCAATAGTAGTAACTCCTATGAAAGTCTCAGGGAGTCAAAAACTGTGAGAATGTACTCTCTCTCTCTCTCTCTCTCTCTGTGTGTGTGTGTGTGTGTGTGTGTGTGTATGCGCACACATACAAGTGTGAGTGCTTGTACTTATGTGAATGTCAGAAGTCAGTTCTCAATTGATCTCAATATTATTTTTTAATATTTACTTTTATTTTATTTATGTATGCATGTGTGAGTTTTTGTGAATATACACCACATGAGAGCACATACCCACAGAAATCAGAAGAGGGCATCTGATTCCCTGGCCAGGAATTGCCCAGGCACCTCATATGGGTGTTGGGAATTGAACTTGGTTCCTCTGGATAAACAGCAAGAATTTTTCACTGCTTGAGCCAGATCTCTCTCCTGCTCAAGCATTTGAAATAACATTTCACCTTATTTTTTGAGACAGAGTCTCTTAGAGAATCTGGACTTTACTGATTGAGTTAGACTGGCTGGCCAGAGAGCCTAGGATTCTGTTGCTTCTGTATTTGGGATAGTGGGATTTCAGGCTCATCCCACTGTGTCCATCTTTCCCCACCCCATCATGGATGCTGGGGACCTGAACTCAGGTCCTCATGCTTGCAAGTCAAGCACTTTACCCACTTATCTATCACCCCATCACCCTGTGTAAATGCATTTAAGACTAGTCAAAAACAGTCTCTTCGAGAGTTGAACTAAAATCCTGTACATTTTCCTCCTGCAAAGCTAATTAAGCAGAGTGGTCCAGGTAGTGGAGCAAGTAATATGAGGACCTCAAGCTAAAGTGAGCTTGATTTGTTTCCCAGCATCTATAAAGTTGGTGTGGTTGAAACTGGGAGAGGTGCTGAAAGTGCGCTCTGCAGAAGCAACTTCTCCTAGCTTACAGGAAGGGTATCATGGAGGGAGGTCATATTCAGAAAAAAGATACAGCTGGGTCCATGCAGCATGGAGGAAAGCACATTATCATTAGAATCTTACCCAAGTCAACAGGGAATGAAGAAAGTAGACAAGGTAGCGTTTGGTATAATTATATAGTGAGAAAGAATGAGCCCAGAAGAGGGAGAGTTAGCCACACCAGAGCCTAGAAAAAGGTCAAAGAAATTCATGCATGTTATGTTGGAAGGAGACACCAAGGATTAAAAATCTCCCCCTGTCTGTTTTATGATAGACATTTTGGAGATAGCCTAATGTCCTTACTGATTGGATGGAAAAATAATGACCTACTCATGGGTGTCCCCACTGTTAACAAGTGGGTCTGTAAACCCAAAAGAGCACACAGCAGAGCAGTCCTCAAAAGGGTGCTTTGGATTATGGATGAGCACTCTGCATACAGTAAGATATAGAGTAGCCCCTGCCTTTCTCCTATCTCTCCCACATCCTTTGCCATAGCCACCAAAATGAGACAAAGTTTTCTGACCAGAGGACTGGGAAAGCGATTGTGAAATGGTGAGGCAGGGTAACTAAGGGAAGGTAAGATATGTCCACATGTACACTCTGGGGACACCGCAGATAGTGGGAACTGGTTTTGGAGCTGAGCCTTTAGCTTAGGCAGCTGTCCTGGCTGAGAGCAGACTGATCAACAAGCAGATAGAAATTTAGTTTTAAATTGTTCTCTGTGTTTGTGTTTCAGTACTGAGGCAAACACCCTTGAGGCTTGGTAACATGAGAAAGGAACGAGGCTTCAATTCTCACTTCCAGAAGGTCAGGGACTCATGTCTGGTGATGCCTACCTTTCCCGCAGAGTTCTAAGGTAGCGAATGGTAGCACATAGCAAAAGATAAGGCTCTGTACGCCTGTCTGGGTATTCTAGTTTACCGGATTCCTACAAAGCCACCAGAACTCAGTCCCAAGGGTTCCACTCAAATGACTCTGCCTTCATGTACCATAGTTGAATCAGCTGTCTATTTTCCTGGTACTTTACAGTGGGAATTAAAGCTCAGTGTGAATTCAAGAGGACAAATAGCCCTCGAACCACAGCACTTTCATATCTTAGAGATCAAGTTCCCCACACTGTCCAGGGCAATGAAATGTCTTTGGCAAACTTTTCTCCTGTGAAGTATAAGAATCTCTTCTCCAAATCCCAGTGTACAGAGTAGAAGATTTTTTGCGACCATGTTCTTTCTCTTGCTTTATTATCAAGGAAAGAATCTCTGAGTTTTTGTTTTGTTTTCTTTCTTCCCCTCCTTCTTCCTCCCTCTTTTTCTCCTCCTTCCCTCTCTTCATTATGTCTCTATCCCTCCCCCTCTCTCATTCTTTCTTTCTTTATTTGGGAGAGTGGGCAAGCAAGCACATTTCCATTACATCAGAGCCAGCTTTCCATCCTCCCCCTGGTTTCATCCCAACAGATCCAGCCACATTAAGATGATAAATTGATCCAATTAACTGCTTTCCTTGAGGGAAGGAATGTCACTGTTGGAGGATGTGAGTATCTGATCTTTCCATGAGTTATGAATCTGGTGTTCAGTGAATGGTTTTTGTCTTTTATGCTCCTGGTGGGCTGAGTTAGTGTTCTGTCACTCAGTGGGGACAAAACCAAGTTTTGAATTGAGAGAACCAAGAGTCATATTCACCAAAGTGAAAAACACTTAAAACTTTTGGTATATTCCTTTCTGGACATATATTTTCAAAATTACTGAAATTAAGATAATTCAATCAAAACTCGAAGTGAAGAAATGATATCACTTTTGGATACACATACATTAAAAACTATTTAGTATTCTATGTTAGGGGATGTGTGACTTTGCTATCAGTGGTATTTTCTAAGAGACCAGACATTGAAGTTGGTATTGCCAACCCAGCGGGTGCGGTAGGGAACAAACCTAAATTGATACCCAGTAGGATATAACTTGGTCTGTGTCTACTACGCAGGCATTTCTTTTCTTCATTTCTCTGACGGCCTATATAAAAATCTCTTCTTTGATTGCTTTTGAGTTAGTTCTAGCAACTTATAGGTTCTGTCATGCATTGCTGAGTTGAGTACGATGTAGAATTCTGTTCCTTACCTGTCTGTGTCAGTCTTAGATCCGACTATTTGAAAAGCGCTTCAACATGGCTGCGTCCTGCCTCACTGTGCTTCTTTCCAGCATTATACATGGAATAAACTATGTTCCATTAGTCAGTCTAAGGCTTACAGGATGTCTGTGACCCACTGATCCAATATTGTTGTGTCTTTCAAAGCATTGGGATCTTTAGAATAAACTTTAAACATGGATAACAACATAACGCAAAAAAGGTTTATGTAAGTTTTTGGTTGATCCATAGTTTGAACAATAGAAGTGTCTGAATTATAGTCTGATTGTGTGTGTGTGTGTGTGTGTGTGTGCGCGCATGTGTGGTATGTTTAGGTCACTGACATGTGTAGTGAGTGGTCAGTGCATTCATAAGTGTGTGTGTGTGTGTGTGTGTGTGTGTGTGTGTGTGTGTGTGTGTG
>CAJQZJ010033157.1:3307160-3318063 GCA_907164525.1 Lophiomys imhausi
GTGTGTGTGTGTGTGTGTGTGTGTGTGTGTGTGTGTGTGTGTGTGAATGTGCATACTGGTACTCTTGGGTGTGGAGGCCCAGAGGAAGGTGTCAGGTGTCTTTTCACGATCATTCTCTGCCTCATTATTCTGAGACAAACCCTCTCACTGAACCAGAAGCTCAGTTTTGAGTAGCCCAGAGGCCAGCAAGCTCCTACTGTGCAGTCTCTGCTTCCCACTCTTCTAGGCACTTACAGTTATGCATGGCTCCCTTTCCCCATTTGGGTGCTGGGTATTTGAACTCAAATCTTCATGCTTGCATAGTAAGTGCTCTTATACACTGAGCCATCATCTCCCAGCCCCCAGAATCTGATTTGTGTGGGTTTCCAGTGGTTGCCCATCATGCCTACTTTGAAGTGGTGCAGGCAGGGACCATCTGCACAAGGCAGCAGGATGTGTCCGAAGTAGGAACTATAGGAGAGATCTTTCCAGTGCCCCTGATTAGGAGTTATAATTTGTTCCAAAAGATGATTAAGTTAGAATCCTTTTCTATGAATTACCCACAGCATGGTTGAAATAATGAGTTTTTTTCTGCAACAATATTGTTTCCAGTGATTGTATCTTTTCACTGCAAACATTTCAGATACAATATAAACCCAGAAGTCTTTGTTGGGGCAGACATAGAAACTAGCTCAGATTTATATCATTATTTTTTAAAACAGAGAGTTGTATTTTGTTCTAGACAACTAAACAAAAATGTTTAGTTGCAGAAGGCAGTATATAATTCTTTTATAGATTTGGAACAGGCTAGAATGTTTATTGTAATGGTAAAATTAGGTAAATTGCAAATGCTTGCTTCCAGAGGAAGTGGAAGTTTTTGTGCAGGTGTCTGTATTCTTAATACTCACATTTTTCAGTTTTCAGTCACAGTAGAATTCACTTTCCATGTTCCTATGAGCCCTGCCTACGTTTCCCTTTTCATAAGGTATTGTAAATAGCAGAACAAAAATCTTTAATCCTGAATGGAACTTTTAGCATTTTATCCACCCCAAATAGTCACTTTCATTCTAATTCTTACAGACTAGAATGACCTGCTTTAGTGAACAACACAGGCGTGTAATTTCTTTATAACAAAGAAATTTTCCTGTTCTGAGAGATAGTGGCTACAGATACTGCTGCCTTTAAAGAAGACTCTGAAGGGGATAAATGATGTTGGATTCATAATGTTCTTAGCTCTGAGGGCAGTGGCGGCAAGTTTCTTACGGACTTCCTTGGAGTAGAGGTCCTTGGCAGTGTTTGGTTTCTGTATTAAGGAAGCAGGTTTATAAGGGGTGAATACTAGAAACTGACAAACGAGATATTTCCAGTCAGAACTAGAGATGTGTGCTTTCAGATGGGAAATCCCTAGAACTAAACAGGGAAGTGGCAAGAATCATGACCCAGGGAGGAAACAAAGGATTAACAATTGGAAAAGAGCTGGAAACTGGAACAATTCAGAAGCTTTAGTCATTTATATTACCACGACTTCTATTTATGTCACTTAACTTGGTCACAAAGGGTTTCCTTTTATAGTTAGAATATTACAAATGAAGTTGAAGAGTGTACATTTGCCTCCATATTCAGCCACCTATGGTAAATTTATTAGTTCTCTAAGGTAAAAGTCAGGTCATTTCTACTATATTTGCTTTTATAATGGACTTTTGTGTATGAATCATTTTTCCACTATGACTTTAAAGGTCGACTCCTTCAAGGGAAATCAGTAGGCCAAAGGGTATCAATATTCCCAACTCCTGTTACCAATAACTTCTCAGACCAATCCTATCATTCTGATCTCCATATAGTTTTTGTTGTGCATGATCCTTTCCAGGGTTCTAAGATTAAAACCTTAGAATCTATCTTTGTTCTGGAGCCCATGATGGATACTGCTTTGTTCCATCTTGCTCTCCCCAGCATGACATAAAACTTTGGAAAGCCACCTTAATGAAGAAGGTTCCAGATTCAAGATTGCACAATTCTGTTCTAAAGAGGGAAGAACAATTTCAAAATCCCAGTGGTAAAGGTATCTACACTGGCAGATTTGCCTTTGCAGAGGAATTCTATCTTAAACTTGACTGAAGCAAAGGACTTCTGTCTGTCTGGACATTGGTTGTTAAAGGTCAAGGCATAGGGAGATGGAGAGATTGCTCAGTGGTTAGTGGACCTTGCTGCTCTTTCAGAGGACCCAAGTTTGGTTCCCAGTACTTGCATGTCAGCTAACAAACATCTGTAACTTCAGTTCCAGGAAATCTGACAATGAATACATAACACACACACACACACATACACACACACACACACACATACACACACACACACACACACACAAACTAAAGGATTCTTTTAAAATGTATCAAGACATAGAAATATAAGAACTCTTTATAGATGAAATTGACCCACAAATAGATGTTTACTGTAAAAAAATCAAATAGTATGTACTTTTCTAAGAATATCTACTTGATATTTTCAAAATGAAAAGGTCCTAAGTGTTGCTACAAAACTGAAATGAGAGAAAAAACATAGTATAAGAACACACAATACCAAATATTGTAAATATAGCATACTATGACCAAGTAGAGTGTAGTCCAGTAGTCTTACAGTTTTAAAAGGATTGCTGGATTGGAGGATGACTCAGTTGGCAAAGTGCTTGCTGTAAAAGCAAGAGGACCTGAGTTCAATCCCCAACATCACATAAAAGCCAGGCATGGTGGCCCTTACCCATAATTCCTGCACTGGGTAGACAGAGACAAGAGTATCTCTAGCACTCACTAGCACACCAGTCTAGCTGAATCAGTGAGTTTCAGTTTTGGTGAGAGACCCTGGCTAAAAAATAAAGTGGAGGGTAATTGAGGAGAACTCCTGATGTTGAACTCTGACCTATACACGCACACATAAATAGCATTTAAGGTTACAGAAGGAGAGATAGATGGGTAGATAGATAGATAGATAGATAGATGATAGATGGTAGATATCTGGAAAAATAATGCCATATTTTAAAGAGCTCTGAGAATAAGAAATCAGCTAAATAACTTGAAGTAAATTTCTTCAAAATATTTTAAACAATAGAAATTATTATCAAGCTTGATTTTTTATAGTTTAATACAAAACTAAAATATTTTATATAAAACTAAAATATAAAAATATTTTTAAACAGTCGAAATCACTATCAAGTTTGATTTATATAGTTCTGCTAAGGGCAATGTTTTGCGTGTGCATTAGTGTACGTGTGTGTGTGCATCTGTGTGTATATGGGTGGCATGCATGTGCTCAGAAGACATCTTGATAGAGTTGGGAGCCTGTTCTTCCTTCCACTGACTGGATTCTGGAGATTATATAGATTTGGTTGAAAGCTCCTTTATCCACTAAGCATATCACCAGTCCTCAGTTGGTTCTAATTTACATTTCTCTGATGGTCAATCAGGTTGAATATCTTTTCATGTGTTTATTGGCCATTTGTAGTTCATCTTTTGAGAACTGTATATTAATTAGTCCGTTTCTTTATAGGGTTTTTTGTTTTCTTATTGTTTAATATTTTTGAGTTCTTTGTGCATTTCAGATATTAATCCTCTGCCAGATACATAGTTAACAAAAATTTCCTCCCATTCTGTAGGCTGTCTCTTCCATTGATCACTATTTCTTTTGCAGTATTGAAAATTTTGAATTTCATGAGGTCCCACTTGCCAATTGTTGACATTACTTCATGTATGATTGGAGCCCACTCAGAAAGTCCATGTCTAAAGTAGTCTTGAAAAGCTTCCCTTACTTTTTCCTCTAGCAGTTTTAGAGTTTCAGGTCTTAAAGTCTTTGATCTATTGGAACTGATTTTTTTTCGTACAGGGTCAGAGATAGGGATCTAGTTTGTCTTTTATGCATGGATATTCAGTTTTCTCAATGCAATTATTTGAAGTGTCTGTCTTTTTTTTTTGGGGGGGGGGGCGGGTGTTGAGACAGGGTTTCTCTGTGTTGTCCTGGCTGTCCTGGACTCACTTTATAGACCAGGCTGGCCTCAAACTCAGACATCCACCTGCCTCTGCCTCCTGAGTGCTGGGATTAAAGACCTGCACCACCATGCCCGGCAATTACCGACAGCTGTGAGCTTCCATGTGGGTGCTGGGATTTGAACCCGGGTCCTTTGGAAGAACAGTCAGTGCTCTTAACCACTGGGCCATCTCTCCAGCCCCAGAATCTGTCTTTTCTACAACGTATATTTTTGACTGGTGTGGTGTGGGTTTATATCTGGAATTTCTACCATATTCTATTGACCTATGTGTTTGTGTTCATGCCAGCACCATGCTGGTTTTGTTACTATGACTCTGTGGTATAAATTGAAATCTGGTTTGACCATACCTCAATAACTCTAGCATTATTCTTTTTGTTTAGGGTTGCTTTGTGTAGCCAGGACCTTTTGTGCTTCCTTTAATTTAAGATTTTGTTTTCTTTTCTTTGTGGGACAGCATTTTGACTTTGATGGAGATTGTATTAAATCTGTAGATTACTTTCAGCAGTACAGCCATTTTTACAATATTAATTCTTCCAACCCATGAGTTTGGGCACTCTTTACATCTTTTAATGTACTTTTTGACTTATATCTTTAATGTTTTAAGGTTATCATTGAGGTCTTTCACTTACTTGGCTATATATATATTCCAAGGCATGGTTTTAGAATATGGTGGATGAGGTTGCTTTCCTGATTTCTTCCTCTGTATGCTTGTTACATGAATACATGATTTTTGCATGTTGATTTTGCATCTTGACATTTTCCTGAAGGTGTTAATCAGATATAAGCACACCTGGTTTTTCTTGGAGTGTTTAGGATATTTCATTTTATAGAATCATATTATTTGAAAATAAAGATGGTTACTTTTTATTTCCTGTATGTCCCTCTTATTTCTTTCTCTTGTCTTATTGTTCTAGTGATGATTATAAGCACTATATTGAATAAGAGTGGAAAAAGTGAACACTTGTCTTGTTATTGATTTTTATAATAGTAGACGTTGAGTACACTTTGTATAAGATTGGGTTCTCATATGTAGCCTGTGTTATTTTGAAATATGTTCCTCCTATTCCTAGTCTCTTTAGGATTTTTTGTTTGTTTGTTTGTTTGAGACAGGGTTTCTCTGGGTAGTCCTGGCTGTCCTGAACTCGCTTTGTAGACCAGGCTGGCCTTGAATTCACAGTCCGACTGCCTCTGCCTCCTGAGTGCTGAGGATTAGAGGCATGCACCATCATGCCTGGCTCCTCTTAAGGATTTTTTTTTTTTACAAAGTAATACAAAAGATTTTGTCAAAGCTTTCCCCTCGTCTATTGAGGTGATCATGTGATTTCCATCCCCGAGTGCACTTATTCAGCTTCATCCCTCAAATTGCTTTTACTTTGGGTCTTCAAGTTGGATGTTGTCCTTGGGACTGGACTGTTGCTCATGGTTGCCCTCAGTTCTGTCATCAGGACACTATGTTTTGTTTGCTTGCTTTTTTTCCCCTTTTTTCTTTTCCTTTATTCTTTTTTCTTCTAAGCTGTTTTCTCTGAAAAAACTGAAGAGTGGATTTGAGCTGCATTGTGGACTAAGATGTGTGCTCCAGTGTGATTGTCTTGGAAATGGGGCTTTTGGGAAGTAATTAAGGAGATGGTAAAGGGAGGTGAAGTCCTCATCTGATGTGGCTGGCATCTTTATGGGATGCAAGATTGAGAGATGCCAGAGATACATAACAATGTCTTCGGGCCAAGAAGAGGGACCTCATAAGGTAAACTGCCAAGTCCTTCCTCTGGAACTTTGACCCTCTATAGTGTCAGAAAGAAATGCTTGCTATTTAATTCATAGTCTATGGTTTAGTTGTGGCAGGCCTAGGAGACCAAAAGTATACTGTGCCCACCCATCATCATTCTGCTAACACAGCAACATCTGGAGTTTTTGGCATACGTCTAGGTTTTTTTCCCCTACCTTTTGGTAAAATAAAAATTTCTTTACTGTTGGATGTTTTCATAGGCACTGCAATGGGATATTTGGAAAGAGGATTCATGTGATCATTTATTAATCTTCCCTGAAAGTTTGCATTTCTTTATGCTCCTTCCATGCCTTTGGCATTTGTCTCTTCATTGATAGCAACAGATTTCATGCCATCTGTTTAGTTAACCTGTAGCTTGCAAGCAGCACATTATTGTGTTTTTTAAACTCTATCTAACACAGTGTTAATGTTTTAAAATTTTAGGTGGTTGATTGGTTAAATACTTGAATTGAATCCTAGGTAGGGACCTTGCTTCATTTAGTTGCCTAGTTTTAGATGTAAGTTCACACTTTGTGAGGAATAAGAGCAGAGGGTCTTTTCCCAACAAGTACAAATACTTAAGATTCCTTACTTAGTCCTGGTCCCCACGTGTCATGGTATACTGTTCTGTTGTTCTCCTTGGGGACATAAAGGCATATGTAGACAAACAGCAGGTGAGGAGGAAGAGCCACCGAGTGTACTGCAGAGTTATAAACAGCAGCTGTAGAGCTGCAAACAATGAGGCTATTAATATATCAGGAAAAACCTTGCATCTGCTGCATACACCTCAGACCTGCCACCCACTGGTCATTCTCCTGAACTGTCAGCTAGACAGCCATGGGATGCAAAAGGATTAGTAACATGAGTCAGACCCAAGGATTCTCAGGCATTACATTCTACTGTGTTTCACAACATCCTATTGTAGAACCTAGAGGGACTTTTAATTGCTCAGGAGGTGACAGCATGTGAGTGTACGTTACTATTGAGCAAATGTTAACAGTGACTTACCTTGCCAATGTTCATTCAATCCTTTTGATTGGGATGGGTGAAGGTATGTGTGGTGCTGGCAGACCTTTGGACACTTTTGTCTGTACGTAATATCTTCCCTTTCTAACAGAGAGCTTATTCTATTCTGTTCTGAGTTTCTACTACTACAATTTGATATTATTAAAATATTTAGTTCTAATAATTAAGCAAGTGAATTCCACTTAAAAACACAAATCACGGGGCCGGAGAGAAGGCTCGGAGGTTAAGAGCACTGACTGCTCTTCCAGAGGTCCTGAGTTCAATTCCCAGCAACCATCTGGTGGCTCACAACCATCTACAATGTGATCTGATGTCCTCTTCTGGCCTGCCAGTGTACATGCAGCACATAGAGCACTCACATACAGAAAAACACAAATCACTTAAGTACAGATGTTAAATAACACTGCAGGTGATATTTGAATAAGAAAAACTGGGAAGAAGATGCCTAGATTGATACAGATAAACTGGTTTTATGTGTATCACTGTTTCTATGCTGTAAAGTGACTGTTCAGAGAATTGAACTAGTTGACTAATGACATCTGTTATAGTGAGGATGCCTAGAATGAACAAAGAGGCTGCCCAGAAAAGGTTGAGACAGAGAGAGATGTAGAGAGAGAGAATATACCAGGGATGGAAGTGGGAAGAGGATGAACAGTTGGAAATGCTGGGAGCTGTCCAAAGAAAAAATGAAAAGGAGTCAAAGACTCTAAAAACACAACACTGAGTTCGTCACTGAGCAGATACAGCTAGACAGGTATCTTGAGGTCCACTTACCATAAGACTTCTGGGAAAATCTCATCATTTGACCCAAGAAGCTATTTGAGAAAGACCTCTACTGAGTCAGCATCTAGTCAACTCTAGAGGCCAAGGTTTCTCTCTGCATGGTCCACTCTGGGGACACAGGACAAATATCAGGAGATTCATCTCTGAGACCTGGTATGTTGATTACTTTTGACTACAGTGGAAAATCTCTGAGTCAGAGCTGCCCCGGCTGCATGGCATTCCAGATGGTGGAAATGCATGAACCATGGCCCGGAATGCAATTCACTAGCTTCCTAGAGGAGAGGTGAACAGTGCCAAGAAAGGGGATAAAAAGAGCAAGGGAAGAAGTCAAATCATCCATATTTGTAGATAAGAAAACTTGAACCTGTACATAAAGACTCTAAAGACACCAATACAAAACTGTTAGAGCTCCTACTCCTTTGTGAAAGTAACAGGATACAGAATCAACATAACCAAATTGTAGCATTCCAATATACCAAAATAAACACCCTAGACTGAAATCAAGGAAACAGTCCACTCACAATAATTAAAAAAAGGAATAAACCTAATCAAAAGAGTTTAAAATCTCTATAAAGAAAAATACTAGGGCTGGAGAGATGGCTCAGCGGTTAAGAGCACTGGCTGCTCTTCCAGAGGTCATGAGTTCAATTCCCAGCAACCACATGGTGGCTCACAATCATCCATAATGAAATCTGGTGCCCTCTTCTGGCCTGCAGATATACCTGCAGACAGAACACTGTATACATAATAAATAAATCTAAAAAAAAAAAAAAAGAAAGATACTAGAAGATGGAGATATCTTCTGTACTCATTGACTGTCAGAATATAGTGGAAATGACTACATTACCTAAAGAAATCTACTGAGCCAATGTAACTCCCATGAAAATTCTAATGGAATTCTTCATAGAATTAGAAATGAGAATCATATGAATGCATGGAAGATCCCAATATCCAAGGGAATCCTGAGCTGGATGATGCTGAACAATGCTGGAGGCATCATTATACTTGACTTCAGGTTATACTGTTGACCACAGTAACAAAACCAGCACAGTAACAGCACAAAACCAGACATGAATTATAAGACCTATTATTAAACTCATACAACTATAACCATGAGTTTTTGAAAAAGATACTAAAAATATATTTGTGAAAAGATAGCCTCTCAACAAAAGATGCTGAGAAAACTAGATAGGTACATGGTAAAAATGAAACACAACTCCCATGTCTTGTCAAGTTCAAAAACAAAGTAAAAGTGGACCAAAGATCTGAATGTAAGACTTGAAACTCTGAGAGCATTACAGGAAAACACTTCAAGATATAGGCCTTAGAAAAGACCTTCAGAAAAGGACACCAATAGTTCAGGAAGCAGTATCAAGAACCCACAGATGGGGTTCATGAAATGAACTTCTGTACAGCAAAGGGAACAACTGATTATGTAGAGAGATAGCTTAAAAATGGGAGAAACATTTTATTAGTTACACATTTGCTAGAGCAGTATTGTCTAGCATGCATAAAAGATTAAAGAAACTAAATACCAGAAACCAAAAACCTAAATCACTTAATGTGCAAATGAAATAAACATAGTTCTCAAAAGGCGAAGTACACACTCAGCACTCAGGAAGCAGAGGGAGGCAATCTTTGTGAGTTCAAGTCTATCCTGGTCTACATAGTTAGTTTGGGACAGCCAGGGCTACATAAAGAGACCCTATCTCAAAAACAAACAAATAAATAAACAAAACAAAACCAATCAACCAAACAAAAACCTAAAACAAAAAAAAAAAAACAAACCAAACCAGACAACCAAAGATTTTTGTTCAAAGATGAAATACAAATTGCCAGCAAACATAAAAAACGTTCAATATCTTTAGCCACAAGGAAAAGGCAAGTTAAACTACACTGAGGACTGAGATAAAGCCCAGTTGATATAGAGCTTGTGGAGTGTGCAGGGAGGCCTAGGCTTGATCCCCAGCCCTGCAATAATTGCTTGTGGCAGCACACACCCATAATCTTAACACTCAAGAGGTAGGGGCAGGAGTAATACAAGTTCAAGGTCATCCTTAGCTACATACCAAGTTCAAGGCTAGCCTAAGCTACATGAGATCCTATCTCAAGAAAAGAACAAATCTAAACAACAAAAACCAAAATCAAAGCCAAGCAACAATAAAATCTCTATATTGAGGCACCATCCTACCCCATTCTAAATAGCTATTATTAAGAAAACAAAATTGGCCAGGCGTGGTGGCACACACCTTTAATCCCAGTACTTGGGAGGCAGAGACAGGCAGATCTCTATGAGTTTGAGGCTAGCCTGGTCTACAAATCAAGTCCAGGACAGCCAGGGCTATTAAAAAGAGAAAAACCTGTCTCAAAAAAAGCAAAAACAAAAACAAAAAACAAAAAACAAAATTGCTGGGCATAGTAGTGCAGACTTTTAATGCCAGCACTCAAGAGACAGAGGCAGGCAGACTTCTCTGAGGTAGAGGCCAGCCTGGTCTACATAGTGAGTTCCAGGACAGCCATGGCTATGGAGAAAGACATAAATTTCTTTCTTTCTTTGTTTTTGTGTCTCAAAAAACAAAGAAAGAATGGAAGGAAGGAAGGAAGGAAAGAAGAAAAAGAGCCAAATAAACATTCAAACAAAGGAAGAAAATAATAGCAAGTGCTGGAAGGGATGCAAGGAAAAGGCAAACCTTTATAAACTGCTGTTCAGAATGTCAACTGGTCCAACCACTATGGAAATCAGCAATTGAATTCCTTTAAAAATGAAATCAACATGCCAAGAGATAACTTTCACAGTCACTTTCATTATTGCACTATCCACACTAGTCAAGTTATTAGGTCAGGCTAGAAATGAGTGGGTAAGTAAGTGTAATACACATACACAATGGATTTTCATTCAGGCATAAAGGAAGACAAAATTATGTCATCTGTTGAAAATATATGTAACTGGAGGTTATCATATTAAGGGAAATAAGCCAGGCTCAGAAACAAAACTGTTGCACATTTTCTCTCATCTGTGAATCCTAGATTGTACACAGATACACAAAGCCAAATATGTATGTGTGCGCACACACACACACACATACACACACATACACACACATGCACACACACACACATACACACACATACACACACATGCACACATACACACACACATACACACATACACACATACACACACATACACATACACACATACACACATACACACACATACACACACATACACACACATACACACACACATACACACACATACACATACACAGAGAGAGAGAGAGAGAGAGAGAGAGAGAGAGAGAGAGAGAGAGAGA
>CAJQZJ010033157.1:3318073-3343445 GCA_907164525.1 Lophiomys imhausi
AGAGAGAGAGAGAGAGAGAGAGAGAGAGAGAGAGAGAGAGAGAGAGAGAATACAAGCACACATACACACACCATGTGTAAAAGGAGATGGGAAAGGGGAGAGAATAGTTGGAGGATTAAATAGGGAGATGGGAGGAAGGGAAATACATAGGGATGGTGAATATCATCATCAAAGTACAGGACACACTTGAGTAAATTATCTTTAGGGAACACATCATTATTTAAAATGAATTCCTGTCAATGAACAAAAAGAGAAAATGAGAAACAAAACTTTGGTCTTCTTTAAGGAAAAAAAAACAACAAAAGCAGGAACTTCTTTAGTATCAAGAAGCGTGTTACAGTTCCAAACACACTGTGGGTTGAGGGAAAACTTTCCTTTCGATGTTACTGTACTTTTCCAGGAACTCACAGCTTCTAAGAAAACCTCACAAGGTTAGAAGAAAAGATCGTTGTTTCTTTGAACTTAGGATGGTTTTGAGGGACAACAAACTAAATTAAGTCAGGTATAACGGGATATAATTGCCTGCAGTTCCAGCACCAGGGAGACTGGAACTGGAGGACTCAACCCAGGCTACTTAACAAGACTATGTCAACAAAATGAAGCAAGCCAATCTCTAAAATCAACCTTGCTTAAGTAGACCATGGAATTTCATGACTTTCATTGCTTAAAAGCCTGTGAGATTGGAGTTTATTTAATCCAAGAATTTAAATATCCTCATAACAGATTTTCTCCCCCAATTACTTCCCTTTTTCTCTTGTGTGGCTTGACTTCCTCTCACACAGCTCCTCACCATAAGTCACATGGTGGTCTTTATAGCCCAACCTTATAAGAAAGTGAGATTTTTTTCTTTTTGGCTTTTTGGATTTTTGAGACAGGGTTTCTCTTTGTAGCATCTCTGACTATCCTGGAACTCACTCTGTAGACCAGGCTGGCCTTGAACACACAGAGATTCATCTGTCTCTGCCTCCCAAGCGGTGGAATTAAAGGCATGCACCACAAAGCCTGACAGTTACAGACAGCTGTGAACTGCCATGTGGATGCTGGGATTTGAAGCCGGGTTCTTTAGAAGTGCAGCCAGTGCTCTTAACTATCTGAGCCACCTCTCTAGCTCCAACAGTGAGATTCTTTGGGAACACAAAATATAGAAAGAAGAGTCTCTCTCTTTTTCCCTCTATCTGACACACACACACACACACACACACACACACACACACACACACTATATATATATATACATGTATATATATATACATATATATTATATCTTAGATATACACACATAATATATGTATATATATGTATTTCATATATATATATATATATATAAATCTCCCTTTACCCCCCTGGAGCTCCCAGGGGGGTAAAGCACAGTGCTTTCTCAAGCGGTATTTCAGTGAGTGAACTGCAAGTAATAGCACATCTGGACTTTTGAGGAGCTGCAAGGAGGCTGGACTGGCTGCAGTGCAGCAGGAAGTGTAGAAGAGGGAGGAGGTGATCTTCTGCTCTTGGTCTTTAGTGTTATATTTAACCAAGATGGAGAAAGAAGCTCAGGGCCTCTTGACCAGAGAAGCAAAATATTCTGCAAGATCTTAAGAAGATAAAAATTTGCTGACTGATTGGATGTGAGGGTTCAGAGAAGAACAGTAAATAAAATCTGGTCCTGATCAAGATCCCACCCTGAAGTGTGGAATTGCCACTAAGGAAACGGAAGATGACTGCAGAACACCTCACCTGTATGAATTTGTCTAAGTCTTCCAAGGGCATTACCAGGCACACACCGTTACTCCAATTTTATAAGTTTTTTTAAAAAAACATTTTGTTTTGTTATTTTTATATGTATGTGTGTGTTTGGTGTGTCTATGTGCACCACATACATGCAGGTGCCCACAGAAGCCAGAAGAGGGCTCTAGATCTCTGGGAACTGGAGTTCCAGGTGGTCTTGAACCACTATGTGGGTGCTGAGAACTGAACTCAGGTCATCTGGAAGTGCAGCAAGAGCCATTTCCCCAGCCCTGTTATTCCAATTTTAAAATTAAAAAAGTGATATCAGAGAGACTAACAAGTGTGCCTAAATTCACATAAGTTAAAAAGAGATAAAGCTAGAATGTGAAGGGGGAATTATGTTATTTAAAAGCCAAGACTCGGCTTGGGGGATCCTAGATGGCAGAGGCCCATACAGACACATTTTAATCTTGGGGAAAACCGCGATTGATATAAGACGCAGTACAAAAATATCTAAAAAATATCTAAGAGACCTGACCCCCCCCCACCCCGGGGTCTCACCCAACTACGTGGGTACCACTAAAAGTCCCTGGGAAGGACACTCCTTCCCACTTTCGGACACGCATGGAAGCAGCTGAATCTGAGAAACGGGATCTCCCCCTCACCACCAGGAGAGACACATTGAGTAAGTTCCAATCTAATACCCAGTGGGCAGATTCAAGCCCCTCACAGAGAGATACTCTCCAGCCTGCTGCCCCCCCCCCAGGTCTCACACAGATGGCTATCGGGCAAGGGCCTGCAGACCCGCGGGAGTGAGCGAGGGTCAGCGGCACAATACCTGCCAGGCTGTAGACTGCAACTCACTGTGGTTTACAGGAACTTGGTCAACTGTGGCACCACCTGCCTGGTTCCAGAGCCAGCTCTGGGGGGGGGGCAGAATTTTACCCACCATAGGATTCAATCCTGGGCAAACCAAGAAGTCTTTTCCATTATTATTGGTCTTTTTTTTTTTTTTTTTTTTTTTTTTTGCTACTACGGACACTCCCAGCAGGGAGCCAGAGCTTAAGTGTATACAGGTATACAGCTCCACCCCCTTGATAAGTGAAATCTCCACCTGAGAGGCGGGGTGGAAAAATAAACCTTACAGGAGTAGAGTCAGGCAAGCCGACTGCTACACTAAAGCGCCCCCTTTGGATCTAAGAATAGAAGACAACAGGAACAGACAGGTAAGACTTCCACATGGCCAAGGGCCCCAGAAAAAGCAGGATTCAAGGTGGAATGACTCCAACAAAAGAAAACGATGCCATTTCAGCCAACCCGGATCACAGCACCACAACTGAAACACATGAAAACGATAACAATTCTATATTATGGAAAGTCATAGAGTCCCTTCAAGAAGAACTTAAATTTATGAAGGAATTCAAAGAGGCCACGATTTCACAGACGAAAACTATAGATAACACCATCAGAACTTCTAAACAAGGTGACTCAGCTTGAACACGAAAAGGACAGGGCAATAGAAGACTTCCAGGCAAAGACAAGCAAACTAGAACAGGAAATGTACAAAATGAATAAAACCATTCAGACATGAAAACGGAAATGGAAACAACAAATAAAACACAGTCAGAGTTAAAAGTGGAAATGGAGAGCCAAGGGAAGAGAACAGGAACTATGGATATCAGTACCAAAAATAGGATTCAAGAGATGGAAGACAGGATCTCAGGCATGGAAGATTCAATGGAATAAATCAGTACAACATCCAAAGAAAATGAGAAAGCTAAAAAATCTCTCACCCACAACATCCAAGAAATCAAGGACTCGATGAAAAGAAGGAACCTAAGAATCATAGGCATAGAAGAAAGAGAAGACTCCCGACTCCAGGGTCCAGGAAATATGTTCAACAAAATCATAGAAGAAAACTTCCCAAACCTAAAGAAAGAAATGCCAATAAAATTTCAAGAGGCTTACAGAACACCAAACAGATTAGATCAGAAAAGAAACTCCTCTCACCACATAATAATTGAAACTCCAAATATAGAGAACAAAGAAAGAATATTGAAAGCTGTAAGAGAAAAGGGCCAAGTCACATACAATGGCAGACCCATCAGAATTACACCGGACTTCTCAGAAACCTTAAAAGCCAGAAGGGCCTGGGAAGATGTTCTACAATCACTGAGAGAACATAGGTGCCCAGCCAGACTACTATACCCAGCAAAACTCTCTATCAACATAGATGGAGAAAACAAGATATTCCATGACAAAATCAAATGTAAACAATATCTACCCACAAACCCAGCCCTACAGAAGATCCTAGAAAGAAAATTCCAACCCAGAGAAGATAACCACACCCAAGAAAACAGAGGAAATAGAAATCACTACAGCAACTAAACAAAAAGAAGCACAAGATGATCACCTATACCAAAATAATGGCAAATAACAACCTCTGGTCACTAATATCCATCAACATCAATGGACTCAACTTGCCAATAAAAAGACACAGACTTACAGACTGGATCCGTAAACAAGACCCATCTTTTTGCTGCATACAAGAAACACATCTAACTACTGAAGATAGGCACTATCTCAAAATAAAGAGCTGGGAAAAGGTTTTCCAAGCAAATGGACCCAGGAAGCAAGCTGGAGTAGCCATCCTAATATCGAACAAAATAGACTTCTAATTGAAGTTAATAAAAAAAAAAGACAGAGAAGGGCATTACATACTTGTTAAGGGAAATATCCATCAAGAGGACATCTCAATATTGAACATCTATGCCCCAAATACAAAAGCACCTACATTTGTAAAAGAAACGCTTCTAAAACTTAAATCACACATCGATCCCAACACTTTAGTAGTGGGAGACTTCAACACCCCACTCACAACAATCGACAGATAATCAAGACAGAAGCCAAACAGAGAAATAATGAGTCTAACAGAGATCATGAACCAAATGGACCTAACAGATATCTACAAAACATTTCACCCAAACACAAAGGAATACACCTTCTTCTCAGCACCTCATGGAACCTTCTCCAAAATCGACCATATAGTTGGACACAAAGATAGTCTCAGCAGACACAGGAAAACTGAAATAACTCCTTGTATCTTCTCAGACCACCATGGAATAAAGCTGGACTTTAATAGCAAAAGAATCAACAGAAAGCCTACACGCACATGGAAATTGAACAACTCTCTACTGAACGACTACTGGGTCAGAGAAGAAATAAAGAAGGAAATCAAAGACTTCTTAAAATCCAACGACAATGAAGGCACAACATACACAAACCTATGGGATACAATGAAAGCTGTGCTACGAGGAAAGTTCATAGCACTAAGTGCCTTCAAAAAGAAAATTGGGACAGCTCATATTAGCAAATTAACAGCTAAACTGGGTGAATTGGAAAAAAAAAAAAAGAAGCAAACACTCCCAAGAGGAGCAGAAGGCAGGAGATCATCAAAATTAGTGCTGAAATCCACAACTTAGAAACAAAAAGAACTATACAAAGAATTAATGAAACCAAAAGTTGGTTCTTTGAGAAAATCAACAAAATAGACAGACCCTTAGCCAAATTAACTAAAAGACAGAGGGAAAAAACCCAAATCAACAAATCAGAAATGAAAAGGGGGAAATAACAACAGACATTGAGGAAATCCAGAGAATATTTAGATCCTACTTTAAAAATCTATACTCCACCAAATTTGAGAACTTACACAAAATGGACAATTTTCTTGATAGATTACACCTACTGAAGCTAAATCAAGATCAGATTAACAGATTAAACAGCCCTATAACTCCTAAGAAAATAAAAACAGTCATTAATAATCTCCCACCCAAAAAAAGCCCAGGGCTAGATGGCCTTAGCACGGAATTCTACCGGACCTTCAAAGAGGAACTAACACCATTACTCTTCAAACTCTTTCACCAAATAGAATCTGAAAAAACATTGCCAAACTCATTCTATGAGGCCACAGTCACCCTGATTCCTAAACCACACAAAGACCCAACAAAGAAAGAGAACTTCAGACCAATCTCCCTCATTAACATAGATGCAAAAATACTTAATACAATACTAGCAAACCGAATTCAAGAACACACCAAAAGTATCATACACCATGATCAAGTAGGTTTCATCCCAGGAATGCAGGGATGGTTCAACATACGAAAGTCTATCAACATAATTCACCATATAAACAAGATGAAGGAAAAAAACCACATGATAATCTCACTAGATGCAGAAAAGGCATTTGACAAAATCCAACACCCCTTCTTGCTAAAAGTTCTGGAGAGAACGGGCATACAAGATTCATACCTAGAAATAATAAAGGCAATATACAGCAAGCCAGTGGCCACATCAAATTAAATGGAGAGAAGCTTGAAGCCTTTCCTCTAAACTCAGGGACAAGGCAAGGATGTCCACTTTCACCATATCTCTTCAATATAGTACTTGAAGTTCTTGCTAGAGCAATAAGACAACTAAAGGAGATAAAAGGGATTAACAGTGAAAACGAAGAAGTCAAATTATCCCTATTTGCAGACGATATGATAGTATACATAAGCGACGCCAAAAATTCCACCAGAGAACTCTTACAGCTGATAAACACCTTCAGCAAGGTGGCAATATACAAAATTAATTAAAAAAAAATCAGAAGCCCTTCTCTATACAACAAACAAATGGGCTGAGAAAGAAATAAGGGAAACAACCCCCTTCACAATAGCTGCAAACAATATAAAATGCCTGGGGATAACTAACCAAGCAAGTAAAGGACCTATACAACAAGAAATTCAAGCTCTTGAAGAAAGAAATGGAAGAGGCCTTTAAAAGATGGAAAGATCTCCCATGCTCATGAATAGGTAGGATCAACATAATAAAAATGGCTATCCTACCAAAAGCAATATATAGATTCAATGCAATTCCTATCAAAATACCAACACAATTCTTTGTAGACTTGGAAAGAGCTATTCTCAATTTCATATGGAACAGCAAAAAGCCCAGAATAGCTAAATCAATCCTTTACAATAAAAAAAACATCTGGAGGTATCACCATCCCAGATTTCAAGCTGTCCCACAGAGCAATAGTAGTAAAAACAGCATGGTATTGGTATAGAAACAGACCAGTAGATCAATGGAATCGAATTGAAGATCCAGAAATAGACCCACACACTTATGGCCACCTAATTTTTGACAAAGAAGCCAAAACGGCACAATGGAAGAAGGACAGCATCTTCAACAAATGGTGCTGATCCAACTGGATGTTCACTTGCAAAAGGATGAAATTAGACCCATACCTATCACCTTGTACAAAACTTAAATCCAAGTGGATTAAAGACCTTAACATAAGGCCCGTCACACTAAATCTACTAGAAGAAAAAGTGGGAAAAACGCTCGAACTCATTGGCCCAGGTGACAGCTTCCTGAACAGAACACCAACAGCTCAGGACCTGAGATCAACAATCAATAAATGGGACCTCATGAAACTGAAAAGCTTCTGTAAGGCAAAAGACATGGTCATTCGAACAGAACGGCAGCCTACAGACTGGGAGAAAATCTTCACCAACCCCACATCTGATAGAGGGCTAATATCCAAAATCTACAAAGAACTCAAGAAATTAAATGCCAAGAAACCAAATAATCCAATCAAAAAATGGGGGATGGAGCTAAATAGAGAATTCACAAAGGAGGAATCCCTAATGGCCGAGAGACACCTGAAGAAATGCTCAACATCCTTAATCATCAGAGAAATGCAACTCAAGAGGACTCTGAGATTCCATCTCACACCTGTCAGAATGGCTAAGATCAAAAGCTCAAATGACAGCACATGTTGGCGAGGGTGTGGAGAAAGGGGAACCCTCCTCCATTGCTGGTAGGAGTGCAGGCTTGTGCAATCACTATGGAGGTCAGTATGGAGCTATCTTAGAAATCTTGGAATAGCTCTGCCTCACGACACAGTCATACCACTTCTGGGTATACATCCAAATGACTCCTCACGGAATCATAAGGAAGTCTCCTCATCTATGTTCATAGCAGCCTTATTTGTAATAGCTAGAAAATGGAAACAACCCAGATGCCCCTCAACTGAAGAATGGATTAAAAAACTGTGGTACATCTATACAATGGAATATTACTCAGCTATCAGAAACAATGAAATTATGAAATTTGCAGCCAAATGGTTGGAACTAGAGAAGCTCATCCTGAGTGAGCTAACCCAGACTCAGAAGGATGCACATGGCATCTATTCACTTATCGTAGGATTTTAGCTATATCGTATAGGATATCTGTACTACAACCAACACACCAAAGGGAATATGGCATAGACTTTTTTCTTTTTATCTTTCATTTTTTGTTGTTGTTGTTAGTTTTTGTCGGTCTGTTTTTTAGTTTTCCCTCCCCAGCAATGAGACACTTTTCACTGGTGGTACTGCCTTGTAGGCCCCCAGTGTATGAAGAGGCTCTTGGCCCTCATATGACGTCTGAACTGGGGCAAGGGACTGTTATGTGGGGTCACTCCACTCCAGAGGAGCAAGATGGAAGGGTTAGGGGGTAGAGGATGGGAGGGTGGGGCTTGGAAGGGGGGAAAGAGGGCAATATGATGGAGATGTAACCTGAAGCAACAAATAAATAAATTTATTAAATAAAAAAAGCAGGTAACAGGTTTAAAACACTGTAAATAAATTAAAGGTTACAGCTGTTCAACCTGGTTTTATAAACCACCAAGAGTTGTAAAAACTTAGAGCTAAGGTAAAATACATGCAATGTGTGGGGTTAGCCCATGCCTTTAACTTCAGCAGAGACGGGAAGAGCACTATAGAGTTAGTTGTCTTATAAATTCTAGAGTTACACGGAACAGGGTGGTGATGGTGCACACCCTTAATCCCATCATTCAAGAAGAGTACACCCTTAATCCCAACACACTAGAGACAGAAACAGGCAGATGTCAGAGCTCAAGGTCAGCCTGATACAAAACAAGCTCTACAAAGGGAAAAACTTCGATCCAGGAGCGGGGGAGACCATCTTTAATCGCTTCAGTTGGGAACCACAGGTCTTGATCCCAATACCTAGTATGCAGAGACAGGCACATAGGATTTGGAAGGATTTAAGTTTACAAGCTACATACAAAAGGCATGCTCAATGTAAACAAATTGTCCTTTGAGATCTCAAGATATATACACTAAATGTTTGTTTAGCTCCAAAATAACAAAATAATTTCTTCTTTAATCCAGATTGAAAGATAATACTTTATATATTGTCAAAAAAACAAATTTGCTCCAGGAAAAATATTACCTGACCCACCCCCCCCCCAAAAAAAAAGGTAATTGCCCCAGAGTTAGGATTAGGGCAGGGATATGTTCTTATCTTTCCAGGAGACTTAAAGCATCCATTCAAGGAATCCAGGGACAACTGGACAAGGGAAACCTCAGCAGAAAACAGATCAGACACCGAAGAAGATGAGTGGCCCAGACGATCCAGCCTTGCAGACTCCCTCAATAGCTGTTTCCTCGAAAGTCTACAACCACAACTCAAAATCACTAAGATCGTTCAGCTCCACAGACTGCTCCAGCCAGAACTTCAGTAAAGGCCTGAAAATCAGCTTCTGTCTACAAACTTCTTAGGACATCTAAATAGCTGAGCACAAAAGGACTGAACATCAAGTGATTCTATTAACATTTTTAACCATTTTCTATCCCTATTTGGGCCCCAAACAGGTTTACTACGTCCCAAATCAGCAGGAAGTCATTTATGAGAGCAACATTCCAGGCCCAGAAGTGTTTTCTCCCCCCCCCCCCCACCCTTTGGTTATTCGATGTATAACAGAAAATTTTGTCATTTAGGGGAAGAGACTACAAGCTGTTAAATGGTCTTGTTAAATGGGTTTTGGAGGTTAGACCTAGGGACTTCTCTCTTTTTCTTTTCTGTATCCTTCTTTCTCTCCTATGTAGGAGTGAATAGACTTGAGAAAAAATAGGACATAGACATAGTATAGGAAAGATAAAGAAAAAAGGACAGATTATTGAATAAGCCCTTATACCTTTGTATATTGATACAAAATTAATACTATATTAGGCTAAATTGGTATTGATCATTGTATATTAATGCAAAATTAAGATTGTATTGCACTACATTGGTATTGATCTTAGTATATTGATACAAAATTAAGAGTATATTTGGCCACATTGGTATTGATCTTTGTATGTTGATACAAAATTAAGGGTAACACTTCTTAAAGGTATTGTACCTAGTAATGCTTAAAAAGGAAATGTGAAGTTTTGGCCTTTTGCTAACAACCATCATAAACTGTTTAGGATAATTAAGAAATACAAACTATCAGCTGTAAGAGTTCTTTGGTGGAGTTTTTGGGGTCGCTTATGTATACTAACATATCATCTGTGAATAGGGATAATTTGACTTCTTCATTTCCAATGTTTATCCCTTTGATTTCCTTTAGTTGTCTTATTGCTCTAGCAAGAACTTCAAGTACTATATTGAAGAGATATGGTGAAAGTGGACATCTTTGTCTTGTCCCTGAGTTTAGAGGAAATGCTTCAAGCTTCTCTCCATTTAATTTGATGTTGGCCACTGGCTTGCTGTATATTGCCTTTATTATTTCTAGGTATGGTCCTTGTATGCCCGTTCTCTCCAGAACTTTTAGCATGAAGGGGTGTTGGATTTTGTCAAATGCTTTTTCTGCATCTAGCGAGATTATCATGTGGTTTTTTTCTTTCATCTTGTTTATATGGTGAATTACATTGATAGACTTTCGTATATTGAACCATCCCTGCATTCCTGGGATGAAGCCTACTTGATCATGATGTATGATATTTTTTATATGTTCTTGAATTTGGTTTGCTAGTATTTTATTAAGTATCTTTGCATCTATGTTAATGAGGGAGATTGGTCTGAAGTTCTCTTTCTTTGTTGGGTCTTTGTGTGGTTTAGGAATCAGAATGACAGTGGCCTCATAGAACGAGTTTGGCAATGTTCTTTCTGTTTCTATGTGGTGGAAGAGTTTGAAGAGTAATGGTGTTAGTTCCTCTTTGAAGGCCCGGTAGAATTCCATGCTAAAGCCATCTGGCCCTGGGCATTTTTTGGTTGGGAGATTATTAATGACTGTTTCTATTTCCTTAGGGGTTATTGGGCTGTTTAAGCTGTTAATCTGATTTTGATTTAGTTTTGGTAGGTGGAATTTATCGAGGAAATTGTCCATTTCGCTTAGGTTTTCAAATTTGTTGGAGTGTAGATTTTTAAAGTAGGACCCGAATATTTTCTGGATCTCCTCAATGTCTGTTGTTATTTCTCCCTTTTCATTTCTGATTTTGTTGATTTGGGTTCTTTCTCTTTGCCTTTTAGTTAATTTGGCTAGGGGCCTGTCTATTTTGTTGATTTTCTCGAAGAACCAACTCTTGGTTTCATTGATTCTTTGTATAGTTCTTTTTGATTCTAAGTTGTTGATTTCAGCCCTAAGTTTGATGATTTCCTGCCTTCTGCTCCTCTTGGGCGTGTTTGCTTCTTTTTTTTTCCAATTCACCCAGCTTAGCTGTTAATTCACTAATATGAGCTGTCACAATTTTCTTTTTGAATGCACTTAGTGCTACGAACTTTCCTCGTAGCACAGCTTTCATTGTATCCCATAGGTTTGGGTATGTTGTGTCTTCATTGTTGTTGGATTTTAAGAAGTCTTTGATTTCCTTCTTTATTTCTTCCCTGACCCAGTGGTCATCCAGTAAGGAGCTGTTCAATTTCCATGTGTGTGTGGGCTTTCTGTTGAAGACCAGCTTTATTCCGTGGTGGTCTGATAAGATACAAGGTGTTATTTCGATTTTCTTGTATCTATTGAGACTATCTTAGTGCCCAACTACGTGGTCGATTTTGGAGAAGGTTCCGAGGGGTGCTAAGAAAAAGGTGTATTCCTTTGTGTTTGGGTGAAACGTTCTGTAGATATCTATTAGGTCCATTTGTTTCATGATCTCTGTTAGACTCAATATTTCTCTGTTTGGCCTCAGTCTTGATGATCTGTCCATTGTTGTGAGTGGGGTGTTGAAGTCTCCCACTACTAATGTGTTGTGATCGACGTGTGCTTTAAGTTTTAGAAGTGTTTCTTTTACAAAAGTAGGTGCCTTTGTATTTGGGGCATAGATGTTCAGTATTGAGATTTCCTCTTGATGAATACTCCCTTTAATGAGTATATAATGCCCTTCTTTGTCTTTTTTCATTAACTTCAGTTGGAATTCTGTTTTGTTTGATATTAGGATGGCTACTCCAGCTTGCTTCCTGGGTCCATTTGCTTGGAAAACCTTTTCCCAGCCCTTTACTCTGAGGTAGTGTCTATCTCTGGTAGTGAGATGTGTTTCTTGTACGCAGCAAAAGGACGGGTCTTGCTTGTGGATCCACTCTGTAAATCTGTGTCTTTTTATTGGGGAGTTGAGACCATTGATGTTGATGGATATTAGTGACCTGGGGTTGTTGCTTCCCATTAGTTTGGTATAGGTGATGGTCCTGTGCCTCTTTTGGGTTAGTTGCTGAGGGGTTTTCTATTCCCTTTGTTTTCTTGGGTGAAGTTTTCTTCTCTGGGATGGAATTTTCCTTCTAGGATTTTCTGTAGGGCTGGGTTTGTGGGGAGATATTGTTTAAATTTGATTTTGTCATGGAATATCTTGTTTTCTCCATCTATGTTGATAGAGAGTTTTGCTGGGTATAGTAGTCTGGCTGGGCACCTATGATCTCTCAGGACTTATAGGATATCTGTCCAGGCCCTTCTAGCTTTTAAAGTTTCTGAGGAGAAGTCAGGTGTAATTCTGATGGGTCTGCCATTGTATGTGACTTGATCTTTTTCTCTTACAGCTTTTAATATTCTTTCTTTGTTCTGTACATTTGGTGTTTCAATTATTATGTGGCGAGAGGAGTTTCTTTTCTGATCTAATCTGTTCCGTGTTCTGTAACGTCCCATACCCAGAGGGTGGGGAGGGTGTTTCTCCGCCCCCCCCTTTTTGGTTATTTGAAGGACAACTGAAAACTCTGTTATTTAGGGGAAGAGATTACAAGTTGTTAAATGGTCCTGTTTAATGGGTTTTGAAGGTTAGACCCAGGGTATTCCTTCTTTCCCTTTTCTGTATCCTTCTTTATCTCCTATGTAGGAATGCATGGACTTCAGAAAAATTGAGACATAGACATAGCACAGAAAGGACCAAGAAGAAGGGTCAGATTATTGAATATGCCCTTATACCTTTGTATAGTGATACAAAATTAGTAGTATATTTGGCTAAAGTGGTATTGACCATTGTTTATTGTGCAAAAATAAGATTGTATTGGACTACGTCGGTATTGATATTTGTATATTGATACAAAATTAAGATTATAGTTGGCCACAATGGTATTGGCCCTTGTATATGGACGCAATATTAAGATTGTATTGGCCACATAGGCACTGATCTTTGTATATTGATACAAAATTAAAGGTAACGCTTCCTAATGGTATCGTACCTAGAGATACTTAAAAATGAAATGTGAAGCTCTGGCCTCTTGATACCAACCGTCTTAAACTGTTTAGGATAGTTAAGAAAAACAAACTCCTAGTCATGCATGCATGTCACCTTGTTAGCTATTATGACAGTCTATCACAGATATTCTCTAAGCTACTCAGTAATCAAGTTGTTAAGAGACAAGCAACATTTGCTTATCTAAATACAAGAGATAGATAGGGCATCTTTAAAAACCCCAAGAGATCTGCAGAATATGGCATTCAAAGATGTGGTCTTAAATTAAGATTTTTTTTTGATATCGTGACATATCAGCTCCTGACAGCACCCCCTATTCTACTCCAAGTAGAAGATAAGCATCGAAGAATCTCCAGTGTGAGATGGTTGAATTAGTGGCAAGCCTATCTCTTGGCATGTAAAAACTTTTTGCTTCAACTGCAGACAGATTGCTGTCCAAAAAGGACAAAACTTGGTAGCAGGGAAGTCGACAGCCTAGCTCTGCCAAGACAGGGTAGGTTAGTCCTTCATAATCCCTGCTCTACAATAAATGTCGGTCAGAGAAACAGGACCAAAAGGCTGAAGACTGATGCTGGAATGTATGGAGAGAAAATGGGAACTGTCCAGGTAGTCACTGGTTTGTCATTTCTTAGTATTGGAAGCTGCAGGCCCTTCACTTCCTATATAATCAGATATATTTATCCTTCTCATTTCTGAGGTGGTTGAAGAACAGACAGCTTGAGTCTCATAGCTAAATTTTGAGTTGTTTAGGAATCAAGAGGGCATTCTAGATCTAAGAAGATGGTTATAATAGTGATGCAAGTTAGTATGAAAGCTAAGTCAGTTAGAACTTTAAACTCATGGAGATGGTTAGAAGGTAGAAGGTTAAAGTCAGGGGCCAAATATGTATGAACTGGACATGGGGAAGGTATACTGGGCCATTTAACTCTCATAAATGTGGCATATTTTATTCTGCTGTTTTGTATAGAATTTACTATTATACGAGAAAGAACCATTTGTTGGATTGAAAAGGGAAGCTGTGGGGGGGAAGAGGGTGGAAGAGTGGGACAGGAAGGGGGAATAGGGAAGGGTTTGTGACTTAGATGTAACTTGAAGAAAAAAAAATAAAGTACTTATATAAAATTAAAAAAATAAATAAACATTAAAAAAAGATAAAAAAAAGAAATACAAACTAACAGTCATGCAAGCATGTCATTTTGTTAGTTACTATGACAGTCTATCACAGTTATTTTCTAATCTACTCAGAAATCAAGTTGTTAAGAGACAGCAACATTTGCTTATCTAAACATAAGAGATAGATAGGGCATCTTCAGAGAGATCTGCAGAGTATTGCATTCAAAGATGTTTTCTTAAATTAAGATTTTTTTTTGATATTGAGATATGCCAACTCCTGACAGCATCCCCTATTCCTCTCCAAATAGAAGATGAGCATCGAAGAATCTCCAGTGTGAGATAGTTGAATTAGTGGCAAGCCTATCTCTTGGCAAAAAAACAAAACAAAACAAAACAAAACAAAAAAACAAAACCCTTGCTCTAACTGTAGACAGACTGCTGTCCAAAAAGGACAAAACTTGGAAGCAGGTAAGTCGACAGCCTAGCTCTGCCAACACAGGGTAGATAAGTCCTTCATAATTCCTGCTCTACAATCAATGTCTGTCAGAGAAACGGGGCCAAACAGCTGAAGATTGATGCTGTAAGGTATGGAGGGAAAATGGGAACTGTTGAGGCAGCCATGGGTATGTCATTTCTTAGTTTTGGAAGCTGCGGGCCCTGCACTTCCTATATAAGCACATATATTTATCCCTCTCAGGTCTCTGAGGTGGTTGAAGAATAGATAGCTAGAGTCTCATAGTTAAATTTTGAGTTGTTTAGGAATCAAGAGGGTGTTCTGGATCTAAGAAGATGTTTTTAAAATTGTGGTGCAAGTTAGTATGAAAGTTGAGTTAGATATAGAAGTTTAAACTCATGGAGATAGTTAGATAGTAGAATGTTAAAGTCAGGGGCCAAATACATATGGACTGGACATTGAGAATGTATGCTAAGCCATATAACTCTCAGAATTGTGGCCTTTTTATTTCAGTTGTTTTGTACTGTATTTATTGTTATAAGAGAAAGAACCATTTGTTGGACTGAAAGGGGGAGCTGTTGGGGCAAAAAAGGTCTACCTTAAACTAAAAATAAAAGGGTAGAGGATGGGCGGGTTGAGGGGGAAGAGGGTGGAAGGGTGGGACAGGATGGGGGAGTAGGGAAGGGATTGTGATTGAGATGTAACTGGAAGAAATTAAAAAGAAATAACATATTTAAAAAAGAAAAAAAGCCAAGGCTCTTCTTTTTAAATTTTAAAAATGTGTAGTTTATTTTCATTTTATGCTCATTAGTGTTGTGGTGTATGTATGTCTGTGTGAGTGTGTCAGAAGCCTTGGAGCAGCCATGTAGGAATTGAATCAGAGTCCTCTGGAAGAGCAGCCAGTGCTCTTACTCGATAGGCCAACTTTCCAGCCCCAGATCTTTTTGTAAATTGTGTTGAAATGCAAATCAAAACAGCTCTGAGAGTCCATCTCATACTAGCCAGAATGTCTAAGATCAAAACTCAAGTGACTATATATGCTGGTGAGGATGTGGAGAAAGGAAACACTCCTCCATTGCTAGTGGGAGTGCAGACTTGTGCAAACACTTTGGAAATCAATCTGGTGATTTCTTGGAAAATTGAGAATAGCTCTCTCTACCTCAAGACCCAGCTATACAATTCCTGGGCATATATCTAAAATAAGTTTGACCAAACCACAAGGACACGTCCTTAAGTATGTTCATAACAGCTTTATTCATATTAGTCAGAAACTGAAAACAACCTAGATGGATAAAGAAATTGTGGTACATCTACACAATGGAATACTACTCAGCTATTAGAAACAAGTACATCATGGAATTTGCAGGCAAATGATTGGAACCAGAAAAGATCATCCTGAGTGAGGTAACACAGACCCAGAATGACACACATGGTATGTACTCACTCATAGGTGGATATTAGCCATTACGTACAAGATAATCATGCTGTAATACACAGACTCAAAGAAACTAAGTAACAAGGAGGGCTCAGGGATGGTGCTTGAATCCCTCTAAGTAGAGGAGATAAAATAGACATCGGAAGTGGATGGAGAGACGGAACTGAACAGGAACCTAACATAACTGCCATCTGAAAGGCTTTATCCAGCAGGTAATGGAAACAGATACAGAGACCCACAATCAATCATAGGCAAAAATCAGGGAGCCTTGTGGAAGAGTTAGGGGAAGGTTTGAGGGAACTGGAGGAGTGAAGGACCACAAGAAGACCTACATAGCCAATTTAGCTTGGACAGAGGGGAACTCACAGAGACTGAACCACCCAAAGAATTTGTATGGACTGGTCCTAGGTCCATCACACATATGAAGATGATGGGCTGCTTGGCCCTGAAGTGGATCTCTTAGCAATTGGAGCAGGGACTATCTCAGACTTTGTCTCTGTTGCTCTCTTTGGACCCTATTTTCCTAGCAGAACTGCCTTGTCTTAGTTCAGTGGAAGAGGAGGCACTTAGTCCTGATGTGATTTGATGTGCCAGAGTAGGTTGGTACTGGCTTGGTGAGGGTATGAGGGAAGTGGGTGGGAGGATGGGACTGGGAGGAGGGGAGGGAGGGGGTTATGACTGGAATGTAAAATAAACAAATACATAAATTGAAAAAGTTAAATGTCTAATTGTAAAAATAAAAAACATTCCTTTTATTTTTTGAGATTATAATGTAATTATATCATTTCCCCCTTCAAATCTTTCCATATTTACCTCCTTTCTCTCAAATATGGCCTCTAGTTTATATAATTTAATTTAATAATTAACTTAATTCATTAAATATATGTTGTTACACGCATATATATGTCTACACATATATTGTTCTAAGTACATAAATACAACCTGTTCAGTCTGCATAATGTCACTTGTATGCATGCTTTCAGGGTTGACCATTTGGTATTGGATAACCAATTGGCGTGCTCTTCCATGGGAAAGACTATTTCTCTGGCTCTCAGCTTTCTTAGATGCCTATAGTTTTTTGTATATGGTTGGGCCTCATTGGCTTTCGCTGTCCACTCTAGCATGTCTATTGCTGTTGTCCTTGCTCATATTTAGGTAGCCATGTTGGTGAGACTTTACGGATGTAGCTTCTGACATCACTAAAGGACTCAATCTCAGGGCAAACTCCCTGATACCCCGGCTCTTATAATTTTTCTGCCCCATTTTCCACAATGTTCATCTTCCTTTTTCTTTTTTCCAAAACATTTATCTTTCTTCATGTGCATGTGTGTATATCGTGTGTGTACAGGGTGTGTGTACAGGTACCCAGGAAGGAAAGAAGAGAGTATGAAATTCCATACAACTGGAGTTACGGGCAGTGGTGAGCTACCCGATGTGAATTCTGGCAACTGAAATCCAGTTCTCTGAAAGAACAGTGAGTGCTCTTAACTTCTGAGCCATGTCTCCAACCCTTCACACTGGTGTATCAGAACCCAATCTAATGACTTCATTTTAGCTCAATTAGCGTATAGGGAGTTGTGATAGGTGATTTTATGTGTTAATGTAACTGGGCTAGGGTATGCCTAGGTAGCTGGTAAAGTATGAGCCTATCTGTGAAACTTTAGTATTTGAATGACTTGAGTAAAGAAGACATCCCATCAGTGATGGTGAGTACCTCCTAATGTGTTTAGGTTCACAGTTGAAGAGAAAGGTAGAGGGAGGGAAAGCTTGCTTGAAGCCCTTGAACACTGGTGATCCTGTTTCTTGACCCTGGTTCTATTACCCAGTCTTCTGGGTAATAGTAACTGCTCTTAAACACTGAACTAGAGCCTCGCCCTCTTTACAGTTATTTTCATTACATTTTAAAATTTATTCTCACCCCTCCTCTGTGTGTGAGTACTCACATGCATGTGTCATTTAAGACAGTTATAACTTGAGGGAGCCTGTGTCTCCTTTTACCAAGCAGGCTCCAGGATTGAACTCAGGTATCTTTACCCATTAAGCTATTTCTTCAGCTCACAAAACATCTTTACTAGAGAAAGGATGCTATAAATCCAAGTGACCAGAAATCACCCAATTTTGAGTTCACATGCTGTATCTTACATGTAGTCTCTATATAATAAAGATATCCAATGAATAATTATGAGACCATGGAGATGTTCAGGAGGCCTGGAAGCTCTTTACATTGTTTTGTAATATTGTTGTGAATATTTTTTTGGTATGATATGTAATACTTCTGTATTTGTCTATGTTTCGTTGCTATCCTAAAATATCTGAGGCAGGCTATTCAACAGTAGAAAGAAATTTATTTCATTTCCTGGTTCTAGAGGCATAAATGTGCTTATTGAAAGAGTTCTGAAGTGGTGCAGAGTGTCACAGTGCAGGATACAGACAAAATATGCGGGTCAACATATGTTTGTATCATGTCTCTCTTGCTCAAGTATTGAGTCATGATCTATTGCTCTCTAATGACCTTATCTGATCCTAATCACTCCCCAAAGCCCTCACCTCCAAATACCCTCTTACTGTCCCACAAGGGGATTAAATTTAGACACATGAGACCACAGGGGACATTCAAATAATATCCCAAACCATTGCCACGTGTTAATTAATGACATCCATTGCTTGTTCCAGTTGGTGACTGACTTTGGAGGGAGGATGCACTGGAGTGCTGGGAGAGACTCAGAAGCCTGAAGAAATACAAGGCCACCCATTGATAGCAGAATAAATAACTTTGAATGCTAACAACACCTAAATTTGACTTGCAACCTTCATTCACGAGTTACTTTTTATCTAAAATTGATGTAAACAAAAATCAGTAGAATTCAGATTGTCCTTTAAACCATCTGTTATGATGAAATAAAATATTAAGGTTGTGTATAACTTCATTTGGCACATTTACAGATTTTGGAACTATCAATATATGCATCATGAAATGCCTTGGGGCTATTTTATTCATATTTCATATCCGAAAATGGATTTGAGTACGACTTAAGATTTTGTGCATGAAACAAAGGAGTTCCACTTGTGGTGTCCTGTCATCACTTAAGATGTTTTGAACTTTTCTGTTTTCTGATTTTTAGGCTAGAGATGCTCCTCAAAAATGAATACTAGCTCTGAGAACTTTAGAGCAATTCCATCCTACAGTGATCCTTGAACTCATTGTTAAATGTTTGGTCGTTTAATGGGATAGAGGCAAAGAGATGCCTTCTGTGGCTGTGTTTGGACAGGGACACCTGTCACCAGATTAAAAACTTTGTCTAGTAGAGATATGTGCTCTTTCTATCACTCTTCAGTCTCCAGTATCTCCAATGAAGATGTAGTCCTCACATCTTTATTTATTTAAAGAATTAGGGGAAAGAATTCACAGGGGTTGGCAGTCAGAAGTAGTGAGACAGTGATGCTATATTTCCATGTTGGATCCTTGACTTCAGTAGAATACTGACATTGACTGGGTGTGAGTTTTTGTGCAAATTACTTTGACCTTACCAGCTTTTAGTGTTATTTCCTGGTTGGTAGGAGCTATGGGGATCCGGTGGGAAGATTCCTGGAGAGGAAAACCATGGTGGAAGGGGTAGGGAGCGGGAATAGAGGTTGAGACAAAATGAGAGAAGAGAATAGAACACACAATTTCTTAGTAACCAGCCCAGAAATGCAGTAATTGTTTTGTTTTTCTGATAGCGTGCTCTGAGTCAAGAATCTGCCCATTTTTCCCACATGGTGGCGCTAGTTGTTTAGAAAAAGAGTGACCGCTCTCAGGAAGCCTCTCGCGGCATTCCTGAATGTAGTGAAAATGAACTACAGTTGACGTTTAGAGTAATTAATAACGCATTAGAAAATTTACTAACAGGGAAAATCCACACTGAGTTAATTAGAAAGTAATTTTAAGGCCGGGGACATGGTGGGAGGGGGAGAAATGAACAAGTCTCGGAGACATTGTCTCTCCATGGCGGCCAGTGCGGCGTGCAAATTAGCACAATCACCCAAGGCTCTAAGCTAGCAATGACCCGTGCAGGTTCTGATCCATCGCCAACTCAAGTTCCCTCTTGGCTCAAGCTAGTCAAAACGGTGACTGGGTGTAAAGGATAGGGAATCTCTTCTCACTCTAGCGGAAAGGATCTTGTCCTGGAACCCTGGAGACCTCATTTGAAATGCTCTCTCTACAGCTCTTTCCCTCCTGCGACATTTCAGGGAGGCACTTTGTCCTTCAAGGGCTATTTCCTACCTTCAACATGCACCCTCAGGACCTGATAACCTCTAAGTCTCCCTTTAGTTTTGTCTTTCGATGATGTTAGAAGACAAGACTTCTGCTGGTTGGGGATGTATAGATACATATTTGTGTATGTGATCACAATGCCAGCAGACAGCATCTGCTGGGTTATGATAAGCGTGGAAAATGTGGTGTTCACCTACTCAGAACTTGGGCTCTGGAGGAGATTCTGATTGGTATCAGCAACTAGAGCTCATTGCTGTCACGGGAAGAAATTTAATTTGAAAAAAAAAATCTTTTAAAAGGGCCTTTGGGAAGTCACAGGAGATAAACACAGGTAAGTAAGTTAAGGAGGTTTTGGGACTTGGATGGGCAGGCAGGCTGAAAGGAAGGACAGCGGGGAAGCCCAGAGAGCAAAGCACCCGTGAGAACTTCCAGAGTTCTCCGTAGTGAATCACTCAGCTGTAGGGCTATGCTGCAGGCTGGAATCTGGTATTAAATTGTCCAGACTCTAGGCCGCCCTTTTAATTTTTTTGCCTCCTGCAAGACTGGAGCAACACCTGTCAGGCGTTCCATTTTTAATTTGCTTGGACCAACCCAGAATCTCAGGAAGCCCTGACTTTGCAATTTTATGATGAAAGTCAAGGATTGCTCCAAGTGGGGCTCATTTCATTGGAAACATTTGAACATTTAGTGAGTAGAAGTTTAGTCTCTAGGCAAAAGGACCATGGTCCTTTGCCTAGCCTGTTTTTCCATGTGTTACAAAAGTGGTCTCAGTTCACAGTAGGAGACAAACAACAGCAATATGCAATTGCATATGTGGGTGGTAAGGAAGAGGCTTCTGGGTAAAATGGGCGAGAATATAAAAATATTAGTGCTCTTAACTTTGAAGAATTTAGTATAAAAACATATAAACGTTTTTAGGACTAAACAATTTTAAAGCTATTTTGTATGTATCTAAAACTTTCATTAGTTCATTAGGATTAACTTTTGTAATACTTCTGAATTTTCTTGCTTATAAAAATGATGTAGGACTGATAAAGGTAAGCAACACAGGAATGTATGGGAGATAGCTACCTAGCTATCTAGCTAGCTAGATGATAGATAGATAGAAGATAGATAGATAGATGGATGATAGGTAGAACATTGCTAATTATTAGGTCTGACCCTCATGTCCTTATCCTAAACAGTTTGATACATATTTTCTTTTTAGTCTCACTTTTCTAAGAAAAGCTTAAAAGGATTGTACTAATGCATATTTGAGTCTAGAAAAATATTCCACGTCTGGTTTGGAGCCAAATGGTGACTAACCAACTTTATCTGCCTTGGACTTTCGAAGCAAAGCCGGGGTGGGGGGCATCCAGGACAAACAAAGATGGCCCAGTCGCTTTAGTATCATTCGATTTCTGATGCGCGTATAGAATTGAAATCAGATCTTGGGATACTTGGGCTTGCTGGTTTGCTCCAGTTATGTGAGATAATATTTTTTTTCTTTCCTTCCAGATGAAGGATGGGCATTTGACTTTTTATTTTCCTTTCTGTGATTCATCCCACAGGAGTGGGATAGAGTGGGATGAATGGGAAGTGTACCTGCTTCTGTGGAAATTATCCTGTGGTTTTTCTGTCTTGTCCCAAGTACATGAATTGAGGACCTGAATTCAATTCCCAGAATGTATGTATAAAATCTAGGTATAGTGGTATATTGTCAATAATCCAAGTACTGGGGAGATGGATCCCTGGGATTTGCTGGATAGCCCATGTACTAAAATTTTTGAGGCCCAAGTTCAACAAGAAACCTTGTTTCAAAACATAAGGTGGTGATCAGTGGAGCAAGACACCCAGTGATGTCGACATCTGGCCTCTACATGCCAATGCATACAGGAGCACCTGCACATGCACATGTGGGTATATACAAACATGTATAACACACACACACACACACACACACACACACATACACACACAGACAGGGAGTGAGACACAGAAAGAGACAGAGAGAGAGAGACAGGGAGAAAGACAGACAGACAGAGAGACAGACAGAGTTAGAGAGAGACAGACAGAGGCAGAAACATAGGGAGAAGACTTCACAATTCCAACCCACTGTCAACATCTGGTGGCTGGGTGATCATGGGCCAATTTTTCTATTGCCTGATATCGTTCTCTAGAGAAAATACTATCAAGTGCATATGATTGCTGTGAGAATTAAGTATGTAGAGAGCATTCAAAGATCTATCACATTGCTTTAATAATGCCAACCCTAGGTTGTAGGTGACCATATTTAAATTTATAGTGTTTAAGTAAGGAAACTAAGGCCTGAATCATTTATTTTCAGGTCTCTTGGCCTCAAGACTGTAAGTCATATTTAAACTTAGTTTTCTTTTATGGGTTATCAAATTTCCTGACAAAGACTTGACCAGTGAGAAATGTTCTGGGGCTGTTTGTTTATAACATATATAATAAATAAAACTGAATAGCCTTGTTAATATTTAAAAGGCATTTTCTAAGAACCAGGTACCATTTCAAGAATTTTCCTATTGGAACTTTCACTGCTAGCTCCCATTGACTCTTTGATGCAGACTGAGGCATGGAGCTTTAGAGTCCAGGTAGAAACTTGGGTATAGTTGAGAATGGCCAGGTCATTTTAACCCCAGGCATTCTCAGGCAGTAAACTGGCAGAATACATCCTGAATGTTGCTACATTCAGGTCCTCCAGCTAAGCTTCCTGAAGAACCAGGTGCCAGCTGGAGCTGGGGTGCTGCTGGCCTGTGATTGGCTACCATCATTTGTGGTTAGCCCTCTGTAGTGGGGGAGGGTGGGAAAGACAATG
The DNA here is from genome assembly GCA_907164525.1 of Lophiomys imhausi. NCBI lineage: Eukaryota > Metazoa > Chordata > Mammalia > Rodentia > Muridae > Lophiomys > Lophiomys imhausi. The sequence goes on from CAJQZJ010033157.1 coordinate 3,341,360, forward strand.
GGGGATTGATATATAATGGGGCATTATGTAGTGTGGGACAAGAGAGCAAGGAGGGAATAGACAACACATGTTGCTATCTCTGTGTTATCGAATATTAACAACTAAATTGCAGACTTCCTAACACTCTGGCCAGGAGGGCTGTGGAGCAAGGTAACTCTTGTACTTCTCATGCCTTGAGCAAAAATATTTATTATACTTTTTGTGTTTCTAATCAGAACTATGAGACATGTTTTCCTTGAAGGCAGCAAAGGGAGGGATGGGGAAAACTGGAACTGATTTTGCTTTTGTTTGGAATGAATGAAAAACAGAGAAGGAATAAAAGGCCAAGTTGAAAGACATGGCAGGCTTATAGAACAGATGGAATACATCTCAGTTGATATAAATGGACGCTGTTGTCAGAGGAAGGCTTAAGGGGAGCTACTTGAACGACTGTGAAGGAGAGATGAACTAACACACTTATCTCAGGCAAGAAAAAGTAAGAAGGAGCAAAGAATTCCAGGCTGGGAGGAAATGTGCAGCTTCCCAGGTTTTGACAATGTGGCCTGACATTTCTTGAACTGAAAAGTCCAGTGTTTCTGAAAATATAACCTGTCTGCCACTCAGTTGGGACCATTGCATTGTCTATCCAAGAATGCAATTTCTGGACTCCATACTAAGCAAATAGGCAGACTCTCTGGGAGCTAATAATCTGCATGTTTTGGAAAGCAATTTTTGTAGTGATTCTGACTTATATTAACTTTTTGAGAATTGCCATGGAAAAGACCCTACCCTGAGGTTATGTTCTTGGCATGTGTAACGAAAGGCTGTAACTGTACATTTCTTTCTAAAGTGGTTCAATGTGGGATACCCTGGAATATGGGCAAGAATTTTCTGGTTATTTTGTAGATGCTAGAAATGTTTTTGTGCATGTTATGTGTCAGATAATTGGGAGTAGTGCCTGTGGAGAGAAGAAAGGAGTGGAACAAGTGTGACAAAGGGGGACCACACTTGGGTGCACAGAAATTGTGTAATGTGGGCTGGGAAGGTAGCTTAGTCAATAAAGTGCTTGCAAGCATGAAGACCCAAGTGAGATTCTCCCAAAACTTTATAAAACAGCTGGGTGTAATATCCCATTCTTGTAATCTCAGCACCAGGGAGAAAGAGACAGGTGGGTCTCTGGGGCTTACTGGCAGCCAGTGAGTGATGACTTTTAGCAGGAGATGGTGAGCCAAGCAGGGGAATGTGTGTGTTGCAGTCAGAGCTGAGACAGACAGCCGTTGCTGCTGCGCTTTCTAGACATCCAGGGTTACTAACCATTACTCACTGGAAGCCACTGCTTTGCTTCATCTGTAGCACAACAGGCTGGTTTCACAGGGTACACAGCCTATGGTTGGAGGGACATTACAGCCCTGGTGGCAGATAACAGCAAAACTGAGGTTACAGTGCTGACTGGGGTAGAGCTGAGGCAGCATCAGGTCCTCAGTCTTTAGACTCTGAGGTGTCTACTTTCAGACTTTTGCTACAAGAGAAAACAGTGAGCATTTGAAGGACTTCAAATCACAAGTGCAAAATAACCCTTCCAAGGTCCTAGTCTCACGTGGTCTAGAGGTTATATTTCAGTCCCTATGAGACAGGTTTAACAGAAAACAAACAAAATAAAAATCTCGTTTTGAAAACGTTTTATTTGAGCTGATTGATCATAAAACTAAAAAATACACATGTGCTGTGTGGAAACTTCAAATGAGAAAAATAATGAAATGAAGATACCCTTTTCTTAGTTCTAACTGCTTTCTAATGATTCAGAACTATTAAGATTTTAGTGCAGAACTTTCTAGAATTCCTGTATTTTCCGTGTGTATAAAGTATGAATATGTATGCATAAACAGGATCCTGTTGTATTTGCTATTGTTTCTGTCTTATCTTTTTGCACATGGACATCTTTTGTTCACTTATGTATGTAGAAATTACACATATGTGTAATGTACATACAATGTAGTGTCTATCCTATGTCTGGACCATAATTTATTTAATAATGCCCCTTTTGAAATTGTCTGTATTATTTTCTGTTTTTCAAAGTAGCTAACAACTTTTCAGATAAATTTCCCCC
>CAJQZJ010033157.1:3343455-3360090 GCA_907164525.1 Lophiomys imhausi
ATCTTTGTACACTCTTGAGAGATCTAATATGTAAATGAGCATGGAATGTCTCATGATATTTTAGTAAAGCCTTTTAAAAGCTAAGATGTGTTGTCTTTGGTGCAATAAATTTCCTTTATGGAAGATATTCTATAGTTATTCTATTGAAATGCCTCCACAAGTATATGATGATATTTATGTAAACTCTGGGGGAAATTTATCTGAAAAGTTGTTAGCTACTTTGAAAAACAGAAAATAATACAGACAATTTCAAAAGAGGCATTATTAAATAAATTATGGTCCTCACATAGGATAGAAACTACATTGTAAATTGTAAGCATAATTACTATCCATGATACTTATTATTAGTTTGGTTCAAGACATAGGCAAGCAACACAGAGAATAGCCTCACATTTGTTACAAGAAAGAATGAAGAAACACAATTGATCAGAAAGCAACTTTGAGGCCTTTGTGTGGCTGCTCTTGAAATAACCTTTGGGGTTCTCAAGACCTTTGAAATGCTTTTGGAATTGTTCAGCTTTCATCATCCTGAGGAACAGCTAAACTGGGTTTCCCTATCAATCAAATCTTAGAAATTTGCCTCTAATTTTAATGGAAAAAAATCTCTGATGTGTAATACACATATACATGGAATGAAACATGTTAAGTTAAAGGGAAGGATTCAAAATCAAAGTTGCTAGCAGGATTCAGGACTGGCCCTTACCTCCATCTTCGTCCCTGATGCCCAAGTCCCACTCCTGATCAAAATGGATTATTTGAGGGATTATCTTCCTGATTACATGGCTGTAAAACTCACTGAGTTGGTTAATCTGTTGAAGGAAAAGTGGGTTTCTGGACATAAGTTGTAAGTTAAAAGCATTAACCCAGATATGTTTGGGAAGCATAAATGGGGTGGTATATTATGAACTAAATAATTTTAGGAAGTTTGCTCTAATTTAGGTTTCAAGAGTACTCAGATGATATTGCTTGCTTTTCTTCTCCACTGTGACTGATATTTATAATACAAATGGCACATCATTTTATTTATTATTATTGTTTTTACTATTATTACTACCTGAGACAGGGTCTCATTATGTAGCCTAGGGTGGCCTAGAACTCTCTAGGGTCAACCAGGATGGTCTCAAACTTATATTGATCCTTCTGCTCCCACATCTTTAGTGCTGGTATTACAGACATGCAGAAATTATTTCTTTATTTTTTGAGATTATAATGCAACCATATCATATCCCTCATTTGTAATATTTTTAACCAGAAGAAAATTGTTTCTCATATCTCTTCTTATTACACACTGTAGTGCTAATGATGATCTGTAATGACTTTCAGGATGACCTGTGTGAGTTTTGTCTGAAACTACTTGAAGTTTTTATTTTAAAGGTCCTTCAGGCTCTTCGTATGCTCATGCTATGGTTTGCTGCAAGTTTAAAGAGCTCTGTGGTTTTGTTTCTAATGTATACTCAGTCCGCTAATTTACAGCAGCCTTCGCTAATTAAAATTGTAAGCATAATTACTATCCATGATACTTATTATTAGTTTGCATCCATAAAGCTCAAAATTCACTTCATCCTTTCAAGTAGTGAGTAATTAGTTTCTTTGGGTTTGTAGCTTTATCATCTCTTTATGACCAGTTTGGAAGAAATAAACAACCAATCTCCCAGAAGAATGCTTTAAAAACCTAGAAATATATTGTCCAGTTAGTGTAATGAGGCTAATACAATGTGGAAAATATTACTTTTCTCTGGTTTAGTATCCAGTTTATTATTCTACTTACAAACAACTACTGAGCACCTAATAGGTACCAGGGACATTGAGACGTTGGGAGATGAAGTCAATCACTCAAAGACACTGTCTTCAATGATGTTAAAGTTTTTGTGGAAAGTGAATTAAAATTTCCATATACATAGAATTTAAAATCATGCATATATGTAGTATAAATGGACCCAAATACGACTGGGAAAAGGATTGACTATTCTTGGTTGTATTATTAGCACCCAACACAGCATATTAAAATAGGAGCATTAATAAATAAGTTTTAATTCATTAATTTTTAATTAATAAATTAAAATTTAATTTGTTTTAATTCATTATTCTTTCTAAAAGATATTTATTATCAGTATGTCAATCTCAATTATCTAGCCATAAGACATTGATATTTTTCTTAACTTGACTTTTTTTCTCCACTGTTCCTAGGTATCTTAGTCAACATGGCTGTCTCCTTGCCACCCACCCTGAGACTCAGTTCAGCCCCCGATGAAATTCAACATCCACATATAAAATTTTCCGAGTGGAAATTTAAGCTGTTCAGGGTGAGATCCTTTGAAAAGGCACCCGAAGAAGCACAAAAGGAGAAGGGCCCCTCAGAGGGGAAGCCTCATCTAGAGCACTCTCCGGTAGTTCCAGAGAAGCCTGGTGGTCAGAATTCTGTTCTGGCTCAACCAGCATTGAAACTACATCCTAAATTTTCAAAGAAATTCCATATTGATGGGAAGTCAAGCGACAAAGCAATTCATCAAGCCAGGCTTAGACACTACTGCCGCATCTGTGGGAATCTTTTCAAGAACGACGGGCACAACCGGAGGTACCCCGTCCATGGGCCGGTGGACGCTAAAACCCAATGCCTTTTCCGAAAGAAGGAAAAAAGAGTCACTTCCTGGCCAGACCTCATTGCCAGGGCTTTCCGGATTGATGTGAAGGCTGACGTCGATTCGATTCATCCCACTGAATTCTGCCATAACTGTTGGGTCATTATGCACAGAAAATTCAGCAATGCCCACTTTCAGGTCTACTTTCCGAGGAATGCGACCGTGGAGTGGCATCCCCACACTTCATCCTGTGACATCTGCCTCACTGCCCATCGGGGACTCAAGAGAAAGAGACATCAGCCTAACGTGCAGCTCAGCAAGAAATTAAAAACTGTGTTCAACCATGCGAGACGGGACCGTCGCAAGAGCGCTCAGGCGAGGGTCAGCCGCAGGGAAGTAATGAAGAAGATCTCCAACTGCGGTAAGATTCATCTCAGTACGAAGCTTCTTGCAGTGGACTTCCCAGAACACTTTGTGAAATCCATCTCCTGCCAGATATGTGAGCACATTCTGGCTGACCCCGTGGAGACCAGCTGTAAGCACCTATTTTGCAGGATCTGCATTCTCCGATGCCTCAAAGTCATGGGCAGCTATTGTCCCTCCTGCCGATATCCATGCTTCCCCACTGACCTGGAGAGTCCAGTGAAGTCCTTTCTGAGCATCCTGAATTCCCTGATGGTGAAGTGCCCAGCACAAGAGTGCAATGAGGAAGTGAGTCTGGAAAAATATAACCACCATGTCTCAAGCCACAGAGAAGCTAAAGAGACTTTGGTGCATATTAACAAAGGGGGCCGGCCTCGCCAACATCTCCTGTCACTGACCCGAAGGGCTCAGAAACATAGGCTGAGGGAACTCAAGATTCAAGTCAAAGAATTTGCAGACAAAGAAGAAGGTGGAGATGTGAAGTCTGTGTGCTTGACGCTGTTCCTGCTGGCACTGAGGGCGAGGAATGAGCACAGACAAGCTGATGAGCTGGAGGCTATCATGCAGGGCCGCGGCTCTGGCCTGCAGGCAGCTGTTTGCTTGGCCATCCGTGTCAACACCTTCCTCAGCTGCAGCCAATATCATAAGATGTACAGGACTGTGAAAGCCATCACAGGGAGGCAGATTTTTCAGCCCTTGCATGCTCTTCGGAATGCTGAGAAAGTCCTTCTGCCAGGCTACCACCCCTTTGAGTGGCAGCCCCCCCTGAAGAATGTGTCCTCCAGAACTGATGTGGGGATTATCGATGGGCTGTCTGGATTGGCCGCCTCTGTGGATGAGTATCCAGTGGATACTATTGCGAAGAGGTTCCGCTATGACTCTGCCTTGGTGTCTGCTTTGATGGACATGGAAGAAGACATCTTGGAAGGCATGAGATCCCAAGATCTTGACGACTACCTCAACGGCCCCTTCACCGTAGTGGTAAAGGAGTCTTGTGACGGAATGGGGGATGTGAGTGAGAAACATGGGAGCGGGCCAGCAGTTCCCGAGAAGGCGGTTCGTTTCTCCTTCACGGTCATGAGAATTACGATAGAGCATGACTCGCAGAATGTGAAGGTGTTTGAGGAACCCAAGCCCAATTCAGAACTGTGTTGCAAGCCATTGTGCCTTATGCTGGCCGATGAGTCTGATCACGAGACCCTGACTGCTATTCTAAGCCCTCTCATTGCTGAAAGGGAAGCCATGAAGAGCAGTGAGTTAATGCTGGAGATGGGAGGCATCCTCAGGACCTTCAAGTTCATCTTCAGAGGCACCGGATATGACGAAAAACTAGTCCGGGAAGTAGAAGGCTTGGAAGCTTCTGGCTCAGTCTACATCTGTACACTTTGTGATGCTACCCGACTGGAGGCTTCTCAAAATCTTGTCTTCCACTCCATAACCAGAAGCCATGCTGAGAATCTGGAGCGCTATGAGGTCTGGCGATCCAATCCCTACCACGAGTCAGTGGAAGAACTTCGGGACCGGGTGAAAGGGGTCTCTGCCAAACCTTTCATTGAGACAGTCCCTTCCATAGATGCACTTCACTGTGACATTGGCAATGCAGCTGAATTCTATAAGATCTTCCAGCTGGAGATAGGGGAAGTGTATAAAAATTCCAATGCCTCTAAAGAGGAAAGGAAGAGATGGCAGGCCACACTGGACAAACATCTCCGGAAAAGGATGAACCTAAAACCAATCATGAGGATGAATGGCAACTTTGCCCGGAAGCTTATGACCCAAGAAACTGTAGATGCAGTTTGTGAGTTAATTCCTTCTGAGGAGAGGCATGAAGCTCTCAGGGAGCTGATGGACCTATACCTGAAGATGAAACCCGTGTGGCGTTCATCATGCCCTGCTAAAGAGTGTCCCGAGTCCCTATGCCAGTACAGCTTCAACTCACAGCGCTTTGCTGAGCTCCTCTCTACCAAGTTTAAATATAGATACGAGGGCAAAATCACTAACTATTTTCACAAAACCTTGGCACATGTCCCTGAAATTATTGAGAGGGATGGCTCTATTGGGGCATGGGCAAGCGAGGGAAATGAATCTGGTAACAAACTGTTTAGACGCTTCCGGAAAATGAACGCCAGGCAGTCCAAGTGCTATGAGATGGAGGATGTCCTCAAACATCACTGGCTGTATACTTCAAAATACCTCCAGAAGTTTATGAATGCTCATAATGCGTTAAAAAGCTCTGGGTTTACCATGAGCTCAAAGGAGACCTTAGGGGATCCTTTGGGTCTTGAAGACTCTCTGGAAATCCAAGATTCAATGGAGTTTTAAATAGGACCACCACATATAAGCTGGTGTTTGCAAATATGTTTTCCTTTGGGTTGCCTCTAGGTCTTCCAGCACCAGCTACATCGCTGTGTGTGTGGGTCTTACTTCCCAAGGGTGGCATCTTGGAGTGAGAGGCCAGAGGTGCTGTCACCTCATCAGGGATGGAGAGTCAATGAGAAGATTGCCTGAGCTGTTTAGTGAGTCCAGAGGAACAGCGAGAGAAATCAGTTATTTGAAAGCTCAATACCTCAGAACAGTGGGAACTGCAGGGGGCCATGGATGACAGAGAGATGAGTGTGCATGCCACTGTGTGTCATGAGAATCAAAGCCAGGGCTGTCAAAGAACAGCCAAGAATTCACCCTGATTTATTACATTTTGTATTGAGATACAATGCAGTTTTTTTCCCATTTCATATTTTGTGGGACTAATTTGTAAATTTCATATATGTTGATTTATTCTACAGGATTCAAAGAAGCCTTTTAGGTTTCTCCAACAGCACTGTGCATTTGTAGGACATGATGACCTTTACCAGGGGCTCCCCATGCATTTTCTTGTGTGGTACATTTATGCAGAAATAAATTACATCAAGACAGGTTTCAGAAAATCAGCCTTTTCTAGGTTTACATGACATCGCTGATGTCACCTTCAGTGTCTTGGAGGTCACTCAATGTAATATATTTTCTTAGCTATAGTTACCCATTAAGCTAAGTTTGCTTGGCTACCTATAGCCAAATCTGTTTTTTTTTTTTTACTTTTTAATTAAGAGTAGTTTATATTCTCAATGCTCTTCCATATAATCTCAAGGTCACAGATTTTTAAAATCCATATTTCCTTACTTGCTTAAAGACAGATTTAATGCCTTGCTGAGAATGTCAGTCAGACTTTATATGAAACATGGGTCAATTTGAATAAGTCCAGGCTTCACAGAGGCCTTTCTTTCTGCAATGTGATATTCTTTCGGTTATGATCAGTTGAGTTTAAGTGTGTCCATATTTTAGTGACAGGACATCGCTGTACTTTTTTTCTGTTTGTTAAGTTTAGAAGGAGTCTACTTATAATAATATAGAGGAATGAGCGTGTGTATGTTATTTATATTTTATGACTTTTAGATGTTTCTCACACTTGTTTTTCCTTATCACAGCTCTGTGGAGTTGGGGAACATTGAATAGAGGTTAACTGATTTTCTTGAAGTTACAGGAATAACTAATACCTGATTTTGAATTTGAACCCGAGCCTTTTGTCTCTTATTTCTGTGTTCTTCATACTATGTTTATGTTGTTTATACAGTAGCATCAGAATTTAATTAGGATCTACAACTAACCAACTGAGAGCTATATCTTTCAGGATGGAATTTAAAGTCGTTTGTTTTTCTTTGGGCATTTGGATAGAATAAAACTGGGCCAAACATCTAGGGAACCCATAAACCCTCTAGTGGCTACAGTTATTTGGAAACTATTCGTGTCCTTAGGAATTCAGTATTTGCTAGGCACCAGAAATTTTAGAGCAGGCATGAGATTTTATATGCTAGTGAGTCATAATGATATGTTAGTGTTAATTAGTTTTTTCTTCCTTTGATTTTATTGGTCATAATTGTCAGTCTTCATACACAGTATATCAAAGAGCTTTGTAATTTTGTTGTCAAATGTGCAAGAGTGACATTATCCTAAATGGCACACATTTGATGCATATGCAGGGATTGAATTTAGTGTTTTCTGTTGAAAGATACAGCAGTTTTCTTTGCTTTCCATATGTAGCATATCAAAGACATTCATAATTTATTTTAGTTGTCACCAACATACACACACTTAAGTGTTATTTAAAAACCCTCTTTGTTTAGTAGTTTGGAAACTAATAGGCTTCCAAACCATCAGTCCTTTCATCCTATTTACTTCTTACAGATGTCTGTGCACTAATAAACAGCTAAATTCCCACCATCGTCCTGCTCCCTGGAGCATGCTGGCAGTTTGGTAGATATTTTCCCCCATTCACTCTGCTAGTCAATTGGCAGCACTGTAAATACTGCCTAATATTAAACTCCCCTTGCTAGCATTGTAGGACAATTTCAGAAGCATTTGACTCAGGGCATGATTTATAGCACAACCTTCTCCTGACTCTCTTAATCAGATCACATTCTGATAAACCTCAAGAACACCTGGCCACAGGATTTCAATATGTAGAGTGATGCCTATGGCTATTTATTTCCCTTACTGTGGAGACTGCAACATCCTAGACCCTGCTCTAATACTCTGCTTTTATTTTTGACAATGACCATTGCAAATGCAGGCACACACTCTGGGGAAATTCACTGAAGTGAATGGAGGATTTTTTTTTTTTTTTTTTTTTAAAGCACAGAGCAGGGCTGGAGAAGTGCAATGCACTTTTTTTCTGCTCTGAAACCTGGTTCTACAGGTCTTCCTGCAGCGCACTGTAGGGACTAGAGATGGTAGCTGATGAAAATTGATGAATGGTTGGTGCGAGGTTAAGAAGTGTCTTGGGATTAATAAACTTGCACACAGATGCCAGAGCCGCAGGGAAAGGTGGCTTTCTCTCGCAGGTGGACTGACATTTAATTTTGTCTCAGTTTGTTTTCACAAAATATGTCTGGAAATAAAGATATTTTTAAGGTCATGGGCTTGAAAGTATGGATTTCATATGATTTTACATAGATTTCAAATTCCACGCAGTTAAGAGATAAGATTGTAGAAATAAGCCAGGGTCTTGTATGCATGCTAGTCAAACATATTACTTCTGAGATATAGTTACAGCTTTCTTCAAACATTATTTTTTGAGGCACAGTCTCACTATTTGCTTTGGCTGACCTTGAACTTGAGACTTTCCCACCCCAGCCTCTGGGTAACTGGCACAACAGATGTGTGCCAGTCAGACTGGTTTTGCAAGTGGTATTTGATTACATGAGTGTATGTCTTTAGATATTATATGAGAGTTTTTTTTAGCGTTCCTGTAAGAGATTTTAAGTCAAAATTGATGTTTTGCACCCATTTCTCTTTGTTTGTTCTTTAAGTGTCTATGTAAGTATACCTTAGAATTAATTAGTTTTGGGAGATGTTTGTGGGGTTGTATTTCACTTTATTATTATTTATATATAATTATACATTTTGTTTAATGGCTTCCAAGAGTTTACTTTTCTCCCTTAGGAGAGGTTTAGACACCAGGATCCAATGTATTATTTGACTGGAGGACCTACATTTCCATGTTAAATTTTCTCAAATGGAAGAAAATGAGTTCCAGTACTTATTTTTATATTTTAACATTTGACTCATTAGCTAATGCTAATCATTGTTCACAATTTTATGCTTAAGTATTTGCAATAAAAAGTTTAAGCTCTGAAAATAACAGGTGCTGTGATTTATATTGGTGTTTTACTCTCACATATCTATACTGTTGACTGCCCATACTTAAAATTATCACCCTTTTTATCCCCCAGGACATAAAAATGAATTTGGTGATTGGATGCTTAGTCTCAGTTGTCAACTGGGGTTCTAGAATCTGAGACACAGGCCTCTGACCACAGCTGTGGGAGTGTATTTCCATTGAGTTAACCAATGGGAAGATCTTCTCACTGTGAGTGGCGTCATTCTCTGGGGCGGGGTCCTGGACTGAGTTAAAAAGAGGAAAGTGATCTGAGTACAAGCATTCATTGCCCTCTGCTTCCTGACTGGCTCCTTCTGCTTCCTGACTGGCTCCTTCTGCTTCCTGACTGGCTCCTTCTGCTTCCTGACTGGCTCCTTCTGCTTCCTGACTGGCTCCCTCTGCTTCCTGACTGGCTCCTTCTGCTTCCTGACTGGCTCCTTCTGCTTCCTGACTGGCTCCTTCTGCTTCCTGACTGGCTCCTTCATGTTCCTGGTGTCTTGGCTTCCTTGCCATGATGGATGCCTTTGAATTGTGGGATGAAATCAATCTTTTGTAACCGCGTAGTTGGGGGTGGCTTATCACAGAAATAGGAAAAGGAACTAAGACAGTGATATTTGATATAAAGGGCACTAGGCTAGTGATACAGAATACAATTTGTCATGATGTAGGGTGAAAGAATTTGGCTCCAGATAATGTAAGCAGTAAACTTAAAAAAATCTTTTAAGAATCTTATGGAACAATAGGCTTCTCTCTAGAAATTCTTATAAACTCAAACCTGTGGTTAAAACTTTGATTGTTGAATTGTCCATGGCCTATAGACATTATGGCAAAACTATCCAGACCCTAGGCTTTTTGCCCAGTGCTAGCAATAAATAATAAAAACAATAACAACAACAACAATAAATAATAATATATAATAATAAAAACAGGTGTAGTGGGAGTGTCACACAAGACCAAATCAAGCCAACTAAACAGATACAGACACAAAACCAAATCAAAACCAGATAGATATCATTTACCAAAATTCTTTTCTTCTGCTAAGCACCTTACACATGTTGCTACATTCTATCCTTTTGGATTGGATACTTCTGTGATCTCAGTTTTCATATGCTGTCAGAGAAGTATAACTTAGCCAAGATCATATGTTTACAATCTGCTCTGTCTAGCTCATCTTCATATGACTCTCCCCTTCACTTAACTGGACACTTCCATGTTCCCTTTCACTTCTACTGGGATTCAGTCTGGCTCTCTTTACAGCTACACCAGTTCTTAAAATATTGTACTTACAGGCAAATAGCTTGTCCCCAAGATGTAATTTCTTTTATACTAATTTATCATCTCCATGTCATTCTCCAAGAAACTGAGATCATTCCAGAACATGGTTAGTAGCAAGTTAGGCCTTAGTGATGCTTCTGGACTTGATTTTTGAACAATGAATATTAATCCTGCTTTAAAGAATTTAGTATCTCCTTACTTAAAAGTAAGACCCAATGAAATTTACTTCCTTCCTTCATGCCATCATTTCTAAGTACTTCAGCCTCTGTTTTATTTTATTTGAAGAATTATACATGAGTACATTGTATTTGCATAATTTTCAACCCTACTTCCTCCTTTAACTTCTCCTGTGTCTTCCAATTGCCTTTCTCACATGTATAATTTCTTGTATATTTATTTTTTGACATCTTCCAGTTTATTAAGTTTACTTTTGAATCAGCTTCATAGATTTTAAAAGTTGGTCAATAACATTAGTAGACAGTTCATATGGTTAGGACAGTACAAAGGAAACACAAAAAAATGCAGCCTTGATACAAGAGAAGAGTGCCCAGAGGAAACAGTTTCTTTTCTCCTCCTTTTTTTCTTTTATTCTTCTCTCATGCATTACATCCCCACTGTATTTTTGTTTGCTGTGTGTATGTATACATATGCATAATATACACAAACACATATCCATACACACAAATTCATGAGTACAAATACTTTGAAATTTTCCTCCATTCATGTTACCATGTTGATTGGTGTTGTCCTTGCAGGACTTGTGCAGGCAGCCATGTTATTGAGAGTTCATGGGAGCAATATCCCTGCCCTTTTCAGAAGAAGCTATCATATAGTGGTTGTTTTGGCTTATAGGCTCTTACAATCTTTCCATCTCTTTTTCTGAATTTTTTTTTCCTGAGACTTAGGTTTCAGAGTTGTATTACAGAAGTACCACTTGCGGGGCTAAGTGCCTCATGGTCAGTCATTTACTGGAGTTTATTCAGTTGAGGATATCTCCAATAGTTTTTGGCTGGTGCACAAAGAAATTTTTTGATGAGAGGTAAGAGCTGCAGAGATCTATGGGTAAAAGGACAGACATTTAGAAGGCACTTGCCAACTATAGTGCTTCAGTAATATGGCAATAGTAGGTCCTCCTCTAGGCACAATGGTGTCTCTAAACATGAGCTCTTGGCCAGGTTTACAATGTCAGGCATGCGTTTCCACCAATTGAATGAGCTTTAGGTCCAATTATGCAACTGCTAGGTTCCCCTGAGTTCGAATTATTGCACAATTGCAGTCTCTTGTTGATACCATCATTGTTGTGGTTCTGAAGCTTTACACCTATGTAAGATTGTTGATAAATTTTATCTTTTGGCAGCTCATCAGCCTCTATTCTAAGCATTTATGGGATGCTTCTTCTAAGCAGGCAATGTATGCTGGTCCTGAGATAATAATGTCAAGAAGCACACTTTTGTTCACAAGGAGCTAGACATCAAATCAGCAATAAGACTAATCAGTGCTCAGTAGCACATTCTAGTTGGTGTGGAGGAGGAAAAGCACTAGATGCTATTACAATAGATAAAGTGTAACATGACAGTGAATTTAAACTGTGGGGTCAGAGAAAGCACCCAGAAGAACGCTTAAGTGGAAGCAGACCAACTGAGCAGGATAAGGTTACACCAGTTACCTAGAACAGATAGGCTCTGAGGAGATTCTGAGATAGGAAAGCATTGAGAGAGTTTGGGAATTTAAGAAAGACAAGTTGACAGTAACAGACTGTGCAGATGGGGCTGGAGTACTGGAGAATCAGGCAGAAACTTTGTTGTTTAGGAGCCAGTGGACACACCTTGTGTGCAAAAGAAACCATGGAAGAGTTTGTGGTGGACACATGATGCAGTCTAAACCATGATGTCATGTTTAGTCTCTTCATGTCAGTGCTCAGAGGCCAGTTCTGTTGGCCAGGTAGTCTAATCCACTTGCTTAGTTCCAGGCCAGTGAGAGACTCTATCACAGAAAGGTGGAGGGCACCTGGAGAGTGGTGATATCTGTGGTTGCCTTGTGGCCTCCACATGCACAAGCACACATTCACACACACCCATACACATGAATACACATAGAGGAACATGTGTGTACACAGATACACACACATACACACAAGCACACACACACATATTCTAATTTACTTGGAGGCCAAGATCTGTGTATTTTATACTGAGGTCTGGTCAAAGTCTAATGAATTGATCAGTCTCTGTAACTTGAAAACTACAAATTAATTAATTAATGTAGTTATTTGTAAGTATAAACTGTAATATTAGGCCGGCAGAGTAGCTGGTGGCTTGGCAGAGGAGCAGGCAGCCTGGCCTGAGTGCCTTAACCGGTTGCCTAACTTATCCTGGAGAAAGAGCCCCGGGACCAAATGTGGCCTACACCACCTATAACCTAAACTCTGTTAATTAAGTTGTTATATTAGGCCGGTAGACTTACCGGCGGCTTGGCGGGAGATTCACCTGGGCTCAAGAGGAGTCTGGGAGTCCAACAGCCCGGGACTGCTTGGACTGAGGGCCTATAAACTGCCACAGTCTTTTCCCCAATAATTAAACACACCAAGACCTGTTAATATTTTAACACTTAGCCCTTAGCTGGGCAGACTCTCAATTAGCTACTCTAAGTTAACCCTAAACCAACATGTGCCTGTGAATACCTTCCATACTTCTCCAGACGTCTGTTGCCTTCTGTGTCTCCCTGCGTGAGAGAGAGTCTCTGTGTGTGCTGAATTCCTGCTCTGATCTCAGGAAGTCTCGCCTTCCTATACTCTTTCTGCCCAGCTAATTGGCCATAAGCGATTTTTATTAACCAATCAAGAGAATGCCTCAGAAGGGGCGGTAACCAGATCTCAGCATTGAGTTCAATGTATCAGAAACAGTATTAGACCTTCCCTCAACAGTAACTATTTTCCATCTTTGCCATTAAGAAGTTTATATTTGTTGGGCATGGTGGCACACATCTTTAACCCCAGCACTTAGGAAGCTGAGGCAGGTGGATCTCTGTGAGTTCAAGGCCAGCCTGGACTACAGAGTGAGTTCCAGGACAGCCAGAGCTACACAGAGAAACCCTGTCTGGAAAAACAAAAACAAAAGCAAACGAACCAAAAAAGTTCATTTTTGTTTTGTTGTCTCAAATCGTTTGATCATCCTTTGCAACAAAGACTCCCCTTTTCTTTTTTTAAGCAATTACTATACATTTTGTAATCATCTCAAATGGGTTAGTCTGCATGTTTTGTTATCTTTGCCACAACAATTCTTCAGCAAATAGACAATGTGAGATATTTTGGACCTATTTTGAAGTTTGGAAGAGAGTTTATATTGCATGTGCAGCCTTTCCTACACAAACGTCCAGTTGCTCAAGTACATCCAGATGTGCTTCCTGCATCTTTCCTTCCCTGTCCTTGGCCTCTGTCTACAATGTAATGAAAGTTCTCAAGAGATGAGTTTTTTCTTTTTACGGTCCCATAATGTTTAATTTGGATCTTGAAATTTAAAAACTGTGTGTGTGTGTATGTGTGTGTGTGTGTGCCTGTGTGTGTGTGTCTATACATGTGCATGGTCATGTGGGTGTGAAAGCATGAGTATATTACATGCATATATATGTGCAGGCCAGAGGTCAAGTTCAAATGTCTCTCCCCAACTGCCGTCCATATTGCTTTATTTTTTGAGAAAGATTATTGAACAATGATGGAGTCTCAAGTACAGAGAGGATTCAGAGAAGGAGATGATGGAACTCAAGATTCGTGTCAAGCCACAATGAGGGATTTGGTGCTTTTCACACAAGAAATTAAGAGATTTTATTCATGGAATATGAAAGGTTTCTTTTTATTGATTGCATATTTCTTGATATCATTCCTGTACTCATTTGAAAATAGTTCAGAACTTAGCATGAGACATGCCCCCCCCCCCCGAGCAATCACCCCAACCATTATTTAAGCTCATTTTCATGTCTCATTTTTCGCTTAAAGAGATCTTGCAGTACTCAGGGCTGCACACTATTGGGCTTTGAATGACATTTGACTATTTCCAGAGATAACAACAGTCTTTAATGAAGGAGGGGGACAACAGTTGAGCATTTTAAAGGGATTAACCATTGACTAATTTTGAAGGGATTGGATATGAGTCTCCAAAGTGATTTAGACAAAGGCGTATTGCTGGAATGTGCTTTGACTGTTCTGAAGTGCATGTAGATAATTCAAGAAAATATACCATAGTACTGAATTCAGGACTTTGGGCATGATAGTGTTTGCTACAAGTGCTCTGTCAGTCTTTAGGTTTTTGAGATATAATGTAGTCCAGGTCAGCATCAAACTCAAAATTTTCCTGCCCCCACTTCCCAAGTGCCAGGATTACTGGCATTTGTCACCATGCCTGGGTTGATGTAGATTAGTTTTTCTTTCACATTACTGAGCATTATACATATATTATTCTGCTTATGGGTATAATCCAAGGGGCTGCCTTAAAATTTATAAAGAGCGCAGGGATGTGGGATATAGTCGATGCTGGTTTTAACTTTTAAACCAACTGTAGGCTACTTGTCACATAAAACAATTTAATTCTTTTGTGCATTAGTTTATTTATTTGTATTTATTTACTGTTCAAAATATAGATTGTTACAAAATGATGCAAGAATTCTATGTACAGTTTATCACTGCTATCCTTAATGCAAAAATTAACAATTGTATAACATTTCTCATTTAAGAAATTCTTGAATAAAATGTTAAAAACACATGTTAGAATAATCATGCTTAACATTACATTAAAACATTAGCACTTAGCTCATACAACTAAAACACAGCATACAGATTTCAGTAAACAAAATTCAAAATACCATTTATATCCCTATTATGGTTTTAAAAGTAGGTTTAGAAATCAGTGCACTTGAATCTGAGGGACTTTTGTTAAACTAATCAAACAGCCTTCTAAGAAAGGATTTCTTGGCAGGAGTCAAGACTTTCCCAGAGCCTTTTTTGTGGAGTGATTTCATTGGAGGCTTTTGTAAAGGCAAGCTTCTTTTGGGAGTTTGTAATGCTTTTGCTATCTGCACATGCTCATTGCAATAATACTTGTTGCTTCCTTCTGACAAGTGTATGAGTGTGCGTTCTGCCAGATCCATGCACTGGGCATGCACCCAGTGCCCATCTGCATGAGAACAATAGATCATGGCAGGTTTATTGAGCTCAGTCGAATAGAATGGAACCCAAGTATTGATGTCCACATCACAAGTAGGGCAGCACGTTATCCAGTAACCAGTCACAGACTCATCATCCTCATCTTCTTCATTGTAGGTGTCAAATTCATCATCACCATCAAAATTGGTGGCTTCTGCACTGAAACAAAATTCTTCTGAATCTTCAAAGGGAGTGGAGTCCCCGGGATCTTCTGTTGATGTCTGACTGTTTGGGATGATTTCCTGTTCTTCATTCACATCATCTTCAGAGCATTTCAACATATAGAAATAGAATGCTTCTGACATAGCCTGCTTATTGTCTCCTGGTATGCCAAGGAAAACAGTTCCATTTCCCATGTTGCTTCCAAACCATATTTTGCTATGCTTAATATCTGGAGTCCAGTCTGGAGTCTCCATCTCACTAATTTCAATCCTGTTTTCCCTTAGAGAGACAATGTTGCAGACCATCCTTTTTTGATTTTCCAGTTGATAACCACCCACAATAACAAATTCATCCTTATTTGTTTGAGTGAGGATTGCACTGGAGACAGAGATTCCTCCTGGTAAGATGGTACAATTCACTGCTGGGCTACCTAGGGGAAGATCTACCCTTATTCTGTACAGGTTGGCAGGGCGGTTATTATTGGTAAGTGAGTGTCCTCCTAAAATATAAATGGTATCATTTCTGGCAATAGAAACATGAAAAGACAGCCCATCCTGAAGTTCTGGGAGAATGTATGTTGTAGCACACCCAAATTCAAAATCTATCAAGAAAACATGAGGCAGGCAGTCAGCTACACTATTCCATTTTTCTGTGGTTCTCTGGGTAGAAGGCATGTATGACCGTCCTCCAAAGAGAACTCCCATACTTTTCCCTCGACTATGTACCACATCAATGGAATGACCATATCTGGCTTCAGGGACATCTCCTACTAAGTCTTTCTCTGTGCAACGGAAAGTAACTTTTTTGCTGTTCTTGCAAGCAACAGACATGATATAAATCTTATCGGAAAGCTCGTTGTTTGGTGTTTTCCCTCCGTGGATGATATATTGAAGCTTGTCAGATTCTATGCTGCTTTTGTACGAGCAAGTAGCTGGGTAGCGAAGGGGAGGGAGGTAGCAGGAATCTTTAGAGAAAATTGCAGGCTTCAGTTTGAGATGATTTTGCTTCATATCAAAATGGAAGACTCCAGTAGGGCAGGATCTCTTGGGCCAGCCTTTTTGGCCAAAGAAGAAAACTTGACCATCAAAATTCATCAGTGAGAAACCTGGTTGAATTAAGGCTATGTTATGACCCACTGTTACCACCTGCAGTGACATTTTTTGATTGTGAGTAGGTCTTTTATCTGAAAGAATTATAAAATGCAATAAATTAGAATCTTTACATATTGATAATTACGTTTAGGTTCTCTCACGTGCCAAAGGCGTGTGTGTGTGTGTGTGTGTGTGTGTGTGTGTGTGTGTGTGTGTGTG
>CAJQZJ010033157.1:3366729-3380673 GCA_907164525.1 Lophiomys imhausi
TGTGTGTGTGTGTGTGTGTGTGTGTGTGTGTGTGTGTGTGTGTGTGTGATACCATGTGCGTGGAGGTCGGAGGATAACTGGGAATTGATTCTCTCCTTATATCACATGGGTCCCCAGGATTGAACTCAAGTTGTCAGGCTTGTCAGCAAATGCCTTTCCCTGCTAAGCTCTCTTACCAGTCCAAGGCAGCCACTTTTGATTGCCAGTGAACAACTCTGTGTTCTTTTTACATTCAACTTCCCTTCAAAGTTCTCTGATGTTCATCAGAAGGAAGTCACAATTATAGACTACTTAGCCCATTTTAAAACCTTGAGGCAGAATCAGATTCTAACTCTTACTGGAATATATTGATTTATTCCTTTTTAAATAAAAAAAAGAGTGGAGAACTAAAGAATACAATAGCTTCATTTCATGGGAGAGATAAAAGACTTAGTAATGAGATAGACTGACATTGTAATTGGACAATAAAGAAAGCATAATTGGAAAAAAAAAAAACAACCAAACAAACAAACTGGAAGTCAGCTTCAAGCCCAGTGCCTTTGTTTTTCTATTCAAACTACTTAAGGACAGAAAGTTAACTAACTTTCCAACAGTAACAGCTGCAGCTCTGTGTGCTGGTGGGTTGGGGTAAGGCAGGGGAGGAGTGCCAGTGTGTGGACTCTGAACTTTGCCCCTTTAAGCTGGTCGACCTGTGTTGTCTGAGTGGAGGAGCAGCTTCATGATAGCACGAGCACAAGGCCAGCACATCTTCTCACACCATGGGGATAGGCGTGGACCTTATGACTCAGGTAGTGAGGGGCTACTGCTTAGGGAAGCAATGGAAATAGTAGGAGGAAGGGAGAGTTTGACTTGTCCCAGGAATTGCACACTGGAGCCATGGCTGAAACTGACAAAAGAGAAAAGAGGAAGGAAACGGAAGTATAAAAGGATGGGATCTACAGTTAGGGTGACAGGCTGTCAAGAGCAGGGCATGTCAAATGATTTGCCACTTTTTATTTAAAGGAATTAAGTCAGGCTCCCTCACTGAGCAAAGGGGCTTAGTGTTTTACTCTAAAAGTTCCCTACTCTGATTCAGTGTGAGGTCATTGCTTTAAAATAAAGTGGTAAAACGATGTCAGAATTTTTTTGTAATGTGCTAGAAAAAAATCATTAAGAAAATTTCTTTTTAAAGAAAGAGGTGTTTCAAGGACGTTTACTCAACTATGTTCATAGCAGCTTTATTCCTAATTGCCAGAAACTGGCAGATGTTCTTCAACTGAGGAATGGATAAAGAAAATGTGGTCATCTACACAGTGGAGTACTACTCCACAATCAGAAACAAGGATATAATGAAATTTGCAGGCAAATGGATGGAACCAGAAAAGATCATCCTGAGTGAGCTAACACAGACCCAAAAAGACACCCATGGTATTTATTTACTCATAAGTGGTTATTAGCCATTAAGTACAGGACAACCATGCTTCAATCCAAAGACCCAAAGAAACTAAGTAACAAGGACAGCACAAGGATGAGCCTTGAATACCTCTAAGTAGGAGAAATAAAATGGTCAGTGGAAGCAGTTGGAGAGAGGACCCAGACAGGAACCCAACATAACTGCCATCTGAGAAGCTTTATCCAGCAGAAAATGGAAACAAATGCTAAGACCCCAGTCAAATATTAGGCGAAAATCAGGGAGTCTTGAAGAAGAATAAGGGAAAGGTTTGAGGGAGCTGGAGAGATCAAGAGATCAATGTCACCACAAGGAAACCCCCATAGCCAATTTACTGGGACATAAGAGGGCCTATAGAGACTGAATGAAAAACCAAAGAACATGTATGGATGGGTCCTAGGCACACTACATATATGTAGTGGATAGGCTGCTTAGTACAAAAGTGGTTCCCTAAAAATTGGAACAGGGACTATCTCTGACTTGGACAAGGTTGCCTCCCTCTAAATCCTATTTTCCTGGCAGTATTGCCTTGTCTTGCTTCAGTGGAAGTGGAGACAATTAGTCCTGATGAGATTTGATATCCCAAGGTGGGTTGGTACCCGGTTGAGAGGGTAGAGTATGGAGGAAGTGGGGGAGAGGGTGGGATGAGGAGGAAGAAGGGGAATGACGATTTGAATGTAAAATAAACAAATTAAAAAAACAAAAAAGGAAAGAGGTACTTGGGATCCTTTCTAGGTAGAGACCATATTGGCAAAGGAAGTTCGTATGTATGCACGAGTGTGCTCAGATATGCACATGGAGGCAAAACTGCAAATGGAAGCATTGCATTCCTTATTAAAGCCCATTTCTTGTTCTAGTCATAGGAGCCTGTAATCAAAAATAGCTCAAATGCACGTCTCAAAAATCTTATTTCTTTTAAGAGAATGCCAAGTGAAAAGGTCAGTTTTATTTGCAAGATCTGACATTTGAAACACTTAGAAATGTATCCCTGCAGGCCATGTTGACTTAGTTACTTGAACTACTCCTGCTCCTGACCAGCGGTGTGTGTTTTGCTTAAAGCTGACGTCCAGGTATTGTAAAAGTGCTGTGCATTGTGCAGGTGGCTGGTGGGTACAGGGAAACTGAGAGAGGGGGCAGCTTTAACTAAGCAGTGTGCCTCTCCGTCCGGAGTTGCAATGCAATACAGATGCAATAAGCGTCAACAGGTCATTGGATACAATGTGAAGTGGGATTTGAGCTGATACATCTCTTACTATTGAAACATTGTTCAGTTTTGGAGCTATAAAGTTGACTCAGATACAAGTACTTCCTCTGGATTAGAAGCTTTACCAGGGAAGGTGAGAAAAAGGTTCACGGAAGCACACCATTGTCTTCTGTTAAGTCACTAAGGCAGTTGATGACATTTCTGAGGCTAGGACATCAGCTGTGAACATGGTTGGAATGTGTGCAAACTTTTCTTAGTATATGGAATGTCTAGAGGCCACTAGTGTGCCTGCAGCAGTTTAGGCAAAGGTAAGGGTAGGGTGTTTGTTTATGACTCCACACAGCTGTACCTTAAATACAAACTGAGAAATGTATGGTAGTGGACAGACAACATTCCTGATTTCAGTAACAGTTCCTCTTGGTATCTCCTGCAGAGTCCTGTGGATAGTTAATCAGCTTTTTAAAAATAGGGAGTAATTGGGGAGAGGAAATTTAAATGCTTAGCCATGTGCATTTTGTTTTATGTAATTAATAACTGTAATTGAAAATACCTTCTAATTAGTTGGAGTGCCTCAGTTTCTTAACACTGAGGTTTCTGGGCTGACTTCGGTTGCTGGGTGGAAGAGGGTATTTGGGGGAGATAAAATTGATTTTATCCAGTCTGCTGATGAGCAGAAAGGCTTAATGAATGGCTGCCTCAGGAAACACTGTTATAGTGGCTTGGGTGGATGAGCAGGAAGAGAAAGCAAGCATTTCAAGCAGGATGTCTCTGTTTAAGCATGTAGCTTTACACATTAGTGTTATTCCTGCCCCCCTAAGTGTTCCTGCAGGGAGAAAGCAGGCAGCGCAGCAGAGCCCCATGCCCTTGGTAGGGACTAATTTTCCATCCTCAGATCTCTTTGGCTTTAATTGCTTTTCCCTTTTCTGCTCCTCTCTCCTGTACTTCCAAATTGTTAATTTTGAAATAACCGCAGGATCGATCATAGGTGGCTGCAAAGGAGTGAACAGAGAAGGCCCATACCTCCTTGGTCTATCCTTCTGCAAAGTTAATGTCTTTCATAACTAATGTAAAATTTGGGAAATTGATATTGGTGAGAACCAGAAAATATATTTGAATTTCATCAGTTATGTGCACAACCATTTGTGTATGTGTGTCTCAATTATATATCACGTGTAATTTTGCATAATGTCTACCACACAGTGATATTCAGCTATACACCACAAGACTCATGACTTCATATTCTCCCTTGTTCCCTCCTACTCCTCTAACCCTAGTTATATGTTCTCCATTTCTATAAATATATACTTTACAGATGTCACATAAATGGAACCACATACATTTGTACCTTTTAATCTTGGCTTCTTTCACTCAACATATTTCCTTTGAAATCTAAGTTTCATGAATCAGCAATTTGTTTCCTTCGTATTGGTTAATAGTATTCCTTGGTGTGGATGCACTACAGTTGTTTAACCATTTACCAGTAAAGCATATTTGAGTAGTTTCCAGTGTTTGGTTGTTATGAATAAAGCTGCAGTGAACATTAGTGTACAAGTTTGTGCATGAAAATACTTTTGTATTTTTCTGATTTTCATTTGCCATTTGTGTATTTTCTTTGTTGAAGTATTCATGCATATCTCTTTTTCTTTGATGTTGATGTAATGTTGAATTTCATGAGGAATGTGAGGATTCCAGATGCTGCTCTTTTGTTGAATATGTGATTTGTTAATATTTTCTTCTAGTCTTTCTTTACATCTTAATAGGTCTTTGCAAAAGTAAACTTTTTGTTTTTAATGAAGTTAGTCACATTTTTCTCTTGTGAATCATGCTTTTGGGTTCAGGTCTAAGAATTACTCTTTGCATAGTCATAGACCTGAAGATTTTCTATGTTTCCTGTTTTCTTTATAACATATACTATTTTGCCTTGATCTAAAGAAATAAAATATTTTTATTTCTTCCTTCATTTTTAGCATTCTTTCACTCAGTTTTGTGTTATTGTAATTTAAAAATCATCATGGAATGTGTCTTCATAGTCATTTCTGTTACAAAAGTGGGGTCTTGTATATAATAATAAATAACAAATAAGAAAAAATAAATAAACCTCTTTAGGAAGGAACCAGATGTGTGTTTGTTGAAGCAGCCATTGTGATATCTGCAGTTATGTCAAACTGTGTGCAGTCCTCTTCTTTTCCGTAAGATGATATGTTTGTCAAGGAAAGTGAATAGTGGTTAAGATATGCCTACTTCTAATACTCGAGTCTGGAAGACAGTACATGTCTCATTTGAAACTGTGAGGTCAGTAGTAATCCAAAGCCTTTCCTACCTTTCTTCTAGTGCTTCTTATAATATTCCCTGCAGAGAGTTATGCCTAGGGAATATAAGTACAGATGCTTATACTCTCAGCCTTTGGGTAGTAATGAATCATTCTTTGACTTTCATGTGTTGCAAAGGCATGTCACTAGAAGTTTGTGGCTTGAAGTGTGGTGTATCCTTTGATGCTGGAGTTGTCTACTTTTATCTTGTCCTGATGAAAGAACAGTAGAGGACTGCAGGTTCTTTTCTATTCTATAAGCTATGTTTTGTTTTATATTTCTGCTCACCTCTAATCTCCTTTTATTTTCCTGGGTATATTTACAGGTCTATAGATAAATAGATGTATTGGTCTCTAGAGTGTACGTACATTCTTATGCCCTAGGTGTATTGAATTTAAATGGTCTGGGTTGTAGTTGAAGGCATGATTACACTCATCCAACATTAGTTGTGCTATTTTTTGTTTTGTTTTATTCCTCCTGGGAGACAATCATGCATCTGATCAAGAAGGATTCCAAGTGGAAAGAAGGAGGCTTTCAGCAGCACTCTACGGTTGGAAGGCAACCAGTCACTTTTATTCTTGTTTACTTTTCTGATCTGACCACACGATTATGTTTTGTTTTCCCTCTCATACAGAAGCTGATGACCTCTCTTTCTTTTAGATTATAATGACAATATTTCTCCCTTCCCTTTCCTCCCTCTAAACCTGCTCATATGCCTCTGGCCACTCTCCCTCAAATTCATAGCCTCTTTTTGTTTCCACTAGTTCCATTTTTTTTTTTAGTACATTCATGATCATAAGCATCTCTTCATGGTTTGCAACGTGAGAACCATTCATGACAGCTCATCAGTGGTACTATTTAACAAAACTCCAGGTGAAGTTGCTTTCTCATATTTGTTCACGTTCATTCATTTGTACTAGAAAAGCTCCAGGTGGCAGTTAGCTCCGAGAATCCAAAATTCTTACCCCCCCCTTTAAAAAATGTGTATGCATGATCATCCTTGTGTAGATATGTGCATGTGATTTCAGGGCCCACAGAGGCCAGAAGAGGGTATTGGATCCCTGGGATTGGAGTTACAAGTAGTTATGAGTTGGCTGGTATAGGGAAAAGGAACTCAGATCCCCTGGAAGATAATTTAGTGCTCTTAACTGTTGAGACACCTCTCCAGCCCCGAGAATCTGAATTTCATCCTCTCTTCTTGATATGGTGTGAAAAACATTGGAAATTTAGGGAGAAAGTGCAGAGTTGTTGCAGTTCAGCCAAGGAGGCCATCTCTTCACATCTGGTCTTCTCTACCTTATAAACCTGTCATAATAATGTGGTTTCAGTACAGTTCAGTCTTTTGGAGACTAGACTGTTTATGCAAATATGAAGGTCAGCCACCCTGCGAAGTACCAAGGTTGATGACTCTGTTTCCTTAGGCAAAGTAAATTACATTGGTGGTGTGTCCTCTCCTTCAGTAGATCCTTACCTCCCAGAGTTGTAACACCCAGAAAGTGGGTTCTGAGAAACCTGGTACAGCTCCTGAGAAATTTATTGTTGTTTTCAAGTTGTTATGGAACACATGGAGGGGTTTAAAAACAGCATTTTGCAGACATATGACCCTCTGTGTTGTTAAGAAAACAGGCAGTGCACAGAGAGAAAAGACTAGTTCATAGGGGGTCTGTGTCTTAATGCTTACAGCTGTTATCTCGGACAATTGCATTTTGTTTCAGTGAGTTCATTACACAAGGATCTGATGAAGATAGACACCAAAGGTGTACTAAGTTGGTGGTGATGACATCACACTCCACATTTCATTGCAGTATACATTTAAGTGCACCTAACACTTCCTGTTTATATCATTGTTGGCTTCATTACTTGATAATAGACAACATGACTTCTGGGAGGTGATGGGATTTTCCTCCCCTTCTCTCAGTCAGGGTAAAGACAGGAGCCAGTCCCTGACTACTTGGTTTCCAAGTGACATTAGAAGTCAGAGCAGAGCCGCCATATTCTGTTTCCTTTCAAGGCTCAGATGGTGAAAGTGTTGCTTATGATTTACCAGCAGCTATTTATAGGCCTTTACTTGTCATCATGTTCTATGCTTTTCATGTGGTGCTCAGAGCATAAAACAAAACCAAGCCAAAAAGAAAAAAAATGTAGTTATCTAGGTAAGCCTCACTTTCTCTTTTTTTTAAGAAAAATATTTCATGATAAAAGCACACTAGCATGTGGGCGGTAAATGAAAAGCACGCTTCTGTCTAGAAAACCACTGGCATTTGCATAAACCACCACCAGACTGTCTGGTAAAGGGCAATCTGCTTTGTCAGTCTCTCGGGACCTTTAACATTAGGTTCCTGATGCTCTTCTAGGTAAAGAAAGCTCTAAGTTAGGTGGTGGGTGCTCCTTAGATTCTTTAACCGTTGACTGTTTGTGAAAGTCTTAAAAAAGACAGTAAATGCCTGTATCGTTAACAAATACAGAAATGAAATGAGAAGCCTCAAAGGATTTTTACCTCTGTTATGTTTTGCTTGTTAATTATTTGCCTCTGGTTATACTGGGATATATTGAGGGTAAATATTAAAAATATACCAATTAGAGCTTTGGAACGGAGCCCTAAAGGAATGCCTATGATTGTTTATTTTATCTTATTTTATTTTAACATAACTGTGAAAGGACATTTGCAGCAGTAGGAACATCCTTGCCATTCTGACCACGCACTGGAATACACCAATTAAATGCTTCGAGGAAGAGATTGTTGGTGTTATGCTGTGCTCCAGTTCTGGAAGAGTAGCCTGATGTTGAGAAAGATTCTTGTGTTTTCATGTATGTCCTACTGACACTGAAATAATAGTCACAGATGAGGTTCTCTGTTGGTATTCTTTTTTTTTATTAAATACTTTATTTTTTTTCTTCAAGTTACATCTCAGTCACAAACCCTTCCCTATTCCCCCTTCCTGTCCCACCCTTCCACCCTCTTCCCCCCAACAGCTTCCCCTTTCAGTCCAACAAATGGTTCCTTCTCTAATAACAGTAAATACTATACAAAACAACAGAAATAAATATGCCACATTTATGAGAGTTAAATGGCCTAGTATACCTTCCCAATGTCCAGTTCATACATATTTGGCCCCTGACTTTAACATTCTACCATCTAACCATCTCCATGAATTTAAAGTTCTATAACTAACTCAGCTTTCATACTAACTTGCATCACTATTATAACCATCTTCTTAGATCTAGAATGCCCTCTTGATTCCTAAACAACTCAAAATTTAACTATGAGACTCTAGCTGTCTATTCTTCAACCACCTCAGAGACCTGAGAGGGATAAATATATCTGATTATATAGGAAGTGCAGGGCCTGCAGCTTTCAATACTAAGAAATGACAAACCAGTGACTGCCTGGAAAGTTCCCCTTTTCCCTCCACACTTCCAGCATCAGTCTTCAGCCTTTTGGCCCTGTTTCTCTGACAGACATTGATTGTAGAGCAGGAATTATGAAGGACTTATCTAACCTGTCTTGGCAGAGCTAGGCTGTCGACTTCCCTGCTACCAAGTTTTGTCCTTTTTGGACAGCAGTCTGTCTGCAGTTGAAGCAAGGAGTTTTTTCATGCCAAGAGATAGGCTTGCCACTAATTCAACCATCTCACACCGGAGATTCTTCAATGCTTATCTTCTACTTGGAGTAGAATAGGGGGTACTGTCAGGAGCTGATATGTCTCGATATCAAAAAAAAGTCTTAATTTAAGATAACATCTTTGAATGCCATATTCTGCAGATCTCTTGGGGTTTTTGAAGATGCCCTATCCATCTCTTGTATTTAGATAAGCAAATGTTGCTTGTCTCTTAACAACTTGATTACTGAGTAGCTTAGAGAATATCTGTGATAGACTGTCATAGTAGCTAACAAAGTGACATGTTTGCATGACTAGGAGTTTGTTTTTCTTAACTATCCTAAACAGTTTAAGATGGTTGGTATCAAGAGGCCAGAGCTTCACATTTTATTTTTAAGTATCTCTAGGTATGATACCATTAGGAAGCGTTACCTTTAATTTTGTATCAATATACAAAGATCTATTCACTTGTGGCTAAATATACTCTTAATTTTGTATCAATATACAAAGATCAATGCCTATGTAGCCCAATACAATTTTAATATTGCGTCCATATACAAGGGTCAATACCATTGTGGCCAACTATAATCTTAATTTTGTATCAATATACAAAGATCAATACCGATGTAGTCCAATACGATCTTATTTTTGCACAATAAACAATGGTCAATACCACTTTAGCCATATATACTACTAATTTTGTATCAATATACAAAGGTATAAGGGCATATTCAATAATCTGTCCCTTCTTCTTGGTCCTTCCTGTGCTATGTCTATGTCTCATTTTTCTCAAGTCCATGCACTCCTACATAGGAGAGAAAGAAGGATACAGAAAAGGAAAAGTAGGAAGTCCCTGGATCTAACCTCCAAAACCCATTAAACAGGACCATTTAACAGCTTGTAATCTCTTCCCCTAAATAACAGAGTATTCAGTTATCCTTCAAATAACCAAAAAGGGGGGGCGGAGAAAAACCCTCCCCACCCTCTGGGTATGGGACGTTGCTCTCTTAAAATGACTTCCTACTGATTTGGGTCGTAGTAAACCTGTTTGGGGCCCGAGCCAAAATGGAAAAATGGTTAAAAATGTTAGTACAATCCTTTTATGTTCAGTCCTTCTGTTCTCAGCTGTTTAGATGTCCTAAGGAGTTTGTAGGCAGAAGCTGAACTTCCAGGCTTTACTGAGGTTCTGGCTGGGGCATTGTATAGAGCTGAACGGTCTTAGCGATATTGAATTGTTGTGGTTTTAGGCTTTTGATGGAGACAGCTATTGAGGAAGTCTGTCAGGCTGAATCAACTGGGTCACTCATCTTCTTTGGTGACTGATTCTGTTTTCTGCTGAGGTTTCCGTTGTCCAGTTGTCCCTGGGTTCCTTGAATGGATGCTTTGATTCTCCTGGAAAGATAAGAACAGAGCCCTGCCCTAATCCTAACTCTGGGACAATTACCCTCTTTTTTTGGGGGGGGGGGCTAGGTAATATTTCTCCTGAAGCAAATTTGGTTTTTTGACAATATATAAAGTGTTATCTTTCAATCTGGGTTAAAGAAGAAATTATTTTGTTATTTTGGAGATAAACCAGCTTTAGTGTATATATTTTGAGATCTCAAAGGACAATTTGTTTGTATTGAGTAGGCCTTTTGTAAGTAGCTTTTAAACTTAGGTCTTTCCAAATCCTATGTGTGTGTCTCTGCATTCTAATTATTGGGATCAGAGAACTGTGGTTCCCATCTGAAGGGATTAAAGATGTGTTCCACCACTCCTGGATCGAAGTTTTTCTCTATTTAGAGTTTGTTTTGTATCAGGCTGACCTTGAGCTCTGAGATCTGCCTGTTTCTGTCTCTAGTGTGTTGGGGTTAAGGGTGTACTCTTCTTGAATGATGGAATTAAGGGTGTGCACCCTCACCATCCTGTTCCGTGTAACTCTAGAATTTATAAGACCACTAACTCTATGGTGCTCCTCCCGTCTCTGCTGAAGTTAAAGGCATGGGTTAACACCACAATTTTCATGTATTTTACCTTAGCTCTACGTTTTTTCGACACTTGGAGGTTTATAAAATGAGGTTGAACGGCTGTATCCTTTATTTTATTTACAGTGTTTTAGCATTGTTACCTGCTTTTTTTTTAATTAATAAATTTATTTGTTTGTTGCTTCAGGTTACATCCTTATCATATTGTACTCTTTTCCCGCTTCCCAGCCCCACCCTCCCATGCTCTACCCCCTGACCCTTCTGTCTTGTTCCTCTGGGGTGGAGTGTCCCTGCATAACAGTCTCTCACCACAGATCAGGAGTCATATGAGGGCCAAGAGCCTCTTCATTCACCGGGGGCCTACGAGGCAGTACTGCCAGTGAAAGGTGTCTCCTTGCTACTGGGGGAATACTAAAAAAAGACCAACAAACACACAAACCCACAAAAACAAAGAATAACAACAAAAAAGAGAGGAAAAAGAAAAGGGAAAAGGAAAAAGAAAAAGAAAAAAAGGAAAAGGATAAAGAAAAAGAAAAAAAAGTTTATGTCCATGTTCCTTTTGGTGTGTTGGTTGTAGTACAGATATCCTGTACGATATAGCTAAAATCCTACTATAAGTGAATAGATGCCATGTGCATCCTTCTGAGACTGGGTTAGCTCACTCAGGATGAGCTTCTCTAGTTCCATCCATTTGGTTGCAAATTGCATGATTTCATTGTTTCTGATAGCTGAGTAATATTCCATTGTATAGATGTACCACAGTTTTTTAATCCATTCTTCAGTTGAGGGACATCTGGGTTGTTTCCAATTTCTAGCTATTACAAATAAGGCTGCTATGAACATAGATGAGGAGACTTCCCTATGTCTCCGTGAGGGGTCCTTTGGGTGTATACCCAGAAGTGGTGTGGCTGGGTCCTGAGGCAAGGTTATTCCAAGATTTCTAAGATATCACCAGACAGACCTCCATAGTGGTTGCACAAGCCTGCACTCCCACCAGACAGACCTCCATAGTGGTTGCACAAGCCTGCACTCCCACCTGCAATGGAGTAGGGTTCCCCTTTCTCCACACCCTCGCCAGCATGTGCTGTCATTTGAGCTCTTTATCTTAGCCATTCTGACAGGTGTGAGATGGAATCTCAGGGTCGTCTTGAGTTGCATTTCTCTGATGATTAAGGATGTTGAGCATTTCTTCAGGTGTCTCTCGGCCATTAGGGATTCCTCCTTTGTGAATTCTCTATTTAGCTCCGTCTCCCATTTTTTGATTGGATTATTTGTTTTCTTGGCATTTAATTTCTTGAGTTCTTTGTAGATTTTAGATAATAGCCCTCTATCAGATGTGGGGTTGGTGAAGATTTTCTCTGTTGGTTGCCATTTTGTTCGAATGACAGTGTCTTTTGCCTTACAGAAGCTTTTCAGTTTCATGAGGTCCCATTTATTGATTGTTGATCTCAGGTCCTGAGCTGTTGGTGTTGTGTTCAGGAAGTTGTCACCTGTGCCAATGAGTTCCAGGGTTTCTCCTACTTTTTCTTTTAGTATATTTAGTGTGGCTGTCCTTATGTTAAGGTCTTTGATCCACTTGGATTTAAGTTTGGTACAAGGTGATAGGTATGGGTCTAATTTCATTCTTTTGCAAGTGGACATCCAGTTGGACCAGCACCATTTGTTGAAGATGCTGTCCTTCTTCCATTGTGCGGTTTTGGCTCTTTGTCAAAGATTAGTTGGCCATAGGTGTGTGGGTCCATGTTTGGGTCTTCAATTCGATTCCATTGATCCTCTGGTCTGTTTCTATACCAGTACCATGCTGTTTTTATTACTGTTGCTCTGTAGTACAGCTTGAAATCTGGGATGGTGATACCTCCAGATGCTTTTTTATTGTAAAGGATTGATTTAGCTATTCTGGGCTTTTTGTTGTTCCATATGAAGTTGAGAATAGCTTTTTCCAGGTCTATAAAGAATTGTGTTGGTATTTTGATAGGAATTGCATTGAATCTATATATTGCTTTTGGTAGGATAGCCATTTTTATTAGGTTGATCCTACCTATCCATGAGCATGGGAGATCTTTCCATCTTCTAAAGGCCTCTTCCATTTCTTTCTTCAGGGGCTTGAAGTTCTTGTTATATAGGTCCTTTACTTGCTTGGTTAGAATTACCCCCAGGTAGGTATTCTTTATGTATCTGGTGCAAGCATATTTTAGAAAGCTTCACAAGCCTGAAGCCTGGGCATTGGCATGCATGAATTTGATGTAAGTGATGACTTTTCATGTATTCAAAATTTGAGGTACAAGTAGCTTGAAACAGTGCCTTTCATTTGAAGTTGATACCTAAGCTAACATTTTCATTTAATAGTTTAGCATCGTGCTTCATGTGGGGTTCGGATGTATAAGGTGTTATCTTGTGGGCAGCATCAAAGCCAGTGCATTCAAATCCAGAATGGTCACAGTCAGAGTGATTCTCTATCATCTTCTTCCTCAACATGAAGGCTACACTTCCCAGGGTGGACACACATTTCATCCTCAGAGCAGTTTTGTGAGCTTCATATAGCTTAATGGTTTTGTAAAACTCGTGGGTTTACGTGTGTTTCAGAATATTTTGGATTTTAGTAAGGTTGGCAGTACAAATGACATGCATTGTACAGATCTCCAGTTGGGCTCAGAAGGCACCTAGTATCCAAGCCCATTATGTTTTTGTTTTTTTTGTAAGGAAGCATGAATAGTCACACTGGGTACAAGAAATAAGAACCACAAATACTCTCATGTCAATTCAGGTCAGGTTTGTCAGTCAATGAGTTTGACTATCATCTTAAGAAAACACTCCCTCTGCTCTCTTAGCATTTGATATATAGAACTGAGGTCTAGGAAACATAGCTGAGCCAGTACAGTGCCTTTTTCTAGGTAAGAGGAAACTCAGGTCCAGGAATGTCAAGTAGCTATACCAAATGTAACACTCAAGGAGCAGAGCTGGGCTGTGACTGTAACTGCTTGAAAGGACAGGCTGGATTTCTACTTCCTTATGTGTTGGAATGTCATGAATCTTGTTATATTAAAAATGTATTATTTAGCTTAAAATTAAATCTATTTGTAAGGAATAGAATACATTTTCCTATTATTTTTGTAAAAATTGTCTTATCATCATAAACATTATAGGGAAATATGTAGAAATATATTTGCTAGACTCCTGACAGAGTTCACAGGGAGACTTGGTGAGGTCAGGGTAGTTAAGAATATCTTTAATGCTTTCTACCTTACACATTCCTGTGTTGTTTGTATTTTAAAAGAATGACGACTTCTATAGTAGAAATACATCTAAAAAGGAAAATGGGTGAAAAAGTTAATAAGTAATAGATTTTTATTCTTTTCAACTGAAAGATAACTTTTAAAAGGTTGATTTTTAGAATTATTATTATTATTATTATTATTATTATTATTATTATTATTATTAT
>CAJQZJ010033157.1:3380683-3428218 GCA_907164525.1 Lophiomys imhausi
ATTATTATTATTATTATTATTATTATTATTATTATTATTATTATTATTATGTGTGTGTGTGTGTGTGCTCGCTGCAGAGGCCAGAGGCATCAGATCCTCGCAGAGCTGGAGTTATACACAGTTGTGTATCTCCTGTGTGGCATTGGAAACTGAACTCTGCCCCTCTGCAAGAGTGGCACGTGAACTATGGAACTTTCTCCACAGCTCCAAAGTTTTATTCTTGTTTCAGAAGAATGTGTAGAAGGCTGGGCTGTCCTGTCTTGCCATATAGTATGGCGACCCCATATCCCCTTCTTACTGTCCTGAATGTCAAGTGAAGTCACTGGCCAAGTTCAGTTGATTTTGTCAAGTCTAGTGACATTTTGACCATTGTACTGGTTCAAATGAGCACCTTTAGCTCAGCATTAGGCTGGAAATCCTATACCACACCCCGAGATCTAAGTATTTGGGATGCAAGTATGAGAAGACGTGCTCAGTCTTTCATGACTGTGAGTGTAGAATTGGATGAAGACACATGTATAACTCTTCCTAGAGAGTGTCTAAGACTACAGTGCATGGTAATGTGAGAGGTCACAGCTCACTCATAATGGTGAGAGGTGTGTGTTTAGTTCAGAAAACCTAAACTCTAGAATGAGTTTTGGCAAAGCGATATGTCCCAACAAATAGAGAGAGAAGATTGAGATGGTTCAGTTTGACTCTGTTCAAGTACTTGAGAGGATGTCGGGTACTAGAGGGATTAAAATGATTCAGTACACTGTCACTGTCTGAAGGAACATTTGGGGTAGGTTAGGGAGACAGACACAGGCTCATTTTTAGGTGTTTTTAGTGGAGCCACCAATGACTTCACTGGAATGTTAGAATTCTCAGACCTGGATGTGCTAAGATACAGGTAGGGCCACTTCTTGCTAGTCATAGTACTGGGGTGGTCACAGTAGATGGAATGAAGCAGTGTGTGCTGTTTTATGGACTTGAAGTTAGGGATTAGACATGTGTGACTCTGTGAACTTACCTGAGGTTGTGGAAGCTAACTCTGAAGCATTCAGAACAGCACCTGGTACACAGTAAGAACTAATTAAGTTACTCCTCGTACTTGCTCTATTGCTGATGCCACTGCATGGGGTGTTGGTGGTTAGTAGATATCCTCTTGAGATTTTCCACACATTGGAAGAGTTTTTAGTTTCTTGCAGATTTATGTGACATTATTCTTGTGACTTAGTCATAAAATGAGAAAGCTGAGATCCAGACCTACATAAGTACAGTTACCAGTTCAGCAGCACAAACTGCCTCCCACCCTTATGCTGGAGCCCACTGCTCCAGCTGCGGTCTTTTGAGGCCCTGAATTTTTCCCCAGCCCCCATAGTGTTACTGAGACTGCCTTACATTCTAGTTTTTGCTTTTCTTTATTTTGAGAGCTTGTTTGGAGGTTCTAGCAGGGGAGCGCAGCTACTCGTATACCCTTGACCGAAGACCGGTCCTCCTCTATTCGGGGAAGGTCGTCCTCTTCGACCGAGCGCGCAGCTTCGGGAGGGACGCACATGGAGCGGTGAGGGAGGAAGGGGACACCCGCCTAGCCAGCCAGATCAGCCGAATCAACCCTGGCGATCAATGGGGTGACAGATGTCGCAGCCAGATCGCCCTCACATCCGCTTTTCTTTATTTTGTAGAGCTGCCTGTGAATAGGAATGCCTGCCCAAATACCAGAGATAATGGATGAAGATCAGTTAATGAAAGAAGTCTTAGATAAGTTTGTCAATTGTCATGAGCAAACATATGAAGAATTTCTGAGCACTTTCACTCATCTTTCAAAAGGTAAACTATTGGAGTAAACTTTTTACAGCAACAGATAAATAACTTTTTGAGTCTATGCCTTTGGTATCTTTTCAGAAGACTCAAGAACATTTATTAAATTCCTTAGAGCACATAATTCTTACTAGAGAATTTGTGACTGATAGGTATAAACACCTATGTCTTTATTCAAGAGTTGTATTGCAGAGTGAGAGATATTTGATAACTACAGATGAACTGAGTTTATTAGCTCTTCACTTCATTTTATTTTTTTAAGAGATGTAAATGCAGAACACAGGTTGTTAAAAGACATTTAAAACTAAGACACTCTACACATCTGGATTTTGGTGTGATTATTTACCAGCTTTGACTTTGGTAGGGGTAGTTACCAGAAAGTGGGACTAATCATGGCACCTCCCTCAAAGGGTGCTAAAGCCTAAGGATACACTATGCGTATCTGCACATAGTGGTTACACATTGGGTAACCATTACACATTATTGCTGTGATGGTGGTGATACTGATGATGGTACTGGTGCTGACGTTTCTGTAGACAGAAAGCATCCCTTTTATCCTGGGGTGATATAACCTGAAGTCTGGAGTCTAAACTCAAAGTGCATGTTTAATTATGTACTTGCTCATTCTATATAGTGTTAGTTTTTAAAAAATGTTTATTTATTACTAAAGGTTACATCTCCATCATATTGTCCTCTTTCCTCCCTTCCCAGTCCCACCCTTCCACCCTCTACCCCCTCTATCCCTTCCATCCCACTCCTCCAGAGTGGAGTGTCCCTACATAACAGTCCCCCGCCCCAGTTCAGCAGTCATATGAGGGCCAAGAGCCTCCTCATACACTGGGGTCCTACAAGGCAGCACCACTAGGGCAAAGTATCTCATTGACAGGTAACAAAGTCTATGTTCCTGTTCCATAGTGTTGGTTTTTAATTGAGCCAACACTTAAATGCTCAGTAATTTTAAGAGAAAATTGATTCTATTTTTTTTAAGGTTACAGGAAAAGATTTGGTGTCTGTGACCTCCCTCATGGCAGTGTTAGCTAGAGCTCAGAACCCTGCTTTGCAGTGCCTTAGCTCATCTGAAAGTGTGTGCACACTTGTTCACTCATGGGCATTGGAGTTGTGTCCATTTTAGGTTCTGTTTTCAGTTGTCTTGACTTGCTTTCAACATTGGTCCTTTGTGGGCCATCAGTACACATTTGGGATCTATGTAAGGTCCTTAGGTCTCCACCTAGTTGCACATTAGACTCCTTTGAGGGGCTTTTGGATTCTTGTTTACAGAACCCACTGTGCAGCAGGGGCCAGGGAGTCAGTATGTTGTGAAAGCCCCTCTGGTGAGTTTAATGAGTATCCAAGGTTGAGAATAGGAAGTTTCATATTTGAAAGGCCTGAACTGATACAAGAAAATTGAATTAACTCCTTGTATTGTATTGGATGACCATGGATTAAAGCTGGACTTCAACAACAATAGAAATAGCAAAAAGCTTACACATTCATAGAAACTGAATAGCTCTCTACTCAATGACCACTGGATCAGGGAACAAATAAAGAAGGAAATCAAAGACTTCCTAAAATTCAATGAAAATGAAGGCACAACATATCCAAACTTAAAGGACACAACGAAAGCAGTGCTAAGAGGAAAGTTCATAGCACTAAGTGCCTTCAAAAAGAAATCAGAGACAGCTCATATTAGCAGCTTAACAACACAACTGAAAATTCTAGGAAAAAAAAAAAAGAAGCAAACACCCCCAAGATAACAAAAGTCAGGAAATCATCAAACTCAAGGGTGAAATCAGTAACTTAGAAAAAGACAAAGAGAACAATGCAAAGAATTGACAAAACCAAGAGCTGGTTCTTTGAGGAAATCAACAAAATAGACAAACCCTTAGCTAAACTAACTAAAAGGCTGCAGGAAAATATCCAAATCAACAAAATCAGAAATGAAAAGGGGGAAATAACAACAGACACTGAGGAACTCCAAAGAATTATTAGGTCTTACTTCAAAAACGTATACTCCACAAGATTGAAAAACCTAAACAAAATGGACAGTTTTCTTTATAGATTCCAAGTACCAAGGTTAAATCAAGATCAGGTAAACAAACAGTCCTATAACTGCCAAGGAAATAGAAGCAGTGATTAAAAGTCTGCCCACTAAAAAAAAAGCCCAGGGCCAGATGGGTTCAGCACAGAATTCTACCAGACCTTCCAAGAAGAGCCAATACCAATACTCCTCAAACTCTTACACAAAATAGAAACAGAAACAGAAAGAACACTCCCAAACTCATTCTATGAGGCCACAGTCACTCTGGTATGTAAAACATACAAAGACTCAACAAAGAAAGAGAGTTTCAGACCAATTTCCCTTATGAACATCAATATAAAAACACTCAATAAAATACTTTCAAACTGAATCCAAGAACACATCAAAAGTATCATATACCATGATCAAGTAGGCTTCATCCCAGGGATCCAGGGGTAGTTCAATATAAGAAAATCCATTGGTTCAATATAAGAAAACCCATCAATGTAATCCACCACATAAACAAGCTGAAAGAAAAAAAAAAACACATGATAACCTCATTAGATACTGAAAAAGCATTTGACAAAATCCAACACCTCTTTATATTAAAAGCCATGGAGAGATCAGGCATACAAGGAGCATACCTAAACATAATAAAGGCAATATTCAGCAAGCCGGTAGTCAACATCAAACTAAATGGAGAGAAACTGAAAGCATTTTCACGAAAATCAGGGACAAGGCAAGGCTGCCCACTCTCTCCATCTCTCTCCAACATAGCACTGGAAGTTCTAGCAAGAGCAATAAGACAACTAAAGGAGATCAAGGGGATGCAAATTGGAAAGGAAGAAGTCAAAGTATCCCTATTCGAGGATGATATGATAGTATACATAAGTGACCCTCAAAATTTTACTGAAGAATTCCTACAGCTGATAAACACTTTCAGCAACATGGCTGGATACAAAATTAATTCTAAAAAATCAGTAGCCTTTTTTTTTTTTTACACAAAAGAAATTGGTAAAGAAAGAAATTAGGGAGACAATACACTTCACAATAGCCACAAATAATATAAAATAACTGGGGGTAACTTTAACCAAGCAAGTGAAAGACCTGTACAACAAGAACTTCAAGTCCTTGAAGAAAGAAATTGAAGAATATATCAGAAGATGGAAGGATCTCCCATGCTCATGGATAGGTATGATCAACATAATAAAAATGGCTATCCTACCAAAAGCAATAATATACAGATTCAATGCAATTCCTATCAAAATACCAACACAGTTCTTTACAGACCTTGAAAGAACAATTTTCAACTTCATATGGAAAAAGAAATCCAGAATAGCTGAAACAATCCTGGACAAGAAAAGAACACTGGAAATATCACTATCCCTGACTTTAGCTGTGCTATGAAGCAATAATATTAAAAACTGCATGGTACTTGCATAGTAACATACTGGTTGATCAATGGAATCGAATTGAAGACCCCAAAATAAACCCACACACCTATAGTGACTTCATTTTTGACAAAGAAACCAAAGACATACAGTGGAAAAAGGAAAGCATCTTCAACATATGGTGTTGTTCTAATTAGATGTCAACATGTAGAAGAATGCAAATAGACCTATATTTATCACCCTGCCCAAAACTTAAGTCCAAGTACATCAAAGACATAAAACTGAACACACTAAACCTAATAGAAGAGAAAGTGGGGAAAACCCTCGAACTCATCAGCACAGGTGACAACTTCCTGAACAGATCACCAAAAGCTCAGGCTCTAAGACCAACAATCATAAATGGGACCTCATGAAACTGAAAAGCTTCTATAAGACAAAGGACAAAAGGTACTGTCATTAGAACAAAATGGTAGCTTACTGATTGGGAAAAGATCTTCACCAACCCCTACATCCGACAGAGGGCTAATATCCAAAATATATAAAGAACTGAAGAATTTAAACACCAAGAAACCAAATAATCCAATCAAAAAATGGAGGGCGGGGTACAGAACTAAACCAAGATTTCA
Source organism: Lophiomys imhausi (assembly GCA_907164525.1). NCBI lineage: Eukaryota > Metazoa > Chordata > Mammalia > Rodentia > Muridae > Lophiomys > Lophiomys imhausi. Next base: position 3,386,518 of record CAJQZJ010033157.1, read on the forward strand.
CAAAAGAGGAATCTAGTAGCCGAGAGGCCCTAGAGAAAATGCTCAACATCAGGAAAATGCAACCCAGCCATACCACTCCTGGGCTTATATCCAAAATGTTCTCTAGCAAACCACAAGGACATGGGCTCAGTTATGTTCATAGCAGCTTTATTTGTAATAGGCAGAAACTGGAAACAACTTAGATATCCTTCAACCGAAGTATGCATTAAAAAAAAAAACTGTAGTACATTTACATAGTGAAATACTACTCAGCTATCAGAAACAAGGAAATCATGCAATTTGCAACCAAATGAATGGAACTAGAAAAGCTCCATCACTCATCCTGAGTGAGCTAACCCCAACCCAGAAATATACACATGATATGTGCTCACTTATAAGTGGATATTAGTTATATAGTACAGGACAATCATCCTACAATCCATAGAGCCAAAGAGACAGGAACCTAACAAGTATTCTCCAAAAAACTCTACTCAGAAATGGGTCATGGATCTTGTTGCCTGTTAGTGGAACACCTTACACTAGCTGGGCTGCCTAGTACAAGAAGGCTCCAGTACAAGAAGAAGCTCTTAGCTCTCATGTGACTGATGAACTGAGGGTGGTTGATATGTGGGGGCTCCTCTCATCTGAGGAGATGGACAGGATAGAGATGGGGAAGAGGGAGGGAGTATGGGACTGAGAGGGGAGGAAGGGGTGCTCTGATTGAGGTGTAACTTGAAAAAAATAAATTAATAAAAAATACTGTCAATTCTGACAGTAGTGGAATTTCAGTGTAGTATTGAGTCATATTTCTCTGATAGCCAAAGAATAATTTTTTATAAATTTTGTTTACACTTAAGCAAAATACATGGTCTGTGGGTTTTATTTATACTTAGGGAGAGTGGAGAATTTAGGACTTTTGATTAATTTGGAAGCTGTGTAAATGAGTTGCACTGATATGATACACAGACCATGCCAGAATGATCTTCAGTCTGTGAACTTGGCTTATAGCATCTTTCTGTTAGTGAACTCAGCTTCGGGAAGTTGCTTGCTTTCTCTGAGTCTCGTTCTTCAGTTCTTGTTTTCTGGACATGGCAGCATGAGTGGCTAGTGTGAGATGGTTGAGGTAAAGATCAAACTGGAAGAATTAATGAATTTTGAATCTATATTACTTTAGATATGATATGGCTGATTTTATTTTTGTGTCATGGAATTTTAGTACCTTAACATTAACAGGCCCTTCATCTAGTCTGTCTTCAAATTCTGATTTGGTCATAGCATGCCGAGAAAGAAGCTGCCTCACATGCAGTGACTTCCCTTTGAGTTCAGCATGGGCTCTAAATTGAGCTGAAATAAATGATGATTTGAGCCACATAAAGTGCAGCTTCAAGCATACTAGCTGCTTTTTCTTTTCAAAATATCCCTAGGCGCCTGTTCACATTATAAACTAATGACCTGAAAAAGTTCCTCTTGAAGCACAAAGTTATATGTACAAAAATATGTCTTAAGTCAGTAATTGTCCTTTCCCTTCCATTGAAACATTTAAATACCTTCTGAAAGAACAAACAGTACTTAGGGACATGGCTCGGAATTGAGTGATAGCCTGGATAGTTGATCAAGGCTGATATGCTAAGAAATGAAATTGTTATTTCAAAGTTTCCACATCTTCACCATGTTTCTACGCCCTTTATTTGTCTCAATGTGTTTGGTTCTTTTGCATGAGTGTTTCTGCTAGCATGGTTATCACCAGGCAAACTTAGGCACATTTCCTCAGTAGGCTCAGGTTCTCAAGTTCATGACCATGTTTACTGATTGACTGTTCTGTTCATGTTTATAATCGTATATGCCAGAATGCTTATGGGATTTATTTTCTTTATAGGAGTGTTAAGAGGGTTAGTAATCCTATTAAACTTATTTACCTGAAAATAATTAAACTGTAGGTTTTTTTGGAGAGAAGTTCACATTACTGCTTCAGACCCCTAGAAACATCTGGGAACTGTTAATATTGCACATACTTCTCAATATATTACACTGAATTTGATTATATTTTGGAGGGTTATTTTAAGCAACTCTGGATTTTTAAACCATGGTACATATTTGATTATAAATACAAAGTGTTATCAAAATACTTATCGATATTAATTACAGTCTGAAACAGACAGTTATTGAATTCTTGGTAGTGTCTTCAATTCAAGAGGATAACTTAAGTTGGGATATACATGTTAGAAAGTCACTGTGTGCAGCTTTGCTTTTTCCATTACTGGTAGAGACAGCATTATGTTGTTGACATTGGGGATAAAGGTAAGTACTGAGTGTCAGTCCTCTATATCTCTTTGTGAACATAACTTAAATATCTAGGTGGAAGAGTTTTTTTTTTAATTTGTCATTTTTAAAAGTTTTGAAAGCGTGAATTTAAAAAAATATTCATTCATTGATTCATTCAGTTATTCTTTGAATGTCTTCTTATAGTCTAGGTAATGTTTTAGGTACTTTTCCTTTAGAACTCAAGGTAAATAGGATATAGTTTGTGTTCTCAAGTACTCATAGTCCAGCAAGAGATGAAAAAACGAGCAAGAAACAATGCTACGATGTGAACTCCATCTGTGGAGAGAGAGTCCCTTGCCTTGTGTGGAGAGCGCTTGCAGTACTGTGAGAGTGTATAGGAAGCATCCATGCTGTCCATCCTAGAGGATGAGCTGAGTCCGCTACTGATGGAGTTAACACTTGCCTTCTGCCCTAACACATATTATAAAACACAGGAAGGTTTAACACATAAAAGGAGAAGTTGAGGAAGGTTGAAATGCATGTGTTGGCATTGGTCCTTTGGGGCCATGACTTTGTTGGTTTTAGTGTTAATATATGCACATTAATATATATGTATATGTATATGTATTCACATGTATATACATTATATATATGTATGTATCTGTCTATATATGTACATTTATACAGTCAATGCTTCTAAGCAACAGACTGTCTAGATGAAGATGTAGCCTTGCTTCAGTATGGATTAGAATTACTTCTAGACTGCTGAAAGTAAAAAGTAATTTCTTTTAATTTCCTTCTACACTAGTGATAGCACATGATCTGATTTTATAGAGCTGCTATGTTGCCATGGTCTCTCAGATTGTGAGGTTAATAAGGCAGTAGCTTAGAAATTGTCACTGAGTCTTTCCAGCTCCATCTTGTTAGGTATAGTAGCTTGGGATGTGGCTTGGCTTATTTTCCATATGTTTGTATGGTGAAGGGTTGGCCCCCAGTTTGGTGGCATTGAGTTGGTGGAACTTTTAAGCAATGGGACCTAGTGTGAGGTAATTAGGCAGATAGGGATACTGCCCTCAAAAGGGATTAAAGATGGTTATGTGGAGTGAGAAATTTCTAAATAACATGAGTGATTGTAAAAAGGGCAACACTGGCCTCTCACTGGTTCTTGGCTTCCTGTCTTGACTTAGGTTCTCTCCCCTGTCATGTTCTTACAATATGGAGACATCAGCCATGAGGCCCTTACCAGGTCACTGGCATTACCCTCGATAGGTGCTGATACTGTGCTATTGAATTTTCAAAATAATGAGCTAAACAAGTTGATTTTTATAAAATATCTAGTCTCAAGCATTTTAATATAGTAGAAGAAGTTGGACTAACAGAGTATTACAATGGTCACTAATTCTCAGTTTCTGGTTTGTCACATACCTGTGCACGTACACATACACAGATTATAACCACTGTTCTCGTCTTCTATATTTCCCACCATTCATCTTAAAGTAATTTGGAAACTAAAATGGAGATTTTTTTGAAAAAGGTTCTCATATAGCCAGGCTTGGCCTCAAACTTTCTGTGTAGCCAACATTGACTTTAAACTTCTGATCTTCCTGCCACCCCTTCCTGGTGCTGGGATTTGAAGTGTATGCTACCAAGAGATTGAAGTGAATCTACAGTGATTTTATGATTGAGAGTTTGTTTAGTTTTTTTTCTCAAGACTGGGGTTCTCTGTGTAACAGCTCTGACTGTTCTGGAGCTTGCTCTGTAGACCAGGCTGGCCTTGAACTGACAGAGATCTACCCGCTTCTGCCTCCTGAGTGCTGAAATTAAAAGTGTGCACCACTACCTTGTAGCCTATGATTAACAACTCTTAAATTAGTCCATTTTTAATATTCTTATTTATTTCTTAAAATATCCAGGGGTCAGCTTCCAAAGGGACACTTTGTGCTCTACCTATTTTAACCTCTTTTATTTTTATTAAGTGGAGATCAAAGATATTTTTTCAGATCTTGATGGAAACTTTTATTTCTCATTTCTCTGTGGTTTTCTCATTTTATTTACTATACTTTTTAAAAAAAGCATTTTATTTTTCTTGTAGCATATCTTCAGGAAAAATCATTCCTGTCAGCTCAACCTCCCTTTTCTTTTCATACTTGTTGTTTGAAAGAAATTCCACACTAGGTAGAACATTCTGTGTTTGAGTGTTCAGGACAAATGGTGGTGCTCTGGCCTTGCAGTTGCAAACCTAAATAGGTTTCCACTTTTCCTAGAGTTTAATATCCCGTACCATCACTGAAGACTCAATCATTATCCTTCATTCCCATGTGATTACTTGAGGAGCTATGCTAATTCCCTCTCTGATCACACACTTCAGGGATATGTGGTGGCCATGTTGTTTGTGCTAGCACAGTGGCCAGAGGTGGCCCTTGAGTACTTGAACTATGGCTGGTGCCATGGAGAATCTGAGTCTCAATATTCATTTACTTTAATTAATTTAAATGTAAGTATGATAACTCATACTTAATTTATTAGAATAAACATTTAAATGTTTTTGGGATAAATTGGTTGTGTGAATCATTTTTTAAGGCAAAAATTTGAAAATCATAGTGAAATAAAGTATTTCTAATGAAAAATTGGTTTCTGCTTTGCAGTATGCTACAATTATAAAATAGATATTGGATTTTGAAGACTCAATATAAAAATAGACTATATCAGTGATTTTTTATATTGCCTATATTTGATATGGCAGTAATATTAAGGTACTATATTGAAATGAATTTAAATAAAATATGAATGTCAACTTCATTTTTTATTTTTATCTTTTTCCAAGCACAGCTATTTGAAAATTTAATTAGAAAAGCTCATCCTGAGTGAACTAACCCAGATTCAGAAAGATGCACCTGGCATCTATTCACTTATAATTGGATTTTAACCATATAGTACAGGATAACTATACTACAACCAATGCACCAAAGGGAACAGGAACATGGACTTTTTTTTCCTGTCAATGAGACACTTTGTGCTAGTGGTGCTGCCTTGTAGGCCCCCAGTGTATGAGGAGGCTCTTGGCCCTCATACGACTGCTGAAGTGGGGTGGATGACTGATGTGTAGGGACACCCCACTCTGGAGGAGTAGGATGGGAGGCTGGGAGAGTGGGAATGGGAGGAGTGGGGGGGCTGTGATAGAGATGTGGCTTGAAGTAGTGAATAAACATTAAAAAAATTTAAAATCACATGCCACATTGCATTTCTGCTGAACAATAATTTTTAGACTTTGCTGACTCTCAGAACTATCCTTTTTGAAAGGGTTACGGCAAGCCTTTATGAAAATATAGACTTTGAGGTTTATTCTAGGCGTATGAAGCAAGTCCCTAAAGTGAGGAGTTGAGGAAGTTTCCTCTTTATAGGTTTCTGTAGGTGATTCTGCAGCAGCACTGAGTCCCATTGGCCGTGAAGACCAGTAGTCTAGACTACATTGCAGAGGCTCTTATTGCAGTCACAGGGCTGTGCATACTCTTTTAGTTACCAGAAATTGTTCAAATTTGTTTCTGTTTAAATTGTAGAGTTTGAATAGAGCCTAGAACTCTCAGTTTTGGATTCATTTATTGATAGGTTTACCCATCATTTGTCTCAAGAATTTTATTCTTACAATAATGTGAAGTCACAGCCCTTATCATTCCTTTTTATGGCACAAGAACCAGAAAGTCATTGTGCATTACAATTCTGCTTGTTGTCAGGTTACAGATTCAAATTACAGACAACTGACCATCATATTTCTCCCACAGAGACACCCAACAGTGTGATTCTGTGAAAAAACCAGGCTTACATGTCTGACGGCTGCTGGCATTTAATGGTTACTAGGTGTTATACGCTACACATTGGTCCGTGGTTATTTTGTTGTTGCTGCCCAGGCCAGCTTGCCAGAGGTCATGTGACAAGCTGATAGTAGAATTTTACTGCCTGCCTATTCAGAGTGATGTCAAAGCCCACTCTGAAGGAGATGGTTCTTCCCTTTCTAACAGTGCTGGACAGTTTTTCTCTAGGTCTGGAGCCACTGATGTGGATATGAGCCATTGGAGCAGATGTCAGAACGTACATCCTTTGCCTTTTCTTGAGTACAGGCCCCACAGGAGCTGGCTGCTGGTGCCTTTTGCTCAGTATTGCCCCTCCCCACTCTAGCACCAGAAATGATGTCTTGTAATGTGGAACAAGTGTGTGCTTAGTGAATATTTGTTGAAAAGGTGGAATAAAGAGAAAACAAGAGACAACTGAATGTCACATAGGTGGGGCCTTGGGCAGGACCATGAGAATAGCCACATTTGGGTCATGGTGCCCCAGGTTTGGATGGACATATACAGTGACTGGGAGCCATAGTACTGCTTACAAGGAATCAAGAAATTCACAGAAAGTGTTTAAGAGACACTGTTGGTGATTCCGAAAGGAAGGCAAAGAAGGAAGAAGCCCCTAGAGTCAGGGAGACTGGCCTGGAGGCCAAGCAGAGATGTTAGCTTGGGTGTGGGAGATGAAAAGACCCTTGAGGTGCTGCAAGGCATGACAGACAGTGCTGAGGAGCAGGTGACTGACAGGTTTGGGAGATGAAAAAGTCAAGGGCGAGTCAGGAGTGCTTTGCCTAGGACATACTAGGCCTGTGGAGGCCAAGTTCCTTGTTCAAAGCCACGTGCTTCTCATCTGAGGAGACTTGTATTGTTTGCTTCCATATTGAGCGTCTGTTCTGTCAGGAGCTTAGAGTCTTGTGCTGGGATTTGGTTTACACTTCTGGACTGATAAATTTTGACTGTCAGTTCAGCCAAAGGAATATCACTACTCATACTTGACAACTTCTAAAAAATGTAATTAAAAATGAAACTGGAGACAGCACATAAAACAACACGTTTCTAAAGCTGACATATTTTGGTCCCCAAAGCTATTTTGAATTTGAACGCTAGAAATGAATCTTTAAACTTTCATGGGTGGGGTTGGATACAAAGAGAGGCTTTTCTCAGCTCGAACAATGAATTTTAAAATCTGCTGTAGAAAATACCACAGAGAAAAATATAGCAAGCAGCTGGCTCTCTTGCCCATTTCCAAGCAGGAGAGGAATTTCAGTAGAGCAGAAAAACAGCTTTCTTTCATAAAAGAAAACACAACAAGAAAAATAATCCTCTCTGTGTAGCTTTTTGCAGTTATTTTCTGTGGAGTATTAGACAGAAACCCGAGGGCTTAACATTGTTTTGATACTCTTGCAACTGGCAGACTGCCTGCTGGAGGAAGTTGGAAACGGACTGACCGGCTTGAAGCTTCCAGGTGGCTGTGGTATCTCGTAGTTGGTGCTGTTGTTATCAGTCATTTAATTCCCTACTGAATATCGAGTGGTGTTTTTAGTTCACAGCCCATTTGGAGTGTCTTTCCGTTTCCTTTTTGTTTTTTCTCCTTTTTTTTTTTTTCTGTAAGCCACATTAAGAAGAAGAAGAAGAAGTTAAAAAAAAAAAAAAGGTCAGGCCATCCTTGAAGCTCTTTTGCAAATATGAATTTAATAGGAAAGAGCACAATTAAGAAATAACACAACAAATAGCAAGAAACTGACTTAACCTCACGGAAAGTTGTCAAGGCATCACATGAGGTCTTCTGAATCAGACTAACCAGACAACTAGGGAGAAAACCTCATGAATATGGCATTCTAAAGGAGGGAATTGGGAAGCAGTGTTATTTTAAGGCTTTTCTTAATATTAAAAAAAGATTTATTTTATGTGTATGAATTGATTATTTTGCATGTATGTTGTGTGGCCTTGATGGTCAGAGGAGTCCACTGGAGCTGGACTTATGGCCAGTTGTGAGCAGCCAAGTGGGTGCTGGGAATTGCACAGGTCTTCTGCAAGAGCATCAAGTGCTCCTGACCACTGATCCATCTCTCCAGCCCTGCAAGGCTTTTCCGGGTGTGCCTTTTAGAATCCTTGAAGAAAAGGACAAAATAAACTGTATGTTTTCAGTGATCATACGGGAGTAGCCATGTCTATGTGACCTCTTCATCATAGCATCAAATGTCACATCGACCACCAAAAGAGGAAAAGAAGTCCCGAGGACAGGGAGCTAACTTAGATGAAGCCCCATGTAAGAATCCTACAGTGCTCACAGCATTAGCCTGTTTTTCTCTTTGGGGGGAACATCTGCAAGCTGTAATTAAGCAGTTTTCATTTGTTTCTCAGTTTCTTTCATCGTCACTAAAACACTACACTTAGGGAACAAATTGACAAATTATGAAACACAGAAACTGCTGGTTCAGTTGCAGAAGGAAATTTCCCTTCTTAAACTATGACAGATTTCAAGCTGATGGAGCCATTTTGTTTTAGGTATATTAGCATAAATCTTCAGCAGAGGTCTTTACAATTCATATTCACTTCAAATGGGAATATTTGGTCCATAGATAATCATTAGTTTTTTCGTGTATGTCTTCTGCAATTTAGATGTAATTGGGTACAGAAAGAAAATATTTAGGTTTGTACAGCACTTTGAATTATGATCATTAAGTTTATTTTCGGTAGTGTTCTTAATGCACACTGTTTTGTTACAATGATGTCATTTCTTGGTATGCTTCTTAGAGAAAGAAGTAAGAGGAATTTTTTAAAAAAGAACTTTGGTTTGTTTATAATTAAAAGAATTATTTCTTCAATTCTATGTATCTTTAATTATATAATTATATATGTAGCATATTCATTTACATGTATAAATTAAAGAATTGAACAAGAAGATGAGATTTTAAACTTTTGCAAAGTATTAAAAAATTACTAATAGTGAGATAAATTAATTCAAACCTTAGCTGATTTAAACAATATTATATAGGTGCACAATTGTTTGGTATTTATTTTTCTTGAAGGTAAGGTGTTATTTTTACTCATTGTTGGCAAGTGTATCGTTACCTGAAGGGAAAAGGTAAATTGCTCCACGTGAAGCTGTGGCAGTCATGAGACTATGTGTTGATTCAGTTGAATAAGCATGTATTCAGAGCAGAATGGTTTTGGCAGTGCTCTTTCAGCCATGAAGCAATAATATTTTCTTTGAAATGGTTGGCTAAGCCCAAAGGGATACAGACAGGAAACTTTGCTTTAACCATCCTTGTGTCTTCCTTATATGAAAACCACAGCTCTCTAGTATGTGATTTTTGTGTCTTTTTTTTTTTTTCTAGTTTGATTTGTTCCAGTGAGACAGATTTAAGTGATGGCAGCCGGCTTGCTCCTTTGCAACCCATTGCTCCTTTGGTGTAGGGAGGAATCATCATCATGTGGTTGTCATGTGCTTTTCTGGACTTAGTCTGACTTTCCACATTGGGCTTTGTCGTCTTACGAGTCACTGATGAACACAAAGGATTGCAAGCAGTCGTTTAATTCTGGTCACTGGGTTTAGTCTCTAATTCTAGTGAGAGTCCAGTTCTTGGTAATATTGGCATCATTTCTGAATCATGGACTGTTCTATTTGTAGTATGGCATGTGAAAGCATCCTTTTAGTACCTGTGTTGTGAGCATTGAGCTAGAAGCTAGCAATGCAGAGATGAGTCTGTGCACTAGAAGATCTCACCTGTTGCCATGCTGTTATTTATTGCTACCTGTTTATGAAAGATGGTATGAATCTCAAATGCTTTAGGTGTATGAATACAGATAGCGATTCATGTTTTGTCACTTTTAGACTGCACAGTTAGAGCTCATTGCTAAGGCCATATTTACTACTCTTTGCATAGTGTTGACAAAATCATATTCAAGATATTGCTTTTGATTCTGGGGCCTTAGATTTTGGTTGAGTGAATGCTTTATGAGTTAAGAAAAAAAGCAAGCCATAGGTAATATCATCCACCTTTAATCCCAGCACTCGGGAGGAAGAAGCCAGTGGATCTCTGTAAGTTTGAGGCCAGACTGGTCTACAGAGTGAGTTTTAGGACAGCCAGAAATGCATAGTGAGATCCTGTCTCAAATCCCTTCCCCAAAAAGAAAAAAAAAAAAAGGAATAGAGTGCCCTGTAAAAATGAGAGAATTTGCAGCACTCACATAATTTAAGAGCTGGAGGTCCCTAATACCACATGCCATGTTTGAGTGTTAGATTATTATAAATGTATGCAGAAGATGGTCTAAGAAAGACTTACTTGGAAGAAGAAGAGAAAGCTAATCCCTGAAATGTTTTTTGTCTTGAATGAGTTGAACAAAATGTATATTCATGCAAGTTGGTAGACAGGCATGATCTCAGGGTGTGAGGATGTTTTGTGAAGAAGAGACAGTGCTCACCTTCTGTTTCTTTGTGTGGTAGGCAGGCCCAGTGCAATGGTAAGGGTACTATTCCGAAAATCTTCACCTCAGAAGACCTAGGAACTAGTCCAGGCATTTCAGTCTCTAAGACCACAACCCTGACATTTACTCTTTAGATTCACAAAACAGGAACAATTCTGCCTGTTTAATGTGGCTCATACACTTGGGGTGAGAATCAGATGAAATATTCATGAAGGTCCTTGCTAAATTTTAAAGGCTGTTGTGGTTAGGGGAAACTGATTTTGATGTTAAAAGAACAATATCAAAGTTAAATGTTAAAACTTTGGGTCACTGTATGAGTTGGTTTCTATTCTACATCTTGAGGTAGTTAAACTCAACTGTGTGCAGTAGATATTGTATGTGGTGTATGGTATAGTGTACGGCTATAGAATATAGTGTACAGGTATAGTCAAGGAATGGTCCTATGCTGGCCTCTGGTGGATGGACTAAATACTGTGTATTTACATAACTGTACAATTCTACCTCAGGAAACCTTGACATGGGACTCTTACCTTATGTTTCCACAAAAATCACATGGGAGGTACTTATTAAAATGCGTATTTCAGGATTCTTAAATTTGGATTGACTAGTTTCATTGTGCAACCTAGAAACCTTAACTTTCTTGTCTAGGCCCACTGGACATCAACCTGGGAAGCTCGAAAGAGTTAGGCCTACCCTAACTCTCTGGCTTGCTTAGCTGAAAGTGCTGTAACATGTGTCAGTGAAAATCTCCCGCCTCTCCAGCCTGTTAGGACATTCTGAGGATATGGATCTCCTGGTCTGTGTCCCCCCCTTTTTTGGCTGGACCAACCTAGCCCCAACATTCTGATGGAAGAGCATGCATTTCTAGTCTGATATGGCAACTGGGAATTCCCCACTGGATGCAGTATGGCAGCATTCTCCACCAGATACAGAATGGCAAAAGCCCATGCACCATCCTGGATTGTGTGAATTCCTGTTAGCACTGCTTAGTTTTGGTCTTCCTTGAAAAATTTAAAATTTCTATCTATCTATCTATCTATCTATCTATCTATCTATCTATCTATCTATCATCTATCTACCTACCCATCCATCCAGGTTCTCACTATGTAGTCTGGCTGGCCTGGAACTCACTATCTATCTGCCTGCCTAACTGCCTGCCTGTCTGTCTATCATCTCTCTCTCTCTCTCTCTCTCTCTCTCTCTCTCTCTCTCTCTCTCTTTCCTTTCTTCCTTCCTTCCTGCCTGTCTATCTGTCCAGGCTATCAATATGTAGTGCTGGCTGGCCTGGAACTCACTAAATAGACAAGGCTGGCCTCGAATTCACAAAGATCCACCTGTGTCTGCCTTCACAGTGATAGGATTAAAGGTGTGTACCAGTTGTACTTTAACTAATAACAGAAAAATGTTAAGTATGTCTTCACCTTATCCTTCATCCTGCCTTTGTTCTTTGCACAAAGATGTGGTGGCGTGTTATGCTGGACCATGTGGAGAGGGTGGTGCTTTAGTGGTAGCTGAGTAGGAAGAAGGAAGGAGTCTGGGTTAGCCCTAGATTATATTACATTTCTGGAGGATGGGAGTAGGAAATAAACTTCCATCTTGTTTAGGTAGTTAGTACCATAGGTGTCTGTTTTATGAAGACAATACTACATTGGACTATTTAATTTAAATAAATCCTACATCTTAGATAGGAACCATGAGAGTATGCATCCTTTCTGAATTTTCTATACTTACTAATATGTACTTATGTATCCAATCATTATTTAAGAATAGGTGAGTTGCAGATATCAAGATTTTTGAATACAAGCTTTATTACTATGTAATTGGGTAGTCCTGTGAAAGTTGCTTAATATCTCTGAAGTTCACTTTTTCCCCGTTTTATTGAAAATAGATTTTTTTTTCCTCTCACATCACATATCCCGGCTAAAGTTTTCCCTCTTTCTGCTCCTCCCAGTTCCTCCCCCAACTCCCCTCTCATCTGAATCCACTCCCTTTCTATATCTTATTAGAAAACAAACAGGCTTTTAAGGCATAATAATAAATAAAATAAAGCAAAATATAGTAAGATAAAACAAAATCTGAAACATCAGAATTGAATAAAACAGACAGATGGAAAAGGGACCAAGAGAAGGCACAAGAATCAGAGACCTACTTGTTCACAAACTCTTAGTTTCACTTTTATTATCAGTAAAATATATGCAGTAATTTCTATTGAGTAGATATATTAGTATTAAATATTACATAATGTGCTATCATATATGTATATTTACTTATACTTATGATACCTAAATTATACTTAAAGGCTCAATCTACTGTTTTCCTTCATTTATATATTTGGCAAATTTATTGTAATAATTTTATAGAAATGAGATTATGTTATACATAATCTCTTTGACACTTGATTTTTAAAATAATGTTACATTATGAATATCTTCCCATGGTAATGACTATTACTACTTAACAGTGTTGGGTGGCTATGCAGTATTCAGTTGTATAAGTATACTATAATGTGTTTTACCATAGTCATTTTGCTAAGTGCTGCTCATGTAAGTGAACAAAAATGATAAAAATTATTGCCTTCAGAGAATTTGCATTCTAGAAAGGGGAAATAGATGCTAAACAATTAATAGAATTCCTTCTAGTAATTCCAGGATGGTAACTTTTTGGCAGTGGGAACAGAGAGGGAGTAGTGGCTCATGAGGGTACAGGTTGAAGTTCTTTATTAATGAGGGTTGGCAGCCATGGAAGACAAAAACTGGAAAGAGATTAGAAAGAGAAGGATTTAAGTCTGGAAATGTTTAAGTTCCAGGGAGCCAGGGCAGAGGCCTGGTAAAGAAGCTATTTATGGATCTGCCCTAGGGACCTTTTAAAGGCCAGGGTGCCTTGTGTGGTGTGAACAAAAGTGAGAGGAGTGATGTTTAAGGTCGGAAGGCATGTAAACAGGGGCAGGTCATCATAGATAGATGGCCTTGTAGGACCTCATGAAGAATTAGCCTCCCCTGGCCTGCTGTATCTTTCTCTCCTCTCCCTCATCTTTTCTCCTCACATCTCCCTCATCCTCTTCTGTCCTCTCCTGTCCTGTTCTGTCCTGTCCTCTTCCCTCCTCTCCCCTCCTTTCACCAATCCCCTCTTCCTCTCCACTCCTCCTCTCTCTTCCATTCCTTTTCATTCCCTTCCTCCAGCCTTTCTCTTTCTGTCTACCTCTCTGTATTTCTTCTTATTTGTGGCCTTTGGACATTTTATACATGGAAATGCTAGTTCAAAAATAAGCAGAATTTATAGTTTCAATCAAGTGAAAATTTCAAGGGAATAGAAGAGATGTATTGGATTTTTAAAGAAATCTTTGCTCACATATTTAATCACTTTTTTAAAAGAAAAAATTCTAGATGACATTCTGAGAGATATGTAAAATGCTATGTCTTTGCAGAGGCTGTGCCATATAACTTTCCTAACCTTCCATTCACCACTCCAGCCCAGCAAAGTGTTAAACTCCTGGTGGGCAGCCAATGCAGAACTTGCTGGCTGAAGAGCTGATTGTCAGTCTTCTTCCCAGTCTGTTTCTTTGAAGCGTAGAGGCGATTTTGCTTTCCACAAACCATGCGTGAGCTTCTGAACGTGAGCTCGTTGTGCTGCTTAGGCTTATATATGAGTAAGAAGACATACAGAATTAACAAATTATAAATTAAATTTCTATAAACCCAAAGAAAACAGGGCCCATTCTATACCTGTGGGGATAGTATGAAGTGACTGGAGAGTCGTAGCCTCAGGGAACACATGCATCTCTACTCTCATCTGATGTGGAAAGCAGCTGAGACAGTAGTTATCTGTTGGTTTGATTTCATTATGTTTCACATTGTGTGCAACTGGATTAGTGATGCTGGTCCATTGTGCCAATGCAGTATTGTAATCAAGGGAGTCCAAGATGTGGAGACAATCTCAATGTCCATTGTCAAGTGAAGGGAGAAATAGACATATTTGACAATGAAAGGAAAGAAATACTAGTGTATAACATGATATGGCTGCAACTCATTGTTATTTTAAATAAAAGAAATCATGTGTACCTGACTTTACTATAATGGAATGTCTAGTAAAGATGAACCAGTTGCAACAAATATTAGATTAACTGTTACCTTTGTTGGAGTTGGGAATTGGGGAGGAGTCTGCAGATTGACACTAGGCACCTTTTTGGAATGATGGAAACTAAAAGTTCAATGTCAGTGATTGTTACATGACTACATTTTATTAGAAATCATTGGATACTGTGCTAAAGTGAGTGAATTTGATGGTACATAAGTTACACCTGGATAAAGCTGTGTCGACGTCCAGGTGTTTCTCATGGACACTTGGATTCCTTCTCTGTGTTCTTTACCATATGACCCCATGGGTTTAGCTCAAGAACCAGAAGAATCTAGCTTATGTGTGAACATCCCATGCCAAGGGAATAAACTACACATTGACTTAGTTTCATGTAGCTAAGGACAGTGCTTGAATGGACCTTAACATTTTGTATGCTGATCTGAAGAATTAGTACAAGTGGATTTTGTACTAAAGAACTTCTCAGATGCCATGGAGTCTACCTTGTGTAGACATCCTCACCAGCAGCTTTCACCCTGATGGAGACCAAAACCGCAGAAAGCAATGTTCAGAGAATGCTGTATTTGTTTCAATGGTGGGCCATGTCATTCTGTGATTCTGAGTAATCAGTGGGGAAGATCAGCTCAGCTCAGCTTTTCAGGTGGTTATGTGTGGCCTCTGCACCAAATTCTAGTTCACTTGACAGATTACAAGCACACTGTATTATCTACATTCTCCATCACAGAGACTAAGAGAAAGTTACCAAGGACATGTCAATTTGAATGTAAGAGGCTGGTGCATATGGCAGTGGGAAGATAAGGATATTCTGTAATATCTAGAGGGAGGAAACATAACCAGTGGGAGATAGTGTTCTCTTTCTGTTTGAGAAACACAAAAGAACTCACTTTACAGACTTTTTTTTTCTTTTTAAATCTCTGTTGTTCTTTCTGCATCCTCTGTAGCTGTATCTTCTTTTACTTCACACCTGTGTTACACAGTAGGCAGTACAGTGTGCACCTCACCTATTGGGTGACTCCCCTGCCTCCACGCCCTAACCTGTCTGCTGTACTCTGTATCTCTGTAGAGCATGGCTGTACTGTGATCGACTCTTTTGTTCAAGTGTATAATTTTATTCAAGCTCTCCAAATATATCCTGTTCATATGCCACAGAACGTGTGTGCCAGTCTTCTTGGAAAATTCCCTGTTCTGCCTCAGGCTCTGGCCTTCTGGCCTTGGAAAGTTCTCTCATGAGCTCATCACTCCTCTTACCCTCATGGAATAAGTAAGCTCCTGGAAGTTCTAGCCTGCTAAACTTGCCAGCTTCTTCCAGAGCCTACCTCATAGGACTCATTTCTAGTGAAGCTTTTCCTGATTCCGAAAACCAATACCATTTTGCCAGATTCTGACTTTGAGCCTTTCCTGTGTGGGTTTTCACAGATGCCTTCTCTTTGGGTGCTTGCACACATGGCTTAACCTCCTAACTTGGACACTCTGTAAGGGCAGGGGCTGGGCCGTAGTTGTCTTTCTCATCTTGCATGTAGTTGATGCCTAGAATATTACTTTTGGACTTTTCTAAGCTTCAGGACCCTACTAATCACAGATTTCATTCTTGAACATAAATTATAAAATTTTAGCAACTTTACACTCTCTCCACATTTTTTTCTCTCCAAGTGCTTAACACTGGACATTTCAAAAATTTCATCTTATTGCTGTTGTGTCCCTCATCTAGGGCTTTTGACATATATTTCTTTTCCTGGCCAGGCTTGTGCATTTGTGCCTTGGCATGTTGATAGCTATGACTGTGAATAATGAGTCAATTATCATCTAGCCTCGGGGAAAGCACAATTATTCCTGACTGGCCAGGCTGAGGTAATCCTCCCCTCCCTGTGCCCTTTCAGATGGAGAACATAAAACAGTTGGAATTCAGAGCACTGTGAAGGGAATTTAGACAAAACACTGGTGTGCTGAATTTAGATTCCTTGGATTTATTCTGATTTATGATTGATTGGTTTTTAAATTGCTTATTTAATCCTAACGACTATGGCTCCAGGGGAGGCCATATATGAAGAAAAGCATGTGAACAAGAAGCAGTGGTGTGGAGTAGTTTGGCTGGAAAGATCAAGAGAAGATATTATTGTTCCAAGGAACATTGCTTTGGACTTGGAGTATAATGTGAAAATCACCCCAGACTTTCAGAGTACCCAACCTTGTTAGAAGCATGATTGCTTATCCCCTATTCTCTTTGCAGAAGGCTGTTTGTAGCTGCCTAGTGTTGCACAGAGCATTCCCCACTGTGGTTTTTCTTCCCTTTCAGCAATGTATTCAGTATATTGTTGTGACTGAGAACATGCACTTGATTTATACTGCTGTTGACCACACTGCAGAATGGATACTTCAAGGTGGCTGGCTGGACTTGCTCTTAGATTCTGACCCTGGATGTGCTGATCTGTGGAGTGGTTCTCAGTACACAGACACTGCTCTGGCTTTTGTATAGAATAATTTGAATTTTTTATAAGAATTTCCCTCAAAATTGAGCTCTCCCCAAATAATCACTTTTACCTGGAGGGTATATAATCAGCATGTACTTTATCTTGTGAAGTATAATTTACCTTGACACCCAAACTTTCTGCCTTTTCAACGAGTGTGATCTTTCTCTTTGGTCCGAAATTAGACACTGAAGGTATAGAGATGGCCTTGTAAGCCTGACCTCTTGGAAACTTGTCTGTTTGGTATCAAAAGGAAATTGAAATTCTGTCACTTCAGAATAATGAAACCTCTGAAAAACCTTTAGAAAAAAAAAACTTTTTCTCATCTTTATTGAAGTTTGACTCAGAAATGCCCAAAGAATTGCTCTTTCAGGTCTCTATAACCTGTGTGTTCGCTGAAACACTGCTGTTAGATTTCTGCACTGTATTATGCCTGACATGCATTTCAAAGCAAGGAGCATTAGGGATAAGATGAAAGGATAGAAAAGGACTCTGATGAAAAAACAGAAGCAGAAGAGATGAGCAGTTTGGTTGCACGTGTGCGTTGCCCCCAGGCTCACTCTGGGAAGCAGCATCTGGTCCCTATTCAGGCTGCTGGCCACTTGCAAGTCTAGACTGTGCCAACATCTGCCATCTTGACATTATCATATTGAAAAGGAACCTTGTTCTTATCTCATTCTGCTAAGAGGTTTATTATTTACTAGGCTTAAAAACCAATAACAGGCCTGTATACAAAAGTACCTTTTGGAGTTTGTGGGGACATGGTATATAGTCTTGTGAAACTGATTTCAGGGTTTAGGAAGGCACTTTCAACTCTAAGTTTAATTGTGGAGAGGGCAAGTACTTTTCTGAATCTTTTGGTATTTTAAAGATTAAAAACTTCATGTTTACGAGAGGGTGGACTTTAAAAAAATAGAGTTTTTTGTTGGATCTGGGACTAATTGTATCATTAATTCAATAACAGCACCAGGAATTTGGACTTCACTTTGTTTCAAAGGAGTTTTATGTGGTGACCCATTAAGTACCCTGGGCGTTTTATTGGAGACTGGGAGAGGAGTGTATGTAGTGACCAGATAACACATATAACTTGCCATTGCAGAATGTCTATTTTCATATACCACTTTGCTTTCAAGTGTTTAAGTCAATTGATTAGTACAGGAGTGTTGTGTTGGATATGTAGGATTTTCTTGGTAAATACCATATTTAGGTTTATTTGCTTTAAAAGATGTCCCGGAGGTCTGAAATTATTCCTTTTATTGCAACAATTTGTGCAACAAAACAATCTGTGCTGAGGAGTGGTGGGAGCCACAGGAAGCCTTCCCTTCTGCCTTTGATGGAGCTTGAGGCATCTGTTCATCCCTCAGTAGCTTATCTTGTTTCTAAGCATCACCTTGTCACTCTACTACCACTACTTAATGTTACCTTCAGAACAATGGGAAACCTGTCTATGAAATGGAAGAGGTCTGGGAGACTAAGTCTTTTTTTTTTTCATTATTTCTTTCTTTTTTTTTTTACTGTTTTTTTTTTTGTGTGAATTTCATATCATGCACTCTGTTCCCTCTCGTCTCCTACCTCCCCTCAGACCTGCCCTCCACCTTTGAAACCTCTCCTAACATTAAAAAAAAAAATCTCATTGTGGAAGCTGTAGTGTGTCTCATTGTGTCCCACAATATTCCCTTTTGCCCACACTTTTTTGCTCACAAATGTTCATTATAATGACTTCTTGGTCTGGTATGAGGCCTCTAGCTTCTGCTTCTTTGCCCATACTCAAACCTCACTGGGACTCCTTTCAGATATCCTGTTGTTGTCTGGTGTCATGGAGATCATGTAGTTTTGGGCCTGTGGAACTGGCCTCTTCATGTACTCCACCATTCAATGTACATCCCATTCATCAATGGGATGTATGTTGGGGTTGTCCAACTCAATGACCTGGTTCTGGACCTGCAACCCCCATATCCAGGGCTAGTTCTACTGTGCTACCCAGGTAAGGTGCAAGGCCTGCTCTGCCGAGTACTGCTGCAGGTAAGGGTCTGGACCAGCTCTCCTGCTTTCATGATGCCATCAGAGCCAACTCTAACACTTGCTACCTGTGGTGAAGGCATCAGAGTAGAGGAGATCTCTTTCTTACCAAAACCAGTGAAAAGCAGACAAAAGGTATGGCTGGCTCTCCCACACTCACTTCTTCAGGACCAGCTCACCCACAATTCCCACATCCAAGGCCAACTGTACTCTGCTGCCCAAGCAAGGCGCAGGGCTTGCTCTCCCGAGTGCTGCAGCATTTGAGGGACAGGGAGAGCTCTACTGTTCTTGTCAGCCCATCGGGGTCAGATATCCCCTTCATCACTTGTGGTGAGGGCACAAAGGAGGGGATCTCTCCCTCGACGACACCACTGCAAGCAGACAAAAGGCGGGGCTGACTCTCCCATACTCACACCCTCGTGGCTGGCTCACCCACAACCTACACATCCAGGAACAGGGAGGGTTATTCTTGTCTCTGGCTTGCTTCCTGTCCAGAGAGCCTACCTTGCGCTTTCCTGGTGCTGGACTAGTGGTCATCACAGGCTAGGCTCCTTGTTTGGGCCCCATGGCACCAAACTGGTGCTGGTCTCCAGTATGTTTTTTTTAAATTTTTATTTTTTTTATTTAGTTTTTGGAGACAGGGTTTCTCTTTGTATCTGTGGCTGTCCTGGATTCACTTTGTAGAGTGCTCTCAGACTCACTGAGATCCACCTGCCTCTGTCTCCCAAGTGCTGGGATTAAAGGCGTGCTAGCACACGCCTGGCATTTTTCCCCCCTAACACTTATTTATTTCTTCAAGTTGCATCTCAATCACAGCCCCTTCCCTCCCCCCCTCCTCCCCTCCTGGCCCCACCCTCCTACCCTCTTCCCCTTCTCCTTCATATCCTCTTTTTATTTTTTATTTAAGATGCATCTTCCTCCCCCCCAACATCTCCCCCTTTTAGTCCAATAAAAGGCTCTTTTTCTTATAATAAATACAAAACAATAAGAAAAATTAGGCAACAATTATGAAAATTATAAGGTATAACATATATTCCCAATGTTCAGTCCATATGTATTTGGCAACTAATAATAATATTCTATTATCTATTTATCTCAGTGAGTTTAAAGTTCTATATGTAACTCAGTTTCCATCTTAACTTGAATTACCGACTTAAAAACATCTTCTTAGAACTGCCCATCATCTGGAGGTGGACACCAGGTTCATAGGATCACAACCAGCCTCCAGAACAGGGTTTTTCCTGTGCATCAAGGCCAATTGGCATCAGAAACAACCAGACAACACCAGGATCAACCAGATGACTACAGGCCAATGCAAGGACACAATAAAAACAAACAAACAAACAAACAAACAAACAAACAAACAAACCAAAGCAATATGGCATCTCTAGAATCTAGCTATAATGCTACAGAAAGCCCTGGAAATCCTAATACAACTGAAACACAGGAAAATTACCTAATCCTATACTTATGAAAATAATAGAACTCTTAAGAGAGGAAAACAAATCCCTCAGAGAACAAAAAAATACAGCAAAATAGGTGATGGAAATAAATAAAGCCCTCAGAGAAATGCAAGATATAGTTAAACAAGAGAGGGAATGGGATAATATGTTTCAAGTCCAGAATGCTTTTTTTTTAAACCAAGAATGTTAGGTTACTATTCATTCAAATGTTCATACGTCAGAACACTGAATGTAGACATAGCCTCTCTCCTGTCTGCCACCTACTGATGCACATGTGATACAACAACCATATTTGCAATGCCTCTAGGGGCAAGGAGACTAAGTCTTAGACCATTTCATCACTTGTCTGACTCTTCATATTGTGTATTATCCCAGCAGTGATTTTAGCAACTCTCCTAGCACATGGCCCACTTCTTGAGCTCTTATACCTCTGGCATCTAAAGGTTGTACTTCACAATGGAGATTTCATTCAGAATTTGTTGGCTTAAAAGGCAGAGATTATATTTTTAATAGTGGCTAGTTAGGAGTTGCTGGTACTGGTAGAGTAGGCAGTAATGGAAGACTGGTTTCAGACTATGTGAATATGCATTTTTTATTTTTTTAAAGAAAAAATGATTCATTAAATGTGAATTATTATTACAGACTATGTTACTTTAACTTTGTTCTACAACAGTATTTCAGGGCCCTGCACTTCCTATATAAGCAGATATATTTATCCCTCTCAGGTCTCTGAGGTGGTTGAAGAATAGACAGCTAGAGTCTCATAGTTAAATTTTGAGTTGTGTAGGAATCAAGAGGGTGTTATAGATCTAAGAAGATACTCTTAAAATTGTGTTGCAAGTTAGTATGAATGTTGAGTCAGATATAGACCTTTAAACTCATGGAGATGGTTAGATAGTAGAATGTTAAAGTCAGGGGCCAAATATGTATAAACTGGACATTGGGAAGGTATACTGGGCCATTTCATTCTCATAAATGTGGCATATTTATATCTGTTGTTTTATATAGTATTTACTGTTATAAGAGAAGGAACCATCTGTTGGACTGAAAGGGGAAACTGCTGGGGGGAAGAGGGTGGAAGGGCGGGATAGGAAGGGGGAATAGGGAAGGGTTTGTGACTGATATGTAACTTGAAGAAAAAAAAATAAAGTATTTATAAAAAAAAAAAAAAAGGAGGCCAGAGAGATGGCTCACAGGGTAAGAACACTGGCTTCTTTTCTAGAGGATCCATGTTCAATTATCGGCAACCACACAGTGTCTCTAAACCATCAGTAACTCAAGTCCCAGGGCACTTGATGCCTTTTCTGACCTTCTCAGGCAACTAGGCATGCACAGATGTAGAGACATACACATAGTCAAAACACCACACATATAACACCCCTACACATAAACCAACAAACAAACCTTTAGTGTTAGTTCTTGACAATCTCCCTAAAAATCCTCATTTTACTTTTAATAGGATATTCAGAATTAAATAAGGGAGAAAAAGGAACATAGTGAGGAAATACTGGACCAAGCAAGACTGAAAATCAGCAGGACAAACTCCAAATTATACAATTCCATATCTGATGTTAAAGGGGTTATGTTAAGGTCTTTGATCCACTTGGACTTAAGTTTTGTGCAAGGTGATAAGTATGGATCTAATTTCATTCTTTTACATGTTGACATCCAGTTAGATCAGCACCATTTGTTGAAGATGCTGTTCTTTTTCCATTGTATGGTTTTGGCTTCTTTGTCAAAAATTAAGTGACCATAGGTATGTGGGTTCATTTCTGGGTCTTCAATTGGGTTCCATTTATCAACTGGTCTGTTTCTATACCAGTACCATGCTCTTTTTTTTTTTCTTCAAATCTGCAGATCAGTTTATTAAGATGGAATCACTGCTAATTACATAGAAGAGAAGCTACTTGCCAAAATCAATGAGGTTCTCAAGAACTTACTATACACATTACAAACAAGTGGTTCAAACCCACAAGGAACTGTTCCTGATTCCCAGTGGCAATGGTGAGGCGAATGAATCTGCATATTTACTTCAAGCTGTTAAAGAGTCTGTGGGCCACACAGCGGTTCCAAGCATGCAAGAAGTCAAAGAGCTCCTCTGTGCAGTCCTCCTCTGTCCCTGCCCGGGAGGACACACGCTTATCACAGACATCTAGCCACTCCTGGGCCTTCACACACTTCTCCAACTGCTCACAATGCTCTCTCACTATTGTTAGGGGGTCCACTAATTCTGCCTCCTCTTCTTCCCCTTTGGGGTCTCCGGATCCAGTAAGCATCTTTTGTTCGTCTTCTAGTCCCATGTCAGAACGCTGTTCGGGATTCAACACCAAGAGCAAACTCGGGACCTACTCCACTTCAGAATCGAAAAGGACTTGACCATTCTCTTTTTTATTACTATTGCTCTGTAGTACAGCTTGAAATCTGGGATGGTGATACCTCCAGATGTTTTTTTATTGTACAAGATTGATTTAGCTATTCTTGGATTTTTGTTATTCCATATGAAGTTAAGAATTGTTTTTTCAAGGTCTATAAAGAATTTTGTTGGTATTTTGATAGGAATTGCATTGAATCTGTATATTGTTTTGGCAGGATGGCCATTTTTATTATGTCAATCCTACCTATCCATGAGCATGGGAGATCTTTCCATCTTCTGATGTCCTCTTCAATTTCTTTCTTCAAGGACTTGAAGTTCTTGTCATACAGGTCTTTCACTTGCTTGGTTAGAGTTACCCCCAGGTATTCCATATTGTTTGTGGCAATTGTGAAGGGAGTTGTTTCCCTGATTTTTTCTCAGCCCATTTATCTGTTGTATAAAGAAGGGCTTCTGATTTTTTTTAATTAATTTTGTATCCACCTTGCTGAAGGTATTTGTCCATTGTAGTAGTTCCCTGGTGGAATTTTTGGGGTCGCTTATGTATACTATCATATCGTCTGCAAATAGGGATAATTTGACTTCTTTGTTTCCAATTTGTATCCCCTTGATCTCTTTTAGCTGTCTTATTGCTCTAGCTAGAACTTCAAGTACTATGTTGAAGAGATATGGTGAAAGTGGGCATCCTTGCCTTGCCCCTGAGTTTAGAGGAAATGCTTCAAGTTACTCTCCATTTAATGTGATGTTGCCTACTGGCTTGCTGTATATTGCCTTTATTGTTTCTAGGTATGGTCCTTGTGTGCCAGCTCTCTCCAGGACTTTCAGCATGAAGGGGTGTTGGACTTTGTCAAATGCTTTTTCAGCATCTAGCAAGATGATCATGTGGTTTTTTTTCTTTCAGCTTATGTGGTGAATTACATTGATGGATTTCCATATGTTGAACCATCGCTGCATTCCTGGGATGAAGCCTACTTGATCATGGTGTATGATACTTTTGATGTGTTCTTGGATTCTGTTTGCTAGTATTTTATTAAGTATTTTTGTACCTGTGTTTATGAGGGAAATTGGTCTGATGTTCTCTTTCTTTGTTGGGTCTTTGTGTGGTTTAGGAATCAGGGTGATTGTGGTCTCATAGAATGAGTTTGGCAGTGATCCTTCTGATTCTTTTTTTGTGGAAAAGTTTGAAGAATATTGGTATTAGCTCTTCTTTGAAGGTGTGTTAGAATCCTGTGTTGAAGTCATCTGGCCCTGGGCTTCTTTTGGTTTGGAGACTTAATGACTGTTTCTATTTCCTTAGGGGTTATAGGACTGTTTAGTCTGTTAACCTGATCTTAGTTTAACTTTGGCAGGTGTAATCTATCAAGAAAATTATCCATTTCACTTAGGTTTTCAAATTTGGTGGAGTACAGATTTTTAAAGTAAGACCTAAAGATTCTCTGGATTTCCTCAATGTCTATATTATTTCTCTCCTTTGTTTCTGATTTTGTAGATTTGTGTATTTTCCCTCTGCCTTTTAGTTAATTGCGCTAAGGGTTTGTCTATTTTGTTGATTTTCTCAAAAAACCAACTCTTGGTTTCATTGATTCTTTGTATTTTTCTTTTTGTTTCTAAGTTGTTAATTTCAGCCATAAGTTTGATGATTTCCTGCCTTTTGCTCCTCTTGGGAGTGTTTGCTTTTTTTTTTTTTTCCAGTGCTTTCTGTACTGCTGTTAATTTGCTAATATGAGCTGTCACAATTTTGTTTTTGAAGGCACTTAGTGCTATGAACTTTGCTCGTAGCACAGCTTTCATTGTGTACCATAGGTTTGGGTATGTTGTGCCTTCGTTGTCATTGGATTTTAAGAAGTCTTTGATTTCCTTCTTTATTTCTTCCCTGACCCCGTAGTCATTCAGTAGAGAGTTGTTCAGTTTCCATGAATGTGCAGGCTTTCTGTTATTTCTGTTATTGTTGAAGTCTAGCTTTATTCCATGGTGATCTGATAAGATACAAGGGGTTACTTCAATTTTTTTGTATTGTTGAGGCTTGCTTTGTGTCCAACTATATGGTCAATTTTGGAGAAGGTTCCGTGTGGTGCTGAGAAGAAGGTGTATTCTTTTGTGCTTGGGTGAAATGTTGTGTAGATATCTGTTAAGACCATTTGGTTCATGACCTCTGTTAGTCCATTTTTTCTCTGTTTGGTTTCTGTCTCGATGATCTGTCCATTGTTGTGAGTGGGGTGTTTAAGTCTCCCACTACTAATGTGTGGGAATCGATGTGTGGTTTAAGCTTTAGAAGAGTTTCTTTTACAAATGTGGGTGCCCTGGTATTTGGCACATATATATTCAGTATTATGATTTCATCTTAATGAAATTTTCCTTTAACGAACGAGTATGTAGTGCCCTTCCCTATCTTTTTTTTTTATTAACTTCAGTTGAAAGTCTATTTTATTTGATATTAGGATGGCTACTCCAGCTTGCTTCCTGGGTCCATTTGCTTGGAAAACCTTTTCCCAGCCCTTTACTCTGAGGTAGTGTCTATCTTTGTTGGTGAGATGCATTTCTTATGTTTTTGGTTGTATATATATTTAGCCTTTAACGGTTGAGCCATCTCTCCAGTCCGAGATGCATTTCTTATATGTAGCAAATGATGGGTCTTGTTTATGGATCCATTCTGTATGCCTGTGTCTTTTTATTGGGGAGGTGAGTCCATTGATGTTGAGGAGTATTAATGACCAAAAGTTGTTATTTCTTGTCTTTTTGATGTAGGTGGTGATTATGTGTTTGGTTTAGGTGAAGTGAAGTTTTTTGCTTTCTCTGTTTTCTTGGGTGTAGTTATCTTCTCTAGGTTGGAATTTTCCTTCTAGGAACTTCTGTAGGGTTGGATTTGTGGGTAGATACTGTTTAAGTATGGTTTTGTCATGGAATGTCTTGTTTTCTTTGTCTATGTGGATAGAGAGTTTTGCTGGGTATAGTGTTCTGGCTTGGCACCTATGTACTCTTAGGGCTTGTAGGATGCCTGCCCAGGCCCTTCTGGCTTTTAAAGTTTCTAAGGAGAAGTCAGGTGTAATTCTAATGGATCTGCTATTATATGTTACTTGACCTTTTTCTCTTACAGCTTTTAATATTCTTTCTTTGTTCTGCACATTTGGAGTTTCAATTATTATGTGGCGAGAGGAGTCTCTTTTCTGATCTAATCTGTTTGGTGTTCTATATGCCTCTTGTAATTTTATTGGCATCTGTTTCTTTAGGTTTGGGAAGTTTTCTTCTATGATTTTGTTGAAGATGTTTCCTGCACCTTGGAGTTGGGAGTCTTCTCTTTCCTCTATGCCTCTAATTCTTAGGTTCTGTTTTTTCATGGAGTCCTTGATTTCTTGAATGGTATGAGTGAGAACTTTTTTAGATTTTTCATTTTCTTTGGTTGTTGTACTGATTTCTTCCATCTAATCTTCGACACCTGAGATTCTGTCTTCCATCTCTTGTATCCTGTTTTTGATACTCATGTCTGTAGTTCCTGTTCTCTTCCATTGATTTTCCACCTCCAGGATTGCCTCTGCTTGTGTTTTCCTCATTGCTTCCACTTCCAATTCCAAGTCTTGGACCATTTTATTCCTTTTATACGTTTCCTGCTCCAATTTGCCTGTCTTTGTCTGCAATCTTTCAAATCTTTCAATTGCCTTGTCTCTTTCCTGTTCATGTTGGGCTGAGTTGGCTTGGAGGTTTCTAATGGTATTTTCCATTTCTTTCATTTGTAAAATTGAGGATTCTTTAAATTCTTTCAGGGATTTAATTTCTTCTTGTAAGGACTGTATCATTTCCCTAAGTATAGATTTGTCATCATTTTCCTGTTTTTCAGCTGTGATGGGAAATTCAGGGCTTGCTGTGTTAACCTCACTGAATTTTGTTGGAATCATATTTCCCTGAGTTTTGTCAATTTTGTTCTCTTGTTGACCTTTAGCCATCTGGTTGTCCTTAGCTGATTGTTCCTGATGTCTTCTTGACCTGGTGCCAAGGAGGGATCTTTGGTGTATAGTTTGTATAATCTTGGTGGTCTGTATGTAGCTCAACACAAGTTAAGTGGGGTCTTGAGATGGGTGCTGGGTCTCAGTGGGCCCTGCGAAGTTCACCCTTTCCTGTTGTGTCCCAACTGGGAACTCAGGTTAGGGATTGGATGGGATGCGTTATTACATCTTGAAGAGTTTTGGGTTCTAGCAGGTCTTCCCAGTGTTGTCGGTGGTGCTCGGAGGACCACAGATTGTAGGCTAGAGCACCAGATCTCCTGCTGCTCTTGTGTCTGGCCAGAGGGTAGGTCTGTGGTCGTGGTCTCCCCAGGCAGCTTCTTCTAGGTGATCTCCCCGGCACCTCTGTTTCTCCCGGCCCTAAGCAGTAAGTCCTTTTTGTTTGAGTCACTCAGGTGGTACACAAATGCCAAGAACACGTTGCTCCCACACTAGGGCTGTAGATGCTGAAGATAGATAGGGTATCCCACTGAGAAGGAGCAAGGTGCACTGGCTCTGATATGAACACCACAACCCATCAGCTGGGCTTGGACTCAGTTGAGTTCCCAGGCTTTTAACTTGACCACCCACCTTTCAGGCCGCTCTGATCTTACCATTTCAGTGGCACTGCTGTTCTCTTTTGGAACCTGGGTACTCAGGAAGCCTGGAGGTACCTCTATCTAGTGGTTGGGCCTGCCTATTATGCCCTTCAGTGGCTGGACCTGTGGAATACTGCAGTGGCGCAGGAAGAGCAGCCCTCTGCCCTGTCTGGGTGCAATGTTCTTCCACGTGATTGCATATCCAGTAGAGGGACCTGTATGTTCAACACCTTTCTGGATATGCCCACATATGCTTGTGCCCCCCAGACAGCCACTCCACTGGAGATAAAATCCAGGTGGTCCCACAGTTCTCCTGTAACTCAGAATGTGCTGTGGGTTGCCACTATAATGGTTCTGGTGAGAATATACCTGTTCCCGTGGCTCCTTGGTCCTTTTTTTTGGTGCTGGAATGCCAGCGTGGAAGCTGGGTGCTCCAAAGTCAGGTTAATACCCCAGTCTGGAGTTTTGGGCCACTGCCTGCATATTTGAGTGGCTCCTGTCCATTTCCGCAGCCGTATCCAAGGCCTCCGTCATGGGCCCTGCAGCCTTGGTTCTGCGGCGGCCAGTGGCTGGTAGGTCTGTTTCCCTGAGTGTCTTAGAGTCCCACCGAGGTACTCCCACTAGTCCCTGGGTTCACTGGTGAGACCCTGCGGGTTCATGCTTCTCAGATTGTTACCCCCCTTTTTTATAATTCGGCGATTTTGTCCCCCCCCCCCCCCCCCCCCCCCCCCACCGCCAGCTCAAAATGTGTCCGTGCCTGCTGCTGCCATCTGGATTCTTCCCAAAATTTCTTGACAAAGCAACTTAGAGAAAGAAGAAAGGGTTTTTTTTTTTTTCTCTCAGTCTGAGGGTAAAGCCCATCGTAATAGGAAAAGTGTGGTATTGAAAGTTTGAAGTGGCTGGTCCTATTGTATCCCAGTCAAGAAGCAGAGAGACATGAATACTCAGTGTACTTTCTCCTTTTTATTTGGTCTAAGACCACAGCACATGGAATGCTGCTTCCTGAGTTCAGGGTGAGTCTTCCCACCTCATTTAACCTAAACTTAATAATCCCTCACAGGTGTGCCTGCAAGCTTGCCTCTTAGTGTTCCTAAATCCTGTCAAATTGTCAATCAATATTAGCTATCATGCTAATAATATTATCACTATTGCTTAAGCCATTGCCTCAGTGTGGATGACAGTCAGATAGTCACCTCTGCTTGTCATATTTCTTCTGCCCTTCAGCCTACATTTGCAGCTGTGTTTGGGTCATTTCCTCCTTAATACTTCATATGTAACATGCAAGTTCTAGATTTATTACTTCTTACCCAACTTGTTCCATTTTGTCCCTCCAATTTTTGTTCATAGTGTCACAATATAATTTTTGTAATCTTTTAATTTTGAATTAATCATAGGTTCTTTTCTTATCCTAAGGAAAAACCATATCTGTGCATGGATTTAATATATAGAGAATATATTTTTTTTTTCAGGCAGGGTTTCTCTGTGTAGCCCTGGCTGTCCTGTAACTCACTTGGTAGACTAGGCTGTCCTCCAACTCACAGAGATCTGCCTGCCTCTGCCTCCTGAGTGCTGGGATTATAGGTGTACACTACCACCCAACAAGAAGTTTCGCATATAATTATAAATGGTTAAGAATGGACATTGACTAAGTAAACTATCTTACATTTAGATAACAGAGTTTACTGTAACTTAAAATTATGTAGAATAATATTCAATAACTCAAAAATACTACTTGCAAATTGAATTATAGTATTTATGTATTTTATTTTGGGTTTTATAAGTATATGGATACATAAGAAATGAACAACAGATAAGAACTCAGAACATTTTATTGTGGTAATTCTGCTGTGTAGGATTAAAGGGATGATTTTCATATTTGCTTTTTTTCCTCATAATTTTTTTAAAAAAGTAGACATACATTGCTTTTATATGAGGAAAAAGCCTTAAACTTAAGGGAAAATGAGATAAATAATGTCTTAAATTCTTGAGTGACCTGTACTTTCTTGAACTTTTTAGCAATGATAAAATATAGTCCTGGGTGTAGATAGTAGAGAATATTCTTTGGATGTTGAAGTAGTGCTATCTTTTTATGCAATTTTAGAATGATTTTAATATATTTAAGACTACTTAAGGCTTCAAGAAACTTCTACTTATATAGTTCTTTGAGAAGTATTCTTCTTTGGAGAAAAATTTTTGGTAAACACAAAAGAAAGCAACCTGCCCACAGTGGGTGTTTTTAGTAATTCATAATTTTCCATTTCAGAGGATAATGTGGCCAAAGGGAGAGTACATGGAACTGATTCATCAGAAAATATATTTACTGCTGAAAAATGGACTCCTAAAAATGAATCAAATGTTCATCATTTTGGAAATACAACCATCTTTCTTCATACTTCATCCGAATGTTCAGAAGAGGACCAGGTAATTCTGTCTCACATTTATAGAAACACCTTGAAGAAGAAAGGACTCTTCCTAGAAGAAGAGGCCATTGGAACAACACTCTGTTGAACATTATGTGATTATGAGTCAGTGTTTGATTATCCTTAATTTTTGGTAAAAACTACTTAGGGATCTGCTATTGGAAATGCTTTATGAAATTACATATTTTGCTTTTTAGCAAGAGTTCTCTGAGGTATGAAGTGTTTTCTGTAAAGGATTCACACTTACAATGGTTGAGATATATTAAATATAGAGAAGCAATTGTTAAATTGCCTCATTCTCTTGTATCTTGATAACAGTGTAGCAAGAGTCTCTGAATTTTGTATCAGAGATTCATTGCCAGTGGTCAGCCTAGGAGGTGGAGCAGCTGTCTGTTTTATTTACAAGCATGCTGGGTTAAGTCATTTGCTATATGTTGGATGAGACTAGGGCACCAGAACCACAGTTAGATTCATGGACACCTACTCTCTCACCCCTGCTATAGCTTAGAGAATTTGGTCTTTCATATATAGCTAGGAACAGAAGCCATTATTTCCTGTCTGTGTGTCCTTACTATGTTTTCAGATAGTGATCGACGAAGGCCAGAAAGTTGGCAGCTCCTTTCAAGGTGATATGAGCCGGGCTGGAAAGGTGAAGGTAAGATCCAATTCAGTTATCTGCCTTGGGAAGAACACACAGCAAACAAATGAATTGTATTAGCAACCTTTCTGTTACTGTGATGAATCATCATGACCAAGGCAACTTTGAAAGAAAGAGTATTATTTGGGCTTATGATTCCAGAAGGATAAAACTCCCTCATAGTGGGGAGGCATAATAACAAGTGCAGGCAGCAGGAAGCAGAGAGAATGAACTAGAAAAAGTCAAAACTTTTTACTCACAAAGCCCACTTCCAGTGACAAACTTCTTCCAATAAGGCCTCGCCTCCTACACCTCTCCAAATAGCATTACTGACTGGGCATCAAATATTCAATTACTAGAGTGTGAGAGACAGTTCTTATTCAAACTACCATGCAAACCAATAGACAAACACTAGACTCCTAGTTTCCTTTGTATAAACCTGGAGAATTCACCAGATTTTATCCTTGAAAGGTTTTCTCTTTTTAAATCAGTGTTGGAACACCTTGAACTGGTGGTGCTTTACTGGGAGCTGGATCTTTTCTCAAGGTTTAACAAATGGAAAGAGCATTTTAGCATAATCATTAAGAAGAGAGATACTATAATGTAACCGTTTCTTAGATGTTAATATTGAAACTGTCATATGGAAGGTGAATTTTGCTTTTGAGTTTGCCTGCCAAGTAATAGTTGCAGTTACATGCTTAGAAGCATAGAAGCTACCATTTTAACTACACATTAAGCTCAGTACAGAAAGACACAGCCTGTCTTGGATTGCAGTTAAGGAATCTCAGTTTGTAATGTTAAGGTATTGTGTTAGGTCTATGTTTAGGTTGTGAGCATAAAGTGGATGGTGACCTTGTGCCTTACTACATGCCATGTGTCAGCATTTTCCTATTTACACTCTTTGATAGTACCCTGAGATGAATGAGTTTGTTAATCTAAAAATGTCTCATTGTCAGCATGCAATGGTAAGTGGTATCCTGTATAGAATAGTTCTTCACTGAGATGCTGCTTAGGGTCTGCGGAGGTCATTTGCTGAGCTTTTTACCATTGAAGTAATTCTCAGTTTTATTTGCCTGAAAGAGAGAACACCTGATAGTTTGCCCTGCTCACCTCTCCTGTGATTTACCTGGGCTGCATGATTTTGTTTTGAATGAACTTTTCTTTCCTGCTGTCTTTAGTTTCCTCTCTGGCACTCCAGAGTGCTATAAGAAAGCATGCTCTGAAGAAGGATGGTAGTACCACCACTGGTTGCTTGAGAAGCAACAAAACCCAAACCAGGAACCTACTGTCTCCTCTGATAGTGGTGTTTAAAATTCTCAGAAGAAAATTTGGAACAGAGTCCTTTACAAGAAACCTCCCAGCCTGTGTCCCCCTTCCTGTAGAGAGCTGACTGTGGTGCTGTAAAGCCCTGAACTTGCAAATGTCTTGCTTCTTTCAATGGGAAGGAAAGCATGCATACAGTAGCTTTTAACAGGGCCTCAAAAGTTCACAGGAAAGCAGATCCAGCCTTCAGCTGAGCAACCTGTGGGTGGGTCAGCCACTGCAAAGCCTTTCTTCATGTCTGATATACATAAGATCATCTCAATCTTCTTGTAGGTAGACAACTTTCTAGACTTAGAAGATCTGGACATGGAGGAAGAGAGTAAGCCCCAGATGGACAAGGGTATGTGCTCTCTTTCTTTTCCATACTTTGTGACCTCTTTCTAGAAACTACAAATGATTTATGTTGCTTTGTTAATTTTAGCAATCCTTAACTTATCTCTCTTGATATAAAAAAAAAACCTGATGTTGTGAAATTTCTTTTTGAAAAGCAAAAGCTTTTACTTAATTAGTCGAAGCATTTTGAAACCTTTGGTCTAAGTGAAATAGAGCTGTCCCTTTCTTCCCCTCAATTCAGAATAAATTAAACTATTAAATATTTGTGTCACATAGCTCTTATAAAGTCATTGCCTTATTGTCCAGAACAGTCTTGTAAACTGATATTATTTTAAAGGAAAATGTAAAACAGCAATTGACCACAAAAATCATAAAAATATAAAAATTGATCACAAAATAAACAGTAACACAATGCAAAATTTTACCTTTAAAATTTATGAAATATATACTTGAACACATACATGCCTTTTCTGAGTTCTTTTCCCACAATCCACTGACAGAGGCCTTGTGCTAACCCATTGATGTTCATATGGAAGATTACTTTCTTTCCTGGTTAGCATTTTTGTATAAACACAAGTATATTTCTTTAAGGGACCTTCTGAGTTTGGGTGGGGGAGCTATAGCTCAACTGATAGAGTGTTTGCCCAGAATATATGAAGTCCTGGTGTCTGTCCTCAGCCCAACATTAAAAGTAGGTGTGGTGGCACATGGGCTAATCTCAGCACATGAGGATCAGAAATTCAGGTCATTTTCAACTACATAGCCAGCTTGAGGCTAGCCTGGACCTTATGAGCACCTGTCTCCAAAAGAAGCAAGCAAACAATAGTGACAACAGAAAAACCTGGCTCTTTATTGGATGTGAGAAGACATCTTGAAGTTGACCTTTTCTTGCTGTCGCACTGTTTAGTCATAACGCAAGTTATGTTGGGAAAAGAGGTTTCCTTGCAGCCAGATAGGCACTAAAGTGATGGCAGATAGTTGAGCTGGGCTAGCAACTGCTTGTCACTTGATAGTTTTTTTGGGCTACATGAATTGGGAAGGCTTTGGGAATTTAAAGCAATGAATATTTTTATTCTTATTCCAAACATCATGCTGCTCCATTGGAAGAATTGTTTCTCAAGTAATTATTAGCTAGAAGACTGGGAGACTTTGAATTTATTCAACAAGATCAGAGATTGAGAGCAATTACATCCTTCAGGGAGCATTGAGTGACTTCATACCCCAGTGACTCTGTGTTTTTGTAAGACTTGCTTAAGGGAGAGCCAAGGGTGGTAAAACACCTGTTTTAGTTGATTTTGAGAGTGAAACTTGCTTTAAAAATATGCAGATTCCTATATCCTGCACTTAAAAGAAAATCTAACTCACTAGTTCTTTGATGGCATCCCACTAAATGAATTTTAACCATCTGGTTCTGGTATTGTTTGATGCTGATACTTTGAGACTGATGGTTCTTGTCTATATATAAAAAACATTTACAAGATAAAATCAGTTTTATAGGCAAGCAGGAGAATACCTGTGTTGGGCATTTTTGTGATGAGGTTTCTCACTTCCTGCTAGTGGTGAGAAGGTACTTGTCATCAATCATATGACTTGTTGTTCTTTTGCTCTCCCCAATAGAAACTCTGGATAGCTGAGGAGAATGTCTCTGAGTGGTAGTGTTTGGCAGTTTTTATAACCCTTAGCATTTGACAGCAGTGAGCTGTATAACCAAAGACAGGAGGGAGCAGCCGCATGTAGCGCCCTCTAGAGTTGCAACTCTCCTGCTGGCTTCTATGAGTGGGGCCCTTTGCCTTGTTGGTTCAGCTATTCTTGTATGGGTCTAGGATACCAGGATCCTTAGCTTTATAAGTGTAGGCCCAGGGAGTTGGTGTGTCTCACCTCTTGGGGGGAGTGGTGTTGTCCCTCCAGGCCTAAGAGTATCTGAGAGCCTTGGCCCTCCAGGCTTGAAAGCTCCCTAGAGCTCATCCTGTGACACAGATGAAGTTTGCTGGAGAGTGAATGTACTTGAGGAGCTGCAGTGTTCACCTGGGCTCATTGTGTGGTTATTGTTTATTTTTGTCACGGTGTCTGTAGTGTTGAGAACAGCCAGTGTAAGCATCACTGTAATCAGGCTGACTATTTACAAGTCAAATGCAGAGGCTGCCAGTGTAATGAGGGATAACAGCTGTTAATTAGGGAGTCACATTGTCCTATCCCCAACATCTTTGCTTATTTGCAGAGAAATGATCAAGATTGCTTACAACAAGAACCTAAAGAGCGTATCACTAATGCTAATAGTGATTTGTGAGCCCTTAACACTGTTTAACTGTGTTGAACACCAGGCAAGTGTATCAGAGAGAGGTGGGTCCCCCTTCTCTGTCCCACACTGACATAAATCAATGTGGCCAACAAATTTAATTGTTTTTTACACCAATATTTCCTATTATTTATGACATTGCTTTCTTTAAATATTTTTTAAGTATGATTTTTTAGTTACCAGGTTTATTTCCTTCTTTAAAAAGTTGAATAAAAAGATCTCACTGGTATCATGTTTCCAGAAACTAGATAGCAGGAGGTCTTTCATTTGTGTACAAACGGTTACTGAGCCTGCACCATGTCTCAGTGGACTTGAATGAAGTAGGTAAGACTGTCTCTTGTGTGAAATGATGTGTGAATTGATGGCTGACAGTTGACTCAATCTGCAGTGGTCTATTCTAATCAAAAAAGGACCACAAGTTTCATAATGTACAATCTGGGTCACTTGAAAGGACGAAAGAAATAAAATTCTTTGTGCCAAGGTGAATTTCAGTGTGTGGCTTAATTTGTATTGCACTTCAGGAATGTGAGCAGAAGGCAAATATTTATATCATATGGGAAATGTGACATTTTTAAATAAGCAAGTTGCTCGTATAATTTTGGCAGCTGGGAAGTTTACAGATTAGATTCTCTTGTTATTGTTTAAGCAACAGATTTGCCTGGGGCAACAAGGAATCGTGTTTTGTATTGTTTTTTTTTTCTACCATTGATTTTCTTTGTTCACTGTATTCATCCTCATAAATATTCTCCAAGATTCAAGAGCATAGTTTCTTTCTGGTGTTTGCTTTATCATTTGACAGGCAGAGAGTAGGGCTTTAGTCAAGTTTTTGGGAGAACCAACACAACGCAGTGATATGAGTGATCAGGGAGCAAAAGTTCCTACAAGGCTTGGCACCCTGTGTTCATTTGACATCAAGTTAGCGCCTTTTCCTGATTTGAATTCAAGAAAGGGCGATGAATCTGGTGACTGCCCTACCTCAGACAAGATGGCTCAAATTGCTGTGCAACGAAATTGTAATTTGGAATAGCTGCAGTCATTGATTGCATGGAGGTCATTATAGTAGGAAGACTTGTTTTTCTTGTGGTCTCTTAGTTTCAGTGCAGCTGGCTCAGGAGACTGGCAGTTCTCATAACCACAGTCTCACAGACAGGTGTCTTACAGTGTGTGTATTTACACTGTGCTTCATCGTGTTTGATGAGAATGGGCACAGATTCCTGTTCAACAGTTGCAGTCCTATTTGATTTTTAAAATAAAAGAGTATTTCATTTAGTGAAAGCATAATATAATTATATCATTTTTCCTTTTTATTTCCTCCATCCAAACCCTCTCGAATATATCCCTCCTTGCTTTCTTTTACATTCATGGAGTTCTTTTTCATTAATTGTATATGGATATATTTCTCGATACATGAGTATAACCTACTCAGCCTGTTGTATTACTTGCATGTGTGTTTTCAGGGCTGACTATTTGGAACTGGATAAACGATTGGTGTGCTCTTCCCTGAGGAAGAGAGAGCATTTACCCTGCTCTCAGCCATCTTTAGTACCTGTAGCTGTCCATGGAG
This sequence comes from Lophiomys imhausi, assembly GCA_907164525.1. Lineage (NCBI taxonomy): Eukaryota > Metazoa > Chordata > Mammalia > Rodentia > Muridae > Lophiomys > Lophiomys imhausi. The sequence goes on from CAJQZJ010033157.1 coordinate 3,422,579, forward strand.
CTAGGATCAAGGCCTTGTGCTGGTTTCCCATCCAATTTGGCATGTCTGTTGTTGTTGTCCTTGTTCAGTTCGTACTTCTGGAGTTATCCTGCTGAGATTTTATGGGTGTAGCTCCTGACATTACTAGGAGACAGGAAAGTCTCACAGAAAAGTTTTCAGTCTCACAGAAAAGTCTCTGGTCCTCTGGCTCTTACAATCTTTTTGCATTCTTTACTGGAGTGTTCCTTAAACCTTAGATGTGAATGTTCTGTAGAAGTATCCATCTTACTTAGGATTTCTATTGCTGTGAAGAAACACCATGATTATTGGAACTTTTATAAAGGAAAACATTTAATTGGGGCTGGCTTACATATGGAGGCCATTTTTGTGCAAGCCACTACATTACACTAAATTATACATTACATAGGCTTATAGCCATATCATAATGCAAAATACATTTAGTCCAACTTCAAAAGTCCCCATAGTCTATGAAAGTCTCAACCCTGTTTCAAAGTCCAAAGTCTCTTCTGAGACTCATAGCAATTTCTTAACTGTAAGCCCTATAAAATAAAAATGAAAAAGCAGATCACATCCTTCCAACAGACAGTGCACAGGATATGCATTACCATTCCAAAAGCAAGGAAAGGGAGCACAGTGAGGAAATACTGGGCCAAAGCAAGACTGAAAACCAGCTGGGCAAAACTCCAAACTCTGCATCATCATGTCTGATGTCAAAGCGCTTTTCATATTTTCAATTCCTTTCAGCTTTGTTGACTGCAACACAATTCTCTCTCTTGGGCTGGTTCCACCGCCTGTTAGTAGCTCTCCTTGGCAGGTATCCTATGACTCTGACATCTCCAATATTTTGGGGGTCTCCAAGGCGATCCAGGCTTCACCTTCAAGCTTTATACAATGGCCTTTCTAGGCCTCCATGCATGGACATCCCAACACATGCCTGGCTTTCCTGAGTTACGGAGGGAGATTCCACAACCCCTTTCTTCTATCCTTGACTCTAAAGCTAGAACCATATGGCCAAAGCTGCCAACTTCTGCTGCTTCCTGGGGCTGGAACATGGCCTCCTTGTTCTATTACATTTTCAACCGGCTTCCTTTTTTGATATTTTCCTTTACTGCCTAAGCTTGGCTGTCCTGTAACTCAATCTGGCCCAGACTCAGAGATCCTCCTGCCTCTGCCTCTGGAGTATTGCTATTAAAGGAATGCACCAGCACACTTGACCCTAAGCTTTTCTTTAATTCCTTTTTACAAGTTGGAAGCTTAGCTGGGTGGGGTCTTGCCCTGAGGTTACCACTCCCTTTATTCCATTTGACATCAGGCTTTCCTTTAATCTGTTTTTCTCTTTGAACACAGAATTTAGCTCCATTCCACTTCCTGGTGCCCCCTTTCTTCTCAAATTGTATATTTTGTAACTTTCCTTGCTTAGCCTGCTCCTTTTCATTATAAATTTGCATAAATGTGAATGAACATTAATAACCATATGACAAAGTTGATATTAGGCTGTTTTGAGATTTCCTCTGCTAATGCATTTAGTCCAAAACTCTTCAGTTTAGCCCAAGGCAATTTTTTTGTACAAAGGCATAAAGCAACTAGTTTCATCAAAATATCACAAGAACAATCTCTAGGCCACATATGACTATTCTTCTCCTCTGAAACTTTTTGAGCCATGCCTCCCACAGTTTAAATCACCCTCAGCACCACTGTCTTCAATGCTCCTACAAGTATGGCCCATTAAGCCTTGCTTGAAACATTCCACTGCTTTCTTAACCCAAAGTCCCAAAGTCTACATTCCCTCAAACAAAATCATGGTCAGGCCTATCACAGTAATACCTCAGCCCCTGGTACCAACTTCTGCCTTAGTTAGGGTTTCTATTGCTGGGAAGAACACCATGACCACAGTAACTCTTATAAAGAAAAACACTGAATTGGGACTGGCTTACAGTTTCAGAGGTTTAGTCCATTATCATGGCAGGAAGCATGGTGGTGTGCAGGCAGACTTGGTGCTGGAGAAGGAGCTGAGAGCTCTACATCTTGATCCACAGGCAGCGGAAGTGAAAGTGACTTTGTCCAGGCTTGAGCTTCTGAGACCTCCAAGCCCACCCCTAATGACACACCACTTCCAACGAGCCACACTTAATCCAACAAGGATACAATTCCTAATAGTACCACTCCCTGTGGTCCTGTGGGGGCCTTTTTTATTGAAAGTACCACAGTATCCACTAGGACTGGGCTCCACCACTCTACAGTTTGATTGGTTGTGGTTTCTGCAATGGTCTCTATCTGTCACAGTTTCTTTGATGAGGGGTGGGGACTTTACTTACCTGGCTAGACACTGGAGAAAGATGTGTAGGGTCTGACTGAGTTGAGAGGTTGGATCCCTAGTTGATTTTTATTTTCAGTTTCTTCAACACTTGTAGTTACTTTTGGGTATTTTGTGTGTATTCATGCAAATGAGGACACCACTCACTTAAAAAAAAAAAGTCCATGTTTTATCTGCAACATTAAGTAAGTTTAGGGGGCCTGTAAATGACTAGTGATTCTTATTCAACAAATATTTAAGAAATGTAGCTTGTTCCTGGAACATAACCGAAGACTAAGACATCAGACTTTTGTTCTCATGTGATTTATAGTTTATTGGAGGAATTAGGTATTAACCATAGAATCACACATACATTGTCATAAACTGTTCTAGATCTCATGAGAACACAGTACAGGAGGACTGAAATCTGTCTTGGAATCAGAGAAATTTCTTTAAGAGCTTGTAACCAACAGGTTGAAATACCATTACCTAAATGAGGAACCTGAATTGAGGGTGAGGGGAGACAGGAGCGCATAGGAATGGTGTAAAGCAGGGCTTTTAAAAATCTTTCCTCCCGTGATTTCTTTTCACAGAAGGAAATTTTATGCAGTTCTAGATATATGCACATAAAGAAGGCATGTGAGTCACAAAGATGTTTATCTTAAAACAGTTTTTTGGTATAATTATAGCATTACCATCTATTAAAGATAAAAACAAATTTGGATATTATTGATATGGATATGCTTGTATATATTAAAAACTTAAATCTTGGGTGAATATTTGGTGCTGTAGCATGTAGAACATCTTCATTGGTTTTCAGGGTGGATGGATATTTGATTTTATAGTTGCCAGTGCTGCAAATTCCTCTTCACATAGTTATGTAGTACAAAGTGGCAGAATTATATTTAGAGACATTTCAGAATTTGTTGATAATTCTGTTCTAATCCCAAGACAAAATTTATTTAATGAATTTTTAAAAAGTGAAATGCAAGTCAGCAACTCAAACAGCTGTTTTTAAAGTCAGCCATTCTAGCTTGATGCAGTCAATTCAAAGATAAACTAATTTGTGGCTTACATGTTGAGGAATAATGCCAGGAAAATATTGTCTTTGTTTTCTGTAGTTAGCCATTATGGCTCCATAGGACATGGAAACTTTGTATGTATAAGGAAAACAGTGCAGTTCATAATATCTAGTAGTCTGCAGTCTCAGCTGAGGTGTTTTGGGAAGTATTCATGGGGACTGTAGGGTTGATAGCAGGCATGGTATTTAGTGTACACACACTATGCTCAGACCAGTGCTGCAGTGAAGGTGCACAATACAACACAGGTGAGTACCAGAAATACCCGGAATTTGGCTTAATTTTTGGTCATTGTGTCTTAAAAAACCCTTTCTGTTGCCAAATCTTTCACAACTCCCACATTTGGTTATAGGGTTGCAGCCCACAGTTTAAGATGCTGTGGCATAAAGAACTGTATACATCCTAGTCCCAAGCCTGGAGAAGATGGCATGCTCCAACCAATTTAAAGTATCATTGTTTGATGGTTTCACTATTTACTAAATCATTAAGGAAGGAGACAAATCTTTGCCTTACAATGGTCTTCTATTCCTACTACTCTAATTTTTATATTTGCTCACTTATCCATCTATGAAGTTGTAATTGGGAAGCCATGTTAAACCTACTCCCCCATACTTACTATTGCATAAAGAAATTTTCATCTTCTTTCTGAGAAGTGAGTAAAACAGAGAAGATAATTCTATTTTTTAAATAATTCATCCAAAGAATGGAAGAGTTTTCCTAATCAGATAGATTGTGAAAAGAAACTAGGTGTATATGGATCAGGCCCTCTGTTTATTCTGTGGGGGTCATGCTGTTGGGAACTTTGTGTCTTGTTTTCTGTGTGTGTACAACTTTCTCAGAGTAGACATACATTGTATAGCCCAGAGCTTCCCTATTTAGGGTTCTTCACTGTAAGGACACATCAGAACTATGGACCTCCCAGTTTTACCCCCACAGCACTATCGCAGCTCTGTTATACTTTTTATAAAGATGTAGTTAAAATTTTTTAAGTTGTGGACGTTTTTCCTGTGTATGTATTGTGTACCACATGTTTGCACTGCCATGAGGATGTCAGAGGTTATTGGATCCCCTGAAACTACAGTTTCGGCTCATTGTGAGTCTCCATGTGGGTGCTTGGAAATGAATTCCACTCCTCTGGAAGAGCAACCAGTGCTCTTAACCACTGACTCATCTCTCCAATCTCTACTGTTGTGTTTTAAAGCGTTTTAGCTTCTTATTTTCATAGCCTCTGGTTGCAAACTAGTAAAAAATGCCTTGAATTGAAAAGCCACCATGACCATTAAACTTACTTTTCAACTCTTTCCTATCTTGACCCTTCAAGATACAAGCTGACCTAGTAGCTCTCCTAATGCCCTCAAAGAGTTGATTTTAAAAATGTATTTGGCAGCCTACAGAGTGGGAAAGGATCTTCACCAACCCAACATCCGACAGAGGGCTAATATCCAAAATATATAAAGAAATGAAGAAATTAAACACCAAAAAATCAAATAACCCCATCAATAAATGGGGTACAGAGCTAAACCGAGAATTCACAGAAGAGGAATCTCTAAAGGCTGAGAGGCATTTGAGGAAATGTTCAACATCTTTGTTTATCAGGGAAATGCAACTTAAAACAACTCTGAGATTCCATCTCACACCTGTCAGAATGGCTAAGATCAAAATCTCAAATGATAGCACATGCTGGCGAGGATGTGGAGAAAGGGGAACACTCCCCCATTGCTGGTGGGACTGCAAACTTGTGCAACCACTTTGGAAATCAATCTGGAGATATCTTAGAAAATTGGGAATAAATCTACCTCAAGACCCAGCCATACCCCTCTTGGGCATATATCCAAAAGATCTGAAACGAAACCAAAAGGACATTGCCTTAACAATGTTCATAGCAGCTTTATTTGTAATAGCCAGAAACTGGAAACAACCCAGATGTCCATCAACTGAAGAATGGATAAAAAAACTGTGGTACATATACACAATGGAATACTACACAGCTATCAGAAATGAGAAAATCATGCAATTCAAAACCAAATGGATGGAACTAGAAAAGCTCATCCTAAGTGAGCTGACGCAGTCCCAGAAAGATAAACATGGTATGTATTCCCTTACAAATGGATATTAACCATACATCAGAGGATAACTATCCTACAACCCACACACCCAAATAGACAGGAACCTAGCATATCTATCCTAGGAAAAATTCTACCCACCAGTGAGTCATGGAATCTGCTGCAGGTTAGTGGAACCCCACACCCTAGATGGTGTGCCTTATCA
>CAJQZJ010033157.1:3435996-3452730 GCA_907164525.1 Lophiomys imhausi
ACAACTCTTTACTGGATGACTACTGGGTCAGGGAAGAAATAAAGAAGGAAATCAAAGACTTCTTAAAATCCAACGACAATGAAGGCACAATATACCCAAACCTATGGGACACAATGAAAGCTGTGCTACAAGGAAAGTTCATAGCACTAAGTGCCTTCAAAAAAACAATTGTGACAGCTCATATTAGTGAATTAACAGCTGAACTAGAAGAACTGGAAAAAAAAAGAAGCAAACACTCCCAAGATGAGCAGAAGGCAGGAAATCATGAAATTTAGGGCTGAAATCAACAACTTAGAAACAAAAAGAATAATACAACGAATCAATGAAACCAAGAGTTGGTTCTTTGAGAAAATCAACAAAATAGACAAACCCTTAGCCAAAATAAGTAAAAGGCAGAGGGAAAAAAATCCAAATCAACAAAATCAGAAATGGAAAGGAAGAAATAACAACAGACATTGAGGAAATCCAGAGAATCTTTAGTTCTTACTTTAAAAATCTATATTCCACCAAATTTGAAAACCTAAGCGAAATGGACAATTTTCTTGATAGATTCCACCTACCAAAGTTAAACTAAGATCAGATTAACAGATTAAACAGCCCTATAACCCCTATGAAATAGAAACATTCATTAAAAATCTCCCAACCAAAAAAAGCCCAGGGCCAGATGGTTTCAGCACAGAATTCTACCAGGCCTTTGAAGAAGAGCTAATACCAATACTCTTCAAACTCTTCCACAAAATAGAATCAGAAGGAACACTGCCAACCTCATTCTATGAGGCCACCATTTGTTGATATTTTCACTGAAGTTATAAAAGCAGTGTTTGGAAGTGTGAAGCAAGGTATGGCACCAAACTATACTATAGCTATAATCTTCATTGCCATAAATGTCTAGTCAAATTTCAATTTTAATTGAAAATGTCCTTAATGTAGACTTGAAAACCATTACTTTTACTAAACCTCTAAAAATTATTTATTTTTATGTGTATTTTATTATATTTTTTACCCGCATACATATTTGGGCATCACATGTATGCAGTGCCCATGGAGACTAGGAAGGAGCATCAGATTCCTCAGGACTGGAGACACAGAAGGTTGTGAATAGCCATGTGGGTGCTAGGTATCAAACTGGATTCTGGATTCTCTGGAAGGGCAGCTATGTTCTTAAATGCTCAGCCATATCTGTAGCCCTAGATCATTCACTTTAAAGTGCTATTTATTAGCTCTTGTGGTTATATATAGCATTTGGGTTGCTGATCAGTGACTAAATACTGATAGATAAATGGCATGCATTGCTTCTAAATATTAGAAGTCCATAACATGTTCTTGAGAAAGAAAATTAACCAGCTTTGTCAGTCTGCCACAAGATTTACTTTGGGAAGCTGTCTTGATTCTACAGTCATACCAGCTATCGAGGACATTCAAAATGTAACAGCCATTGGGTTGTGTTAGAGATGATAAATAAGATCTGATTCTTATCTTAAAACACTCTAGATTTAGACTGCTAAAAGGGACTTCAGATAATGCATTCCCCATCTTCAGTGAATATTATGCCCCCCCCAGCCTCTGGGAAATATGAGTATATGTACAAATAACAGTGAGATGGCTGGAAGATAGGAGTAGCTCTCTTTATTTACAGATACCCTACCCAGATTCTTTCTGTCAGTGTTGTTTTATCTTTTATAGATCTGTACTGCTTAGAGTCAGAACAATTCCGTTGTGTTTTTTATTTTTCTCATTTTGATTTTATATGTGGAAAATGTATCCCTATAACAACTTTCAGTTTTTGGGGTGATGGACTGTGCTTACCTTACATCAACCACAGTGTCTAACTGGTACACAGCCTCTTGATAGTTGCTGCCCAGTTTAAATTTGTAATGTAGGACATTCATTTTCTGCTTCCAAGTATTGGTTGAGAATTCACTATGCGTAAGGTGCTGTGATAGCCCCCAACAGTATGCATTCTTGATTTTTGTTTTTACCCCAGAGAAAAGATGACAGCAATTTAAGATGCTGAGGATGTGGAGTCTTTTCGCTCTGAAATAATTGTTCCCATGGCGGTGGAATTGTTATAAAAGAAATCATGTTTTTGTTGTTGAAAATCTTGCCTTCGATGAAAACAGATTAGGGCTATAAAACTTCAGTAAAAGACCTGCACACTTGTCTTGCTTGCCACACTTTTTGTCAGACAGAACCATGGTCTTAAATGTAAGGCTGGAGAGCAGAACTGACTGATTTCACATTGGAGCTGGTGTCTGCACCAGCAGCCAACTGGCCAGATAGATGTTGTTCCTCACAGTGAGAGGCCGAGGCCTTTTCTTTAGCGCTTGTTGGCAAGCACTCACCACCCTTGGCCCGATCCTAGGCTTTTATATACAAGGGAGCTCGGTGCAGGAGTTTGGCTTTGAACTCTTAACTAGGTGAGTTAGGAGATCAGTTTCTCTACCAGTGTCGATGAGTTTAAGCATGTTGCTTTCGGGGCATCACATGTTTGGAAAATGTACTTAGTGTTGCCTGCTAGGTTCAGGTGACACTTGTTGACCTTAACCTTGGAAGTTCCGTATGATAAACCAAAAGTTAAACATGTAATAAAAATGTTCATTAAAAAAAATGTATAATGGTCCATTGGTGGACAGACTGCCAATTCTGCCTTAGTGACTGTGAAGTCACTGGTGAGGTCTCTTTCAGCGTGAAGAGCTCATTGTCCAGAACACAGAGAACAGTAAGAGCTATTGGGAGTATTAGTCATGCTAGTTGCTTATAAAACACTGGACACATCGGTGTCTGTTGTTATTATTGCCTTTATTTATGCCAGTTATTGAGGTAATGTTCTAAAATTCCAATAATCAAGCTCAGTAGAACTTCCTTCTTCACTATCTCCCTACCACAGTTCCCAGTTTCCAGATGAGTTGACTCTTATAATTGTTTTATAACAATTAAAACAATAGCAGTGATTTGTTTTTGGGAGTGTGATCTCTGGGGGGTGTGAAGGATGTACTTCCAAATAGTCTCAGTTTGTGAATATCAGACCTGCACAGTTATCTTCCTATATATGCTGCCATTGCCATTAGCCCAGAGATGCCTGTTGCTAATTAATCACTTCCACTGAGAACTTAATGAGTGGCTTAATTAGGATCATCCTTGAGTAGCATGCAATAGCATCCTGTGCCAGTTCCAAGTTTGTAGCTAGCTCTAATAACTCCTTGGGTATTCTGGAAGTTAAACTGAGGAGGGAAGGTTTTGCGCTTCTGTGTGTCTGTCTCCTCACCTTAAAGAAGGTTGCAGAAGTTAACTGGCATCTATGATATATTCATGAAGTGTCACACATGTGAAAACATGCCAATACAACCACTTAAAATAAATCCACAGGGAAACTAAGATTGGTTTTTGAATTCTTGTGATTGTGCTAAACAAGCAGGAAACATGTTGCTTGCAAGTGTTGAAAATGAGGCTGTGCATTCTTCATATGACAGAGTATTTTATTTTTCTGCTGAAAGTTAAAGTACTTTCCTTCTGGCATCCTCATTTTGTAATATATATGTTTTTGAAATATTGCTGCATTGTTACAGAATGAGGTCTACACTCCATTTTCTTTCTGTTCACCCGCTCAGGGAACTATGGGAAAATAAGGCAAAAGTAGCATCTTCCTGCTTGTTTTCCCATAGCAGTAGAAAGGGAGTTAGGCATGGGATGCCTATCATGTTATTTCCTAAGCCTCCCTCCAAACTTCCAGATGGACTATAACCTTGAACATGATAAAAAGTCAACACACAGGTGGCTTCGTTTTATAGCGGAGTCCTCTTTCTAAGTCAAGTTCACAGATGAGGACAGGCATTGTGCAAGAGGTCAGCTTTCCCTGAACATATCTGCCTGTTTTGATTGTCACAGGCTTTTAGGTAACTTGAGGAGATTCACCAGAGGGTCCGCTGAAATATTTTGTATCCAACAGATTGGCTGCTACTTCCAGGCGAGGTGGAACAGGGTATAAGCACCAGTGTTCCTGCTTATATTCCTTCTGTGAACCTGCCTCTCATCTCTGAGGAGAAACCAAAGCCTGCTGTGGGAAGAACTCAGAAGCAAACAGAAGAAGAGGTACTCCCCAGGGAATTCTGTTGTGACAGTACCTAGGTTTCAGGGAACCCCTATTCTAGTGTGCTTTTGTATTTTTCCTTGGTTTGGGATAATTTAGGGTTCAAGCTGTATTGTTGGTCTTACTCACTTCCATCTATCTCTGATGTACAAAATCAATGGTGCTTAGAATGGTGTATATAGAAACACGTTTTACCCCATAGTAGCTCTGTGTAGGGACTGTTCAGTAGATGAAAGGACAGCTTCCTTTTCTCTTCTGGTCTGACCTGGCCATGATGACCATTTCTGTGGTCCTGTAAACCTTTGTATTAGATAAGGAAAGGGCAGGCTGGAAACAGAGAATCCCAGTCTGAAATCCATGCCTGAAAGGAGGTAGAAGTTTATTTCTTGTATTTAAAAATCCATAGAGTTCCTACAGTGAACAGGTAGGTCAGTTTATCAGAGATCAAAGGCTCTGACTTGAATACATTGACAACTGCTTAGTAATTGTTAGTATCTAGGCATAGGGAAGCCTCAAAATGTCACCTACCCATAATTTTCAAAAGTTGGGGGAACGGGGTCTCTATTATAGCTTATTCTCCCTAAAGTATTACTTGAGAGCTATTTTTGCTATCATTTTACAGCTCTTCTACAAGCATTGAACAAATACGCTACAGGTGGTGCTGGGAAGCAACCTCTTACCCTGTTTAATGTAAAGGGTAAACACAGGAGGTTGCTAAGGGCTTTTTATTAGTGTTCTCTAATAAAATCCCGAGGGTCTGTCTTTGATTTACTTAATCATTCATATGCTCTTGTAAAGCTGCATATTCTGTTATGGAATTAGTCATTCAATGAGAGATAACATGGATTTCAGTCTTACATGGTGCTTTTCCTTCTAGTACTTTTGTTTACTTTATTGAAAAGGATACCCAGGCTTGCACTGAACTCCCAAATTGGTTACTAGACATATCAGTCAGGACAGCCACTTTCCAATATACTCTTTGAATTATACATTATATTCTCTGAGCTGTAAGAAGCTAACATTATAGGGATTATCCAAGCAGGAATCTGTTTCATTTTAAGACTTATTTATATTCTTGACTAGTTGTGGCCACATAAGTTACTTGGTCAACCACGTGACATAGCACCTAGTACCTTAAGAAATGCAATTACTCTTAAGTCAGTTATATTTTAGGACAGTAATAGAAACTATTATAAATTAGTTTCAGTTAGTGACTACAGAATCTTATTCTAGAATATATCCAACAGCCAATGAAACTTGAATTACAGTTATGACTGAGACCCAGGGCCTTGCACATAATAGGCAAACATTCATTTTCCCCCATTTTAAAAAGTAGTTTTTGAGACTCTGATGAAATGCATTTTTATTATGTTCACTCCCAATTCCTGTCTTCTCCTAGGTTTACCCTAGCTCCCTAAACTCTCCCCTAGCTTCACATTCGTCTGTTTACTGAGCCGAATGTCTGCTGTGTAACTTGAGGTGTACTTGAACTTGTTACGTAGTCCGGGCTGGCAGCGCTTATGTCTCCCCCTCCCAAGTAGTAGGGTGATAGCTCAGTGCTACTGTGACCAACTTACCACTGAATTGTTTTTTTTTGTTTTTTTTTTTAAGGACTGTAAGTGTCCTAATAGATAATATGAACATTTAAAATGTTGGAATCAAATTAATCTGAACAACTTTTATGTTGTCAAACTCGACAGCTATCTGTGACTAGTTTTATTGCCATTGGACTATCCAGGCTGACACTCAGTTTGCTTGGTTTGCAATCAGGTCTTACTACGTAGCACGGGTGGCCTTGAAATGGTTTATTTTCCTGCCAATAGGCACTAGCATGACAGGTGTGTGCCACCACACCCAGTTGGGAATTTTAGGTCTAATCATTATTTGTTTGAAAGTCTTTTCAGAGATGTCTGAAATTACAACACTGAGCCAACTCTGCCTTGGTTTAATAGCACAAATCTTACTTTTAACCACATAAATCATTAAAAGAATCTAATCATCTTCTCTGTGGTGTCTTGGGAGAGACTGTCAAGGAGCCTTTGGGGGCTAGGGCTGGTGGCTACTTTCAGTGTCTTCAGTCTGAAAGCTTCTGAAATGTGTTCTGCTGTGAGGCTGCTTCCTCATAATTGCCTTTGCAGAATCCACAACTCTCTAATATGGATTAGGCCTGTTTGATTTTTTTTCCCTAATTTTATTACTGGTTTATGTGTGTGTATTTTCCTACTAGAGAGAGAACAAGATATGTTTTCAGATGTCCAACTTCTTATTTTTCAATAAATTCTTGCCTTGCTTCCTCTGTTCTGATAAATATTGGAGGTTTATAATATCGATAGGGAAATTGTGGTTCCCTGAAGAGACAACCATGAGAGAGGTCAGTAGAGAAACTTGAGGTCCTATGTTTTCTTTTTCAGAATAGGATTCTAAACATTTCCCCACCAAGCTAGTTTATTTACCACCTCACTCTGTGTTCTAGCCTGTAGCTAAATGCTACCATTATTGATTTGAGCATTAGTTTTGTGTTCCTTAATTTGCCCATGTGGTATTATGAATGAAAATACCCCCTCCATTAGCAGTGTCTCTGTAAGAATCAGTCACATGAGCAATTTTAAGAAAATTCAAAGTTTCCTAATAGTACACAAATTCTATTCCCTTAGTGATCACAAAAATTTTTCAATTAGACTTGAAATTAGACACCTGAAATCCACACATTTTCTAGCTCCTTAGGCAAAAATAACAAGTTAATAACTTAATTCACACTTTTTTGTTGTTGTTGTTTAGCAGCAGGGTATTTGGTGTTGTATAGCAACAATTCTTCTCTGAAATAAACCAGGATTTCAATTTGTAGTGAAAACTTTGGAGCCATATAGTGTAGGATCTGGAAATAGACCCATCTTGAAAGAATAAAGCTTCTATGCTACTACAGCTGTCAACAGCTGGAAGGAGGAATAGGTGTACAACCTCACTGTGTTTGAAAGGGCATCATTTGGAAGGTCACAGTGATGCTTTCTGATTGGCATGGCTCACCTCAATTCACTTGGAATTGCATATTGTCACTCACTCCTGCGTGTCTCTATAAGCTTATTTTACTGTAACATGAAATGTCAGAATAACTCAGAACTAAACATATATATGCAACAGATATTTACCCAATAGACAAATAAACCAATTCTAACTACTACCTGGAAGTGACTTTGTGATGCAGTCACATGGTTGAGGTCATCATGGTCTGGATATGATCTGTCCCCTACAGGCTCATGCCTTTGTATATGTGGTCCCCAACTAGTGGTGCTATTCTCGGGGACTTGTGAGACTTTTGGAGGTTGGTCTCTGACTGGATGAAGTGAGTTGTTGGAGGCTGTATCACCTAGCCCTACTGCCTGTCTTCTGGCTGCTTCCTGCTCTGTGTAGATGGGAACACACAGCTACAACATATCCCCGCATGATGACAACAAGAGCTGGGGCTGACCTTTCCTTGCTGTGTTTCTTTCTTCCCTTTGGAATGAGGATGTTTACTCTGGCACTGCTGGAAGTGTGTAACATCTAGATTTTACGGGGACTTGTGGTTTAGAGATGGTCTGAGTCTCAGAAGAGACTACACTTGCACATTTGAATAGTTACAGAATGCTATGGGACTATGAGACTTTTGAAGTTGGACTGCACTCATTTTACATTACAAAACAGTCATGAGCCTATGGGGCCAGGAGGGAAATGTCCTGGTGTGAATGTGAAATGCGCCACATAGATTTATGTCTGAACACTTGGTCTCCAGCAAGTTTTGGGAAATTGTGGTACCTTTAGAAGGTGAGAGGAACTGTAGTCACTAGAGATGGGCTTCGAGGTTTTATAACCTGTCCCATATCCTGTCCTTGCTATACTTTCTAGTCCGTGTAGATGTGAGGAGGTGGATGTGACATGCTCCCACCACCGTGGAGCTACCTGCTCTCATGCCTTCCCCACCATGATAGGCTGCACCCCTCAAAGTTTGAGCCAAAATACAAGTCTTCCCCTTTGATCATTTTTGTCAGGTATTTATTTACTCACAGTGATCCAAAATGTAACTAATGCAGTGTTCTTGTCTCTTTTCTCCTCTCTTGGCTCCTTTTAACATGTCACATTGTTCAAATCTCTCTTCCTATCCTTGACAAAATGGGGACAAGAGGAGAACAACCTTGATTCCCTTGGACCTTTCTTTGGTAATGGTCTGTTTTCTCCCCACCCCACTTTCCATTCAAATTCATGAGTGCTTCTAGTTGAATTCCTTTCCCCTCTAGTTCCCACCCAGTTTCATTAGAGCCTCTGCTTCCTCTCCTCTCATTGTTCTTTTCAGTGAGCTGCTGTTTTGGCCTTGGCTGCCTACCTCAAAGTGTTCAGAATCAAGATGCCCAGGAACTGGGATCCAATTCAGGAACCCAATCCAGTGCTCCTTTTTCTATATTTATGGAGCATGGAGATCCATGTCTGTACTGCAGTGCCAGCCTTCCCTATCCTCTTGCCTAACTGGCTCTCACAATTCTCTATTGTTGTGTGTTTCTATAATTGTTGCTCTCATCCTCCTTTGGAGGATTTTGTATACCCTCTCCCAAGAATTCAGTGTTCCTCAGGGGTCCATCCATACACCTTGTAACCATTCCCTCCCTGAATGCTTGAATTAATTTTCATTTTAAATTCTACCTATTGCACTTATGTATCTAAATGGGCATGTCTAATTTCAGGTCTTTACTCTTCCGGCTTTAGGTTTGCATATTTAATTGCCTTTTGTCTTCTGCATCTCCCAGGGATCTTGAATACATGCAGTGTATTCAAGGCTGAGTTTCCCTTCCTGTACTTCCTCTTCCACTATTTCTATGTCAAGTCAGTCACCAAGCACTGCTCATTTTCCTTCTTTAGTGGTTTTCATACTGTTTCTACCATTGTCCTTGTCGCTTGCTCAGATACTATCTCAGGGTCCTGAGGAGCTGTCTGACTCCAGGCTTATCCCTCTGAATCTACCCTCAATTAAACTTTATTGTGAGCTACTTAATTCTAATCTCCAAGATGACAGGCCATCATTTTTTTTGTGCTGTTAATACTTGTTCCATTATAGGTGCTCTTTAAAGAGTTTGACTAAATGAAGGGGTGAATACAAGACCAAGTGTCTGCCCTGCTTTCATCCATATTTTTTTTCATCTGTAAGATTATGTTGCTGTCTTCCCATTTCTTGCCTCTCTCCCCCCCCGTACAATTTCTGCCCAGGCGATGTTGAGCTGCTTTCAGACATGAAATTATTCACCTTATGTTCATAACTTGCTCATGAAAACTTCCCTGTACACAAAGCTGTTCTGCCCTCAGCCAACTAATAAACCTTTTAAGATTCTACCTAGGTATTAACCATCTCTGATTCCTTCCCAACCTACTCCAGTCTAGTCTGGGTTAAATGTTCCTGTCATTCCCCAGACTCTACCCTCCCATGGTTCATTATCATGACATGCTTGTGCTGATATAATGACTTTATGCAGATATTTCTTTGTGTCCTAGGGCCTCACACAATGACTAGGATATGTAGGAACATGAACATTTGGGAAGAATGAAAAATGCCCGAATAAATGCAGGGGACTCTTATCACACCTTGCCTCAGTTGAACCACACCGAAGCAATCCCCAAATGGCTTAAAATATTCTAAGGATTATATTTTGGTATTACAAATACAAAATTATGACTATTTTTAGATTCTTCTATTTCAGCATTTAAGTCATTTTCTAAGTAAATGATCAAGCAATAGCTGCTATTAATAACTCTTAGTTTCTAAGTGATGAACTTTATATAGCTAAGCAGATTCTTATTTTTAGAAGTTTATTTTAAATATCCTTATATTGACAAGTTTATTAGCTTTCAGAGAATGATCCTTTGCTGTTGTTTTTGTTAATTTAAAATATCTGTAGAAAGTTATTCAGCGCAACGACAATTCAACTATATGGAAAAACTTTTAAGGAAAACCACTGTTTTTTTATCATTTAAGAGAGAATTTCTTGAGTTCTTTGTAAATTTTGGATATTAGCCCTCTGTCAAATGTGGGGTTGGTGAAGATATTTTTCTCAATCTGTAGGCTGCCGTTTTGTTCGAATGACAGTGTCTTTTTCCTTACAGAAGCTTTTCAGTTTCATGAGGTCCCATTTATTGATTGTTGGTCTTAGATCCTGAGCTGCTGGTGTTCTGTTCAGGAAGTTGTCACCTGTGCCGATGAGTTCAAGGGTTTTTTTGTACTTTCTCTTCTAATAGATTTAGTGTGTCTGGCCTTATGTTAAGGTCTTTGATCCACTTGGACTTAAGTTTTGTACAAGGTGATAAGTATGGGTCTAATTTCATTCTTTTACATGTCGACATCCAGTTGGACCAGCACCATTTTTGAAGATGCTGTCCTTTTTCCATTGCATGGTTTTGGCTTCTGTGTCAAAAATTAAGTGACCATAGGTGTGTGGGTTCATTTCTGGGTCTTCAATTCGATTCCATTGATCCACTGGTCTGTTTCTATACCAGTACCATGCTGTTTTTATTACTATTGTTCTGTAGTACAGCTTGATATCTGGGATGGTGATGCCTCCAGATGATTTTTTATAATACAATCCAAAAAAAAAAAATGGGGAATTGAGCTAAACAGAGAATTCACAAAGGAGGAATCTCTAATGTCTGAGAGACACTTGAAGAAATGCTCAGCATCCTTAATCATTAGAGAAATGCAACTCAAGATGACTCTGAGATTCCATCTCACACCTGTCAGAATGGCTAAGATCAAAAACTCAAAGGACAGCACATGCTGGCAAGGGCATGGAGAAAGGGGAACACTCCTCCATTGCTGGTGGGAGTGCAAGGTTGTACAACCACTATGGAAATCAATCTGGCAATATCTTAGAAAACTTGGAATAGCTCTACCTCAATACCCAGCCATACCACTTCTGTGTATACATCCAAATGATTCCTCACCAAACCACAAGGACGTTTCCTCATCTGTGTTCAGAGCAGCCTTATTTGTAATAGCTAGAAACTGGAAACAACCCAGGTGTCCCTCAGCCAAGGAATGGATAAAAAAAAAAAAACTGTGCTACATCTCACAATGTAATACTACTCAGCCATAAGAAACAATGAAATCATGCAATTTTCAGCCAAATGGATGGAACTAGAGAAGCTCATCCTGATTGAGCTAACCCAGACGCAGAAGGATGCACATGGCATCTATTCATTTATAATCGGATTTTAGCCATATAGTACAGGATAACTATACTACAGCCAATGCATCAAAGGGAACAGGAACATAAACTTTGTTACTTGTCAATGAGACACTTTGCCCTGTTGGTGCTGCCTTGTAGGTTCCCATTGTACGAGGAGGCTCTTGGCCCTCATATGACTGGTGAACTGGGGCGGAGGACTGATATGTAGGAACATTCCACTCTGGAGGAGTGGGGTGGAAGGGATGAGGGTAGAGGGTGGGAGGGCGGGACTGGGAGGGGTAGAAAGAGGATGGAGATGTAACCTGAAGTAATAAATAAACAATAAAAAAAAGAGAGAAAATTTCTTTACCTGTAGTACCATAGTGTTATCCCAGACAGTATGTGTATTAGAATCACAGGGAAATGGGAGGTATAAGGCGTCATGGATGGTGGTATCTCTGAAGAACTAATTTGGGCCTGGGAGTTAACCCTGAACCGAAGCCCTGAGAAGTCTAAACCATAAGCCTTACTTCATCATCTGGACAACTAAGACAAGATGGCAGAGAATGAGGAGAGGTGACATGGGGCCTGGGAGTATATTTTGAAGAGGGATAAGTTTTGATTGAGGGAAAGTGAAACTTCTGAGCTTCATGCTCTGCCTTTTGCAGTTATCCTAGTGGCGAGCATGCCACATATTAGTGAGATCACTTGTTTACTTGGTCATGAAACCCTCCAGACACAGGCTTTGCTGTACTCATGTTGTATTTCTGGCAGTAATTTTATTTCAACTGAAGCAAGCTTTATTTAATACTGCCCAGGAAGATATATACCTGGGATTCCCAGAGTATGGTGCTAAATTAGGTCATTCAGATGCCTATGAAGGCCAAAACCTACAAGGCTATGGTACTTCCCATTTTTGTCCAACTTTGGGGCAGGCATACATCCTGACGTACTTCCTGCCTATGTACCTTCCTGGGATCAAGCACATCCCGTGCAGTTGGGGTAACCAGCCTTGTTTGAGGAGGCTTATTATCTTGCATGAACAATAGCCCCCAGCATTCCAGAAAGTTATCTGTCCTTGGGCCAGTGAGGCTTACAGGTGAACTTTAACCCGTACACACTGGGCTAATTAACTTAATCGATGTGAAGACCAGCTCACTGTGAGTAGCACCATTCTCTAGGCAGGGCCTCCTAGGAATGGAGAAACTGAGTTGATCTCAGATTACCAAGCAAACAAGTAGACATGTATGTGTTCTTATTTCTCTCTACTATTGACTGTGGATGTAATGTGGCTAACTGCTTCAAGTTTCTCCCGTGACTTCACCAAAACAATGGACTATAACCTGGAATTGTTAAGAAAATAATCTCTACCTCCCTAGCTCATCCTAATTTCTTTCTATCATCTGCCACTATGTATTCACATTGTTTCTTCTTCACCTTTGCTTCATAAGTCTTTAGAAAATACTGGCTTTTGAGTTCTGACCTCTCCAGCCTACCCAAAAACCTTTAAATAACACCACATTTATTTTTTTTAAGTAAATGAGGAATATTCAAGTAGCCAATTAGTAATTTTTGAAAATTATTATTATTATTAATTTATTCTTTACATCCTGACTAGCTGTAGTTTCCCCTTTCTCCTCTCCTCCCAGTCATTCCCCCACCTCCTCATCCTCCCCCATCCACTCCTCTTCCGATTCTCTTCACAAAGGGCAGGACTCCATGGATATCAATCAAATGTGGCATATCAAGTTGCAGTAAGACTAGTCACTGCCCCTCTTATTAAGGCTAGATGAGGCAATCAAGTATGAGGCAAAGGATCTCAAAAGCTGGCAACAGAGTCAGAGACAGCCCCTGCTCCTACTGTTAGGAATCCCACAAGAAGACCAAGCTACACAACTGTAATAGATGTGCAGAGGACCAAGTCAGTCCCAAGTGGGTTCACTGGTTGTTGATTCAGTCTCTGTGAGCCCCTATGAATCCAAGTTAGTTGATTCTGTGAGTTTTCTTGTGGTGTACTTGACCCCTCTGCCTCCTAAAAACCTTCTTTCCCCTCTTCCACATAATTCCCTGGGCTCTTCCTAACATTTGGCTGTGGGTCTATCTGGATCTGTTTCCATCAGTTGCTAGATGAAGCCTGTCTGATGACAGTTGGGCTAGGCACCAATATGTGAGTGTAGCAGAATAATTTTTTTTTTTTTTTTTTTTTGCCAGTTGTGTTTGGTTCTACTCTAGGTCTCTGGACTGTCTAGCCTCTGGGTCCTGACCCTCCAGGTAGTGTTGGGGTAGGCTCCCTCTTTTTTTCTTTTTCTTTTTCTGTTTTATTCATTTATTCATTTTACATCCTGATCTTAGTCCCCTCCCTCCTGTCCATCTGTTCTCACCTTCCCACCCTCTCCCTCTTTACCCCCTTCCTTTTCCTCAAAAAAGGAGACCCCTTCATCAACACATCCTGGCTCTTCAAGTCCCATCAGGACTAAGAGCATCCTTTTCCACTAAGAGCAGACAAGGCAGCCCATCTAGGAAAAGTTGATCCTCAAACAGGCAATCCTCAAGTTAGATTCCTGTCTGCAGGCATATCAGATAATCATTAACAGTGTCATGAGTTGGCTCTCTCCTGTGGAGTGGTTCTCAAGTTGTGCCAGTCACTGGTAGGCCATTCCCTCAATCTCTGCTCCATCCTTATCCCTGTACATCTTGTATGTAGGGTAAATTATGTGTCAGAAGTTTTGTGGGTGGGTTGGTGTCCCCGCTTTCAGTGGAGTCCTGTCAGGCTAGAAGATGGCCACTTCTGTCTCCATGTCCTCTGATGCTAGGAGTCTCACCCAGGGTTACCCTTCTGTTCTTCCAGGAGAATACCCTTTTGTTTGTCTCCCACTTGTTTCAGAGATGTTTCCCTCATCATTTTCGCTTTTCTTTCCCAGCCCTCTCACCTCTCATCTCCACTCTCACCACACCTGATCCCCACCCTTGTTCCCCTCCTCATACCCCCTCCCACTTAGTTCCCTTTCTTCATCCATTTTCTGTGACTATTATATTTCCCTTCTGAGTGAAATTCAATAAGCCTTCCTTGGACTGTCCTTGGAACTTTGCTTTTTTTGGGCCAGTGGATTGTAGGATGGTTATCCTATACAATAAGGCTAATATCTACTTATAAGTGAGTACATACTATGTGTATCTTTCTAGGTATGGGCTAGCTCACTTAGGATGATCTTTTCTAGTTCCATCCATTTGCCTGCCAATTGCACGATTTCCTTGTTTTTAATAGCTGAGTAGTATTCCATTGTGTAAATGTACCATAGTTTCTTTATCCAGTCTTTGGTTTAGGGAAATCTAGGTTGGTTCTAGTTTCTGGACATCACAAATAAAGCTGCTATGAACATAGTTGAGCCGATGTCCTTGTGGTTTGGTGGAGCTTTTTTTGTGTGTATATACCCAGGAGTTGTATAGCTGGGTCGTAAAGTAGAAATGTTCCCAATTTTCTGCGATACCATCATATTGTTTTCCAAAGTGGTTGTACAAGTTTACACTCCCACCAGCAATGGAGAAGTGTTCCTGATTTTCAGCATCGTTGCCAGCATGTGCTGTCCCTTGAGTTTTTAATCTTAGGCATTCTGAGGGCTGTGAGATGGAGTCTCAGAGTGTTTATTGAATGAACAGGTAATGAGGAGGGAGATGGAAATGTACTATATACAGGGAGTAGGAAGAGCATAGCATGGTATTGAAGTCATTTTCATAGCCCGAGGGACTTGTTTAACTTAAAGTAATAGGCCAGCCTCACTGCGAGGTGGAAGAAGGCCAAGTGTCTGTATGTGGTGAGCATTGATGCTTCAGAGGCTCAGGGTGGTGTAGAAATAATTAATGAAATTGTTTAACAGTATTTATATTATTGTTAATTGGTTCAGTGGTTGTTAATCCCTAACCTGCCATTATAAATGAGCACACAGACACTACATGGATTTTAACAAGCTTTGGCCCGGATTGAGCAATCTTAGCCCATCTAAGATAGCTCTTAATTCTGTTCCCCAAATATGACCCCATATAATATACATATGTCCCCTGGGCTGTTTTTCTCCATGCTATGTTGAATGTAGAATGAGGTTCTTTTCTCTAACCCATGGTGTATGTCTTCCTTCCTGGTCTTTGTTTCTTCTCCTGGAGGCTTCTTGTTCTTCCTGTGTTCTCAAACATGTCTATTTGCTTCTGTGTCTTCTGGTAGAATGAGCTAATCCTCTGTGTAAAACGCAGGCTTCCTGTTCTAATCTCAGGAAGTCCCACCTTCCTATATGCTTTCTGCCCAGCTAATTGGCCATCAGCAACTTTTATTAACCAATCAAACGAATGCCTCAGAATGGGCAGTAACCAGATCTCAGCACTGAAATCAGCCTATCAGAAGCAATGTTATTAGATCTTCCCCAACAGGGTGGAATTCTGAATCCCAGTGCAGGATGTGAGATGCCTGCAGCTCAGTAGATGTTAGTCACTTGCTTTTAGATGAGAGCATAAAGAGCTTCAAAAATCTCCCAAGACTATTCAGTCTCTACATTCATAGAGACGGAATTTCCTCTACATCTTCACCAGGATCAGTGAGAACCATGTGTCTATGTAGTCAGTTAGGATGGACTATAGCTTGTCTGCCAGCCTCAGTAATCCTTCATAGGGCTGGAGGTGACTTGGACACTTGTAGTCTGGACATGAACATCAAGTGTCAGTGTGTATGTATGTTTCTTCAATGGAGCTTGTTAACAGTGTCCTCTGTTACTTTGTGGTGAGAATAAATTTAATTACAGAAAGTGATCATGGCACATCAGTCACTTTCTTGTGCAGGCTAATTTGCTTCCTGCATGAAGCTGCTGTTCTGAAACCAGTCATGTCCTTGCATATGGCTCTGAGTACATTTCCAATGATGGCTATAGGAACTATACAGTGTATTCAGAAAAGGTCTCTTCTCCCAAAGAACTAGGGATTGGTTGATTTTGCTTGTAGTTGTGAAGAAATATGATTTTTTAAAAAATGCAGATTGTCCTGGGTTCAAATGTAGCTTCTCTTCTTTGCTAGCCTTGGGCAAGTTCAGAAGCCTTTCAAAGCTTGGTGACCGGGAGGCAATAGTAGGTACCAGCAGGGCTGATGGAAGGTTACTCTGGATACCCATGTGATTCCTGATTCTAGGGCAGACCCACGATGGGAAATCATCCAGTGGCAGCTCTTACCTTTCCTCATCAGGAACACAGAGGAGAGGATGTGGCCTCAGGAACTTGTTGGCTCACAGCAGCTGATTTTACTGCCACGGAGCAATGCGACCAGGGGGCAATAAGACCAGGGCTGGGAGGCTGCTAGTAGCACAGCACAACTTCCTCCCTAATAGGACTCTCTGAACAGTGCTGGGTTTTCTGATTTTCTTTTTACTGTATTAGCAGCACAGAGCTTCTAAGCAGCATGTTCCACTTCACACACACTGCAGAAGCTACT
>CAJQZJ010033157.1:3457029-3482715 GCA_907164525.1 Lophiomys imhausi
GCCACCCAATGCCACCATCGGCAGGAGGCAGGGTCAACTCTCCTGCTCTCATACCATTGGGCTGGCTTCCCACCCATGCCTCCAGAACCAACTCCACTGTGCTGCTCAGTAAAGGTTTTAGAACCCACTCTCCCAAGTGCTGCAGCTGGTGAGGGGCAGGGATAGCTCTCCTGAGCTCATGACCCTGTGGGTAGCTTTCCTGACTGCCAGAGGTGGTGAGGGGCTGGGGGATGATCATCACCTCTGTGCCCATGCTACCCCACAGCAGACAAGTGGCAGGGTCAGTTCTCCCACACTCATATTTGCAGGGTTGGCTCAACTACACCCCCTCCACCAGGCCCAGTTCCACTGTGGTCCCTGGGCTAGGTGTGGGGCCCACTTTCCTGAGTGCTGCCACTGGTGAGGCCAGCACTCTTGAGGACCATACCAGTGAGGGGTGGGGCCAGGCAGAGCCCCTGGACATCCATATGGTCCTGGCAGCTGCTCCGACCAGGGGCATCTCCATGTCCTCTAGTGGTAATATGAGCTACAGACATCAACACTGACCCCTGCTGCTGCATAGCCACGGAGTCAGACACAGCCCTCAGTGGCAGCTCAGGCTGGGACCTCACCATGACCCCAGGTGGTAGGCTGATCACTCACAGCAGGCTACTCCTCTCCACCCTCGAGTCTCCAGTTCCATCTCTCTTCAAAATGCCCAAGCTGCTCCACTGCTCTGTCTCTCCCATCTGACCACCACACACTCTCATATTGTGAGGGCTCCCGCTGCAGGCTGGCCATGTGGCTGGCAGGTCCCCTTGGGTGACATCCTTTATCTACGCTATACAGCACAGCAGCAAGCGGGCGTCTATGGCCCACCTGTGTCATGTGCTTGAGGGCATGTCTGTGGGTTACATGGCGGTCTGCAAGTCTCTGTCTTCCTCCTCCTGTGCTGTGCTGCCTGGAGCTGATTTAATTTGATTTGATTTTTATGAGTCCTAGGTCTATGTCAGCTTTGACCATCAAGCCAGGCATCAAGCTAGGATGAACAAAAGACTGCCGTTTTTTTTTTTTAAGTTTTGATTTTATTTCTTTTTTTTTTAAATAATTTATTTTTATTTCTTCAAGTTACATTTCAATCACAATCCCCTCCCACTTCCCCCTCCTGTCCCACTCTTCCCCCTCAACCCCCCCATCCTCTACCCTTTTTTTTTAGTTTAAGGTATATCTTTTTCCCCCCAACAGCTCCCCCTTTCAGTCCAACAAATGGTTCTTTCTCTTATAACAATAAATACAATACAAAACAACAGAAATAAATAGGCCACAATTATGAGAGTTATATGGCTTAGCATACTAGGCAAGTCCTTCATAATTCCTGCTCTACAATCAATGTCTGTCAGAGAAATGGGGCCAAACGGCTGAAAATTGATGCTGTAATGTATGGAGAGAAAATGGGAACTGTCCAGGCAGCCACTGGTAAGTCATTTCTTAGTTTTGGAAGACTGCCATTTTTTACTCTGCCCCTGACTGATGTAAGACCAACACCACCAACAAGGTGTCTGTTTTCCCATTGCCAGGGGCACAGTAGGAGGTTTTCAGTCAGTCAAGAAGGAGGACATTAGATTTGGAATAGCATGTTTTCTCTTTATGGTTCAGAGAATGGCCTATGACAGTAACATCTTCGGTTTTGAATGAATGAGTATATAGCAAACAAAAGTAAAAGAATAAATAGCTAATAGTGTATAGATACAAAACACATCAAAACATGTTCTCATGATCCAGCAGAGACTGGGAAAGTTGAGGCAGTTGGAGTCCCCATCTAAGCTTTCTCTCCATGAGTCAGCATCTCATGGCTGAATCTCCAATTTCCCTTTCCCACTGCAGGAACTTTTATATCACAGAATGGGCAATAATAACCTCTGTTGGGAAGGATTTACCTTTCAGCTCTTTCAAAGACACAGAATTTTCACTCTTGAGCTGTTTTGCCATCTTCTGGCCTCATCTAGAGATTGTGAGTGCCGGATTTGATGATGTTACCTTTCTGTTGCTATTTGTTGTTTTATCCTTGGAAGCCTCACCAGAGGTGATACTTGTTCTAGCCAGGACTGTCTCTGTTGGGAACTTCAGGTCTGCCTTTAAGGGTCTCCCATAGTCAATTTCCACTGGAGGTTATGATTACTGATTTGATCCATCTTGCTATCTATATACTATTACATATTTATTATTTTCCTTGGCTCTCTATATACTTAACAAGCTCACTAATTCAAAATTGAAGATATGACTACCATAGGTCATTCTCTGAACCACTAAAGAGAAAGCATGCTATTCCAACTCTAATGTCCTCCTTCTTGTCTGGGTCAAAACTGCCTATTAATTCATGACCAAACTCAAATGTTGTCTCCTCTGTGACAATCTCTAGGTTTCTATGCCAGCTTGATTGGTTAAATCAAGAAGCATGTACTACAAATCCAAAATGTGAGCAGCACTGTCCCAATGGCTGGATACTGAATAAAAAGGGAAAGGCAGCTGAGCTCTGACATTCCCTTCTCTGCTTCCTGGTTGGCATCATGGAGTAAGACACCTCTGCTCTCATGCACAGAGTTTGGGGACAGCCCATCCTCAGACAAAGCACCTTGGAGGACACTTTGAGAGAAACATGCTTGGGTTTGAAATGGGAAGGGAGAGCAAAGCCCCCACTTCCTGAGCCAGCTTCTCAGTCAGTTCCAGTAGCACATGGCAGTTTATGAACATTATTTACATCACACATGGCAAAGACAGTGATGCTTGAAAAACTTACTTGTTCAAGGAACACCCAGTTTTCAGGTGTTTAATTTCTGCCATTCTTTATATATCTAGATATTAACTCCTTGTCCTAAGTAAAGGTGGGAAGAGTTTCTCCCGTCTTGTAGGCTGTTAACTCTGCTGATAGTTTCTTTTGCTGTTCAGAAGCTTTCTAATTTCATATAATCCCATTTGTGAAACTTCCTGTTGTGGTATTGAGGTTCTCTCCAGAAAGTTCTTGCTTATATGTTTGTCCTGAAGTTTCACGTAGGTGCTTTCCAATAACACTTTCAGTACTTTGAGTTTTAAATTAAGGTCCTTGCTCCATTTAGCATTGTTCAGGAACAAAGACTTGGCTTTGATTTCTTCTACAGTGGGCATCCTACTATTGCTGTCATCTTCTACTGAATGGACTGACTCTTTTCCTATAGTTTTTGATGCATTTGTCACAAACTAAGTGTGTGTATGCTGTGTGGGTTTATTTCAGGGTCTTCCATTGTATCCCTGTGGCCTATTTCTTTTTGTGCCAATACCGTGCTGTCTGTTACTATGGCCGTGTCTGTAGTTTGAGGTCAGGTATTGTGTTATCCCATCTTTCTTTGTCCTTGGGCTTTCTTTGGCTCCTGGGTTCTCATACAGGTTTTAGGATGTTTTGGGTTTCTGTTGTTGTTGTTATTCTGTGAAAAAATGTTAGTGGAGTTTTGCCACCAAACCTAAAATTTTTAGCCCATGAGATGGGCTAACTAGCTAAACTGACAATTTTTTAAAACAAAAATGTGAATGACAATCTCATATTATTTTATATTTTCCCATATAGTTAGACATCACTGGAAGGAAAATTAAAACTATTATTAGATTCTATCTCATTCTAGGCAGAATGGCTGTCATTAGGTAACTGAATACAGGAAAGACTGGTGTATATGTGGAGAAAGAAACCTTTATTAACTGCTGATGGATCTAAACTAGTGTGGTAACTATGGAAATCAGTGTGGAAGCCACTCAAAAAACTAAAACAAGAACTGGCTATGATCTAGCTATATCATTCTTGGTTAGAATATTCAAAGGACTGTATATCCTACCATGAGGTACAACCTCTTGTACAACCATGTTTACTGGTCAGTAGGAGGTTTTAAGACATGTGAAGTGAGAGGACATTAAGGTTGAAAGTGTGCAAGATACATAATGATGAATGACAAACAATTGTTGAGAGCAGAGGAAGAGGAAAGCTGGTGTTCAGTGGCTTTCTCCTTTTGCCCTTTTTATTCAGTTTTAGACTCCAGCCTGTGAGATGTTCACTATAGAAAAGATATAGAATCAGCATAGATGACCATCAACAGATAATGAAAATATGGCACGTAGACACAGTAGAATGCTATACAGCAATAAAGGAAAATGAAATTAAGGAATGTGCAGAAAAGCAGACTGAACTGGCAAATAATGTGTTGAGTGTGGTGACCCAGATTCAGAAAATGAGCATATGTCCTCTCATGTGTGGGTCCCAGCTTTTAGTTTTTCCTTATGTGTATTTGCACAGGAGTGAGTGTGAGCTGAGACCAGGAAACTAGCAATAGGCCCATTAAAGTAGAAAGAAGAGGCTCTAAGGAAGGAGTGTGGGGAGCATAATAGACATGTGTGACATAGAAATAGAAGGGAGATACTTGGGATAGAATGGTACAAACGAGGACGGGTGATAGGGGACCGGAGAGAAGAGTATATGGGGATGGGATCAATCACAGCTAAGTGTGAAGACATCAAAAGGAAGCCTGTCACTTTGTATTTTAATTTAAAAAAAGATGAATGGGATGACTCGCAGGAAGAAATTAGAAGTACAGGTCAGGTCTATACTGAGTGGTATAGGTTCTATTCTCTAGTTGATGGGGAGCTAGTTAAGGTGTCTAATCAGAGGGTGATAGGATCCAAAGTATGTTTCAGAAAGACCCACGTATGTGGAAGGTAAAAGTGAGCAGGGTGACATCAAATCTAGGAGACAAATTGGGCAGCTGAGAGTTGCTGGTGTGGGATGGTACAGGGTAGTAGAGAGTGTGGATTTGATTAGAGATATTGGAGGATGGTGAGGGCTGTGGACTGGAGCATCATGGGAAATTTGTAAAGGCCCTGGGAGCTATGCAGTCTATGTACATGCTGACTTGGCCAACTCACAGTGTAATTATTTATGGGGTTAGAGACTAGACTCAGTGTAACATCTTGGTGTTTCAAATAAAGAGAAAATGGGACCATCTTAAAGATATCTCCCTTTTGTGGGCCCAGTTCTGTAATAGAAGAAGCACAGTCTTTTAACCCAATATTTAAAATACATTTCAGTAGCACATTTCATTGTTTACTCAGGCAGGGAAGGTGGCAGGTCAGTGTGTCTGTGGAGCAGGCTATTCACAGGCTGATTTATGCCACGTTTTGGCAGTTTTGATCTCTGGACTATTTGGAGCGGTTGTGCAGCGTGGCTAAGTTGACATCAGGAAGCAAGTCCCCTCAGTCCCTTGGCTTGGATCCTTTTGTCTCTGCCGCACCCTTTCTCTCTCCCTAACCAGCAGCTGCTTCTCCATGATTGCCTTACACCAATCCCTTGACATGACAGAAAGGTTGTTTCATATGGGCTTGGGAGCCCTAGCTAGTAAAGCTGTGTTTACATCACCTGGATGAGGTAGTGGTAACAGAACTGTGATGAATATAATAAGGAACCAAGGAGAAGCATGGTGGCGGGGGTGGCGTGGGGAGGGCATCAAACTGAGAAGGAAGAAGGTTAAACATTTTCAAGTATCCCGACAGAATGAGATAGTTGCAACACAACTAACTTGAAATGAACCAAGGGTAGCGTGCCAGCCTGGGCATTCAAGTGTTGTGACACACAATGATCCTATTTGGTACTTTCAGTGTCCAGCTTGTGTGGCAAAGCACATGATGGAAAATGGCTTGTCTTCAAAAGGGACATTTTTGGACTCCCTTGTCAGGGATGCTCTTCTCTTTTCCTGAAAACTAGATAGAGCGGACTCCTCCCATTGAACAGAAACATTTTCCCATGTGCTAACTACACGACTGAACAAAAATGTGAAAAAGACAGTTAAAGAAAAATAACTTCAGTTGATTAGTTCTTAGAAGTTGATGGTGAGTGAGTACAGTGGCATGGGAAATGATATGGACGAGTCTTTATACCACATTTATTTCTTTACTTTATGTGGCGAGGGATGGGGAGGCAGGTGAGTGCATGTCATGGCACACATGTGGCAGTCAGAGGACAGCTTGCAGGAGTCAGTTCTCTCCTTCTGCCATGTGGGGCCTGGTGATCAAACTCAGGTTGCCAGCCTTGGCGGCAATTGCCTTACCATTGAGCCATCTTGGTAGCCCTATAAAATAGTCTGAGAATATTCTAGAAAATGTATTTCTGCATTGTAGGTGAGATATCCTACTCCTTGATGTGGCCGAACCGGCCTTTACAAATAAGGCTTGCACTTGCCTCTCCAAACACGTACAATTTTCTTCCTTTTGGCCGTGTTCTGGACGGTTTGTAACTTTTCAAGCACTCGGTTTTACTTCTGTTTTAGCACCTTGGCTCCATCCTCCTATCTGCCTGGACTTCTCTAGTCATTATGTGGCTGGACCCTTTATCGATGAGGCCTCAGGTGACAGGTGCTGTTCAGAGTCCCTGTCAACCCTATTTAAAGTTCCCAGCCTGTCTTTGTCCCTGTGCGTTCTGTCACCTGCTGTATCTTTTTTGTTATCTGACTCCTGTTGGAATGTAAGCTGCACATTGGGTGTAGTCTCAGACTGGACTATTAGAAGCGTGAACTCAGTCTCTCTTTCCATGGTTTATCCATCTTTGCATGAAAAGGTTCAGAGTAAAACAGGTGCTCAATAAATATCTATTGCATGAGTATCTACTCTATAAAGATCTATTGTATAACCTAAAAGTATAAGCCTATTGGCATAAAAATTTGGAGTGCATGTCACAAATTCTGGCTAGATATTTATTGTCCACCCTTTACACTCAAGGTACAGGTCACGTGTTTCTTCCTGGAATGGTGGTATCCTGGTGTCAGTGCCGATCAGGAGCTACCTGGTTGCACACAGCGGTCTCATGACCAGCGTGCCCCTTCTTTTCTTCATCGTGACCTTTGGGAGAACTTCACTCATTTCTCAATTCCTACTTTGAATCTCTCTTAAGATTTCCTGTATTAAGATTCCCACTTTGCAGCTGGAGAGATGGCTCAGGGATTAAGAGGACTGGCTGCTCTTGAAGAGAACTGCTTTTGATTCCTAGTACCCACATGCCTGCTTACGACTGCCCCTAACTCCAGTTCCAGGATACTCAATGCCTTCTTTTGGGTTTCACGGGCACTGTGTGCTGACACTCAGGCACATGCACATAACATAAATAAAAAGTAAACAAAAAAAAATCCCACTTGGGGAGAGATCATAGATATAAAGTAGATACCATCAGTATTCTGCACCCCAAGAGTGTAAACTGCTGCCTGAAGAAGGGGGGGGAAGGTTTAAAGATCGAGGTAGGGCATCAATTTATGTATTCAGGCTTCTGGTGCAAATGCCGTTGTTCACTGACACGTCTTGATACCCCCCCCCTCCTTTGTTTTCCTCATTCTTTGAGTGCAGTGTAAAAATCATGAGAGGCCTTTATTTAATACATGTATGTATTAGTTTTTGCGATTGTAATATCACATCATTTACACCTTCCCTTTCACTCCTCCAAACCCTCTCATGTGTCCCAACTTGCTCTCTATAAAATTCATGGCATTTTCATATAAACCTCATAACTGTGGCCTAATTACCTCTGTTGTTTTGTATTGTATCTATTGTTATAAGAGAAAGAGCTATTTGTTGGACTGAAAGGGGAAACTGTAGGGGGAAATAAGATATACCTTAAACTTAAAAAAAAAGGGAAGAGGATGGGGGTTGAGGGTGGGACTGGAGGGGGAATAGGGAGGGGACTCCGATTGAAATGTAACTTGAAGAAATAAAAATAAAGGAAAAAAAAAGATGAGGGCCACAACAACAACAACAAAAAAAATTCATGGCTTTTTTTTTCTCTTTAGTAGTTGCTAAATGTGTATATGTGTGCATATAATGAGAGATGTTCCGGCTTCTAGTTGAGGGCAGTACTACATCAGAAAGAGAAGGAAGGGTGAGCACCGCAGGGTGATGAAAGCCTGTTTGTTTTTTCTCTCTGGAAGTCTCCAGGATTCTGAAAACACGATGAGATGTTCTGTCATTGGTCTCTTTCCACACTCTGTACTCGACACTCAATGGATCTGTGGGCTGGGAACCTGTCCCTTTCAGTTTGGGGATTTTCTTCCCTCACTTTTCACATGCCTACTTTTGGATGTTGACTTCCTAAACTGACACTGTGACACCATGCACTTGCTCCTCTGGAATTGTGTTTCCGTTTGTCCTGTTTTCTGGGAGATTGTCTTTACTTTCTATTCTACAATTTTAATTGCAATTCGTCTGCTATTTTAAGACCTTGAATTTTACATTACTTTTCTTTTTTTTAACATTTATTTATTTATTCAAATTACATTGCAATCACAGTCCCCTCCCTCTTCCCCCTTCTAGTCCAATCCTCCTAACTTCTTCCCCCTCACCCTTTTATCTGCTTTTTTTAATGTAAGGTGTATCTTTTTCTCCCCAACAGCTCCCCCCTTTAATCCAATAAAAGGCTCTTTTTCTTATAATGATAAACACAATACAAAACAATAAAAACAATTAGGCCACAGTTATGAAAATTATAAGGTATAACATACATTCCCAATGTCCAGTCAATATGTATTTGGCAATACATTACTTTTCAAATCACTTTTCTTTTTATTACTTCAGGTTACATCTCCATCACAGTGCCCTCTTTCCACCCCTCCAAGTCCTGCCCTCCCACCCTCTACCCCTATCACTTCCATCCCACTCCTTTGGAGTGAAGTGTCCCTACATATCAGTCCCTAGCCCCAGTTCAGCAGTCATATGAGGGCCAAGAGCCTCCTCATACACTGGGGGCCTACAAAGAAGCACCACTAGGAAACAGTGTTTCATTTACAGGTAACAAAGCCTATGTTCCTAATCCCTTTGGTGCATTGGTTGTAGTATACTTATCTTGTACTATATGGCTAAAATCAGATTATAAGTGAATAGATGTCATGTGCATCCTTCTGAGTCTGGGTTAGCTCATTCAGGATGAGCTTCTCTAGTTCCATTTATTTGGATGCAAATTGCACGATTCCCTTGTTTCTGTAGGCTGAGTAGTATTCCATTGTGTAGATGTACCACAGTTTTTTTTTAATCCATTCCTTGTTTGAGGGACATTTGGGTTGTTTCCAGTTTCTAGCTATTACAAATAAAGCTTCTATGAACATAGATGACAAAATGTCCTTGTGGTTTGGTGAGGAATCAGTTGAATGTACACCCAGAAGTGGTATGGCTGGGTCTTGAGGTAGAGCTATTCCAGGTTTTCCTCCTCCTCCTCCTCCTCCTCCTCCTCCTCCTCCTCCTCCTCCTCTTCTTCTTCTTCTTCTTCTTCTTCTTCTTCTTCTTCTTTTTAAAATATTTATTACTTCAGGTTACTTTTCCATCACAGTGTCTTCTTTCTGCCACTCCAAGTACCACCCTGTAGGGAGTTAGATTAGAATAATTAAATTAGATTTAGAAAATATATAGGGGTATCTGATACAGTCTCTTAATTCAGGGCATGAAGACAAACTTGGCTGTGAGTTATTAGCTTATCAGTTTGTGGAAAAAGGAGGTTAAAGTCAGGAAAAACAGGAAACACTTAATGGACTGAAAAAACAAGGTTGAAGTCAGGAAAAATAGGAAAGACTTAATGGACTGAAAAACAAGGTTGAAGTCAGGAAAACAGGAAAGACTTAATGGACTTAAAGAAACAAAGTATCTGGCCTGACATTGTTTTCAGCTTCTAAGTGGGCAGAGCCCAAATTAAGCTGAAACAGAGTTCGTCCTATTTAAGGACAGTGCGTGGAGCCCCCTCAAAAAGAAGAGGCCCCTGATGCTAGAGAGCTCCAAGAGTCCTGCTGAAAAAAGTGCTGGCCATCATTTGATGGCCAGATTTCCCTGAAGAGGAAAGAAGCTGGTGAGCAAAGAAAGCCTGAGTAAGACACCAAAAGGCCAAGGACTAAACCCTGTGGCTCAGCTTTTGCCTAGAGGGGTTTGATCTGTCCGAACAGTGGCCTAAAGGAAACTGTGCCTGGCTTTAAGGACTCTGAGGTAGAGTGGCAGAGTTGTTGATGTGAAGGGGCTGGGGTCTCCGAGAGAGAAGAAAGCATTAAGCCCTATTTAAGGTGAGACTGCAATAACCAACTTACCCTGATGAATCTACATCTGAGAGATCCAGAAAAAGGACTGCTAAGTGCGTTAAAGAATCTACAGCAAAGACTGTGTTCCTGATGACTGAGGACCTGCCCCAGAGACTGTATCCTTCTAATAGGTTAGGAAAACAATTGTCAATAGGATTAGTGGTTAGGTTAAAGAGATTGTAGGAATTTGTAGGATTAATAGTTAATAAATTGTTGGTATTTGTTATAGGTGAATATTGTTAGCAAATAAATAATAATAATTAAAAAGTTCGGTTACACCGCCCTCCCACACTCCTCTTCCATCCCACTCCTCTGGAGTGGAGTGTCTCTACATAACAGTCCTCCGCCCCAGTTCAGCAGCCATATGAGGGCCAAGAGCCTCCTCATACACTGGGGGCCTACAAGGCAGCACTACTAGGGCAAAGTGTCTCATTGACAGGAAACAAAGTCTATGTTCCTTTTCCCTTTGGTGCATTGGTTGTAGTATACTTATCTTGTACTATATGGCTAAAATCCTATTATAAGTGAATAGATGCTATGTGCATCCTTCTGAGTCTGGGTTAGCTCACTCAGGATGAGCTTCTCTGGTTCCATCCATTTGGCTGCACATTGCATTATTTCATTGTTTCTGATGGCTGAGTAGTATTCCATTGTGTAGATGTACCACAGTTTTTTAATCCATTCCTTGGTTGAGGGACATCTGGGTTGTTTCCAGTTTCTAGCTATAACAAATAAGGCTGCTATGAACATAGATGAGGAAACTTCCTTGTGACTTGGTGAGGAATCATTTGGATGTATACCCAGAAGTGGTATGACTGGGTCCCGAGGCAGAGCTATTCCATGTTTTCTAAAATATCTCCAGACTGATTTCCATGGTGGTTGTACAATCCTGCACTCCCATCAGCAATGAAGGAAGGTTCCTCTTTCTCCACACCCTCACCAGCATGTGCTGTCATTTGAGCTTTTGATCTTAGCCATTCTGACAGGTGTGAGATGGAATCTCAGAGCTGTCTTGAGTTGCATTTCTCTGATGATTAAAGATGATGAGCATTTCTTCAACTGTTTCTCAGCCATTAGGGATTCCTCCTTTGTGAGTTCTCTGTTTAGGTATGTTCCCCATTTTTTGATTAAATTATTTGGTTTCTTGGTGTTTAATTTCTTGAGTTCTTTGTAAATTATGGATATTACCCCACTGTGAGATGTGGAGTTGGTGAAGATCTTTTCCCAATCTGTAGGTTGCTGTTTGGTTCGAATGACAGTGTCTTTTGCCTTACAGAAGCTTTTCAGTTTCATCAGGTCCCATTTATTGATTGTTAGTCTTAGAGCCTGAGCTGTTGCTGTTCTGTTCAGGAAGTTGTCACCTGTGCCAATGAGTTCGAGACTTTTCCCCACTTTCTCTTCTATTAGACTTAGTGTGTCTGGTTTTATATTAAGATCTTTGATCCACTTGGACTTAAGTTTTGTGCAAGGTGATACTTATGGGTCTAATTTCATTCCTTTGCATGTCAACATCCAGTTAGACCAGCACCATTTGTTGAAGATGCTGTCATTTTTCATTGTATGATTTTGGCTTCTTTGTCAAAAATTAAGTGACCATTCATGTGTGGGTTCATTTCTGGGTCTTCAATTCAAGTCCATTGATGCACTGGTCTGTTTCTATACCAGTACCATGCTGTTTTTATTACTATTGCTCTGTAGTACTGCTTGAAATCAGGGATGGTGATACCTCCAGATTTTTTTTTTGTTGTTGTGCAGGATTGATTTAGGTATTCTGGGTTTTTTGTTATTCTACATGAAGTTTAGAATTGTTTTTTCCAGGTCTATAAGGAGTTGTGGCGGTATTTTGATAGGAATTGCATTAAATCTGTGTATTACTTTTGGCAGGATGGCCATTTTTATTATGTTGATCCTACCTATCTACGAGCATGGGAGATTTTTCCATCTTCTGATGTCCTCTTCAATTTCTTTCTTCAAGGACTGGAAGTTCTTGTCATACAGGTCTTTCACTTGCTTAGTTAGGGTTACCCCCAGGTATTTTATATTGTTTGTGGCTATTGTGAAGGGTGTTGTTTCCCTAATTTGTTTCTCAGCCAATTCATTTTTTTTTTTTGTATAAAGAAAGGCTTCTGATTTTTTTGAATTAATTTTGTATCCAGCCACCTTGCTGAAGGTGTTTATCAGCTGTAAGAGTTCTCTGGTGGAATTTTTGGGGTTGCTTATGTATACTATCATATCATCTGCAAATAGGGATACTTTGACTTCTTCATTTCCAATTTGTATCCCCTTGATCTCCTTTAGTTGTCTTATTGCTTTAGCAAGAACGTCAGGTAATATGTTCAAGAGATAGGGTGAAAGTGGGCATCCTTGCCTTGTTCCTGAGTTTAGAGGAAATCCTTTAAGTTTCTCTCCATTTAATTTGATGCTGGTTACTGGCTTGCTGTATATTGCCTTTATAATTTCTACGTATGGTTCTTGTATATCCATTCTCTCCACGACTTTTAGCATGAAGGGGTGTTGGATTTTGTCAAATGCTTTCTCAGCATCTAGTGAGATGATCATGTGGTTTTTTCTTTCAGCTTTTTTAATATGGTGAATTACATTGACGGATTTTCATATGTTGAACCATCCCTGCATTCCTGGGATGAAGCCTTCTTGATCATGGTCCCTTGGGTACTAGGGTGATTGTGTGGAGGCTGGGTACTCAGGAAGCCAAGAGGTACCTCTATCTGGCAGTTGGGGCTGCCTGCCAAGGCCCTGCAGTGATTGGACCCATGCACCAGTGCAGGAAGAGCAGGCCTCTGCTCTGTCCAGGTGCAATGTTCTTCAGCGTGATTGTATATCCAGTAGAGGGACCTGTATGTCCAACACCTTTCTGGGCAAGCCCAGCTATGCTTGTCCCTCCCAGATCACGGCTCCACTGGAGATTAATCAAGGTCTTCCCACAGTTCTCCTGTAGCTCAGAATGTGCTGTGGATCACCACCATAATGGTTCCATTGAGAATAAACTTGTTCCTGTTCCTGTGGCTCTGCTGGTTCCTCCTTTTTGGTGCAGGAAGCTGGCTTTGAAGCTGGGTCCTCTGAAGGCTGGTGAGTACCACTGTCTGGGGTTTGGACCCTCTTGCTGGGTTTTTGAATGGATTTTGCCCACTTCTGTGGCCTCTGCTACACTCTCCTTGACCTGGATTCCACGCCATGCCACACTGCAACCCCAATCTGGGTTCTGCAATGTGCCACTCCTCAAGGCCTTGGTTCCATGCTGCACCCTATGGCCTGGGTTGGTCAGTTTACCTTAGTGTCTGAGGGTCCCTGGAGAGACCTACACTAGTCCCTGGGTTCGCTGGCTGTGACCCTGTGGGATCACGCTTCTCAGGTTGTTGCTCAGCTTGTTTATATTTTTGTGATGTTGTAGCCATTTTGCCTGAGCTCAAAATGTGTCCCTGCCGACCATCACCATCTTGGATCCCCCGTCAATTCACAATTCACTTTTTTTTAAGAATAGAAAAAAGTGGGGGATCCAAGATGGCGACGGCCCCTGCGGATGCATTTTGAACTTGGGGAAAATAGCCATAAAGCCACAGAGTTATAAGATGCCGTGCAATAATCTGAGTGACTCGTTCCCCCTGGGTCTCACCCAGCTACCCAGGGACCATTAATAGTC
Organism: Lophiomys imhausi; assembly: GCA_907164525.1. NCBI lineage: Eukaryota > Metazoa > Chordata > Mammalia > Rodentia > Muridae > Lophiomys > Lophiomys imhausi. The sequence continues at coordinate 3,470,773 of CAJQZJ010033157.1, forward strand.
CCTGGGCAGGACTCTTCTCCCCTCTCTTGGACATGCATGGAAGCCACTGAATCCAGGAATCGGGAACCCCCACCAGGAGAGATGCCAGGTAAGATCCACTCTAATACCCAGCAGGCATATTGGAACCCCACCGCATGGAACCGTCTCAAAAATCGACCATATAGTCGGACACAAAGATAGCCTCAACAGATACAAGAAAATTGAAATAACCCCTTGTATCTTATCAGACCACCATGGAATAAAGCTGGACTTCAATGGCAACAGAATCAACAGAAAGCCTACACACACATGGCAATTGAACAACTCTTTACTAGATGACTACTGGGTCAGGGAAGAAATAAAGAAGGAAATCAAAGACTTCTTAAAAATCAACAAAAATGAAGGCACAACATACCCAAACCTATGGGACACAATGAAAGCTGTGCTATGAGGAAAGTTCATAGCACTAAGTGCCTTCAAAAAGAAAAATGTGATAGTGCATATTAGCGAATTAACAGCCAAACTGGATGAATTGGAAAAAAAAGAAGCAAACACTCCCAAAAGGAGCAGAAGGCAAGAAATCATCAAACTTAGGGCTGAAATCAACAACTTAGAAACAAAAAGAACGATACAAAGAATCAATGAAACCAAGAGTTGGTTCTTCGAGAAAATCAACAAAGTAGACAGACCCTTAGCCAAATTAACTAAATGGTAGAGGGAGATAACCCAAATCAACAAAATCGGAAATGAAAAGGGAGAAATAACAACAGACATTGAGGAAATCCAGAGAATATTTAGGTCCTACTTTAAAAATCTATACTCCACCACATATGAAAACTTAAGCGAAATGGACAATTTTCTTGATAGATTCCACCTACCAAAGCTAAATCAAGACCAGGTTAACAGATTAAACAGCCCTATAACCACTAGGGAAATAGAAACAGTCATTAAAAATCAACCAACCAAAAAAAAAAAAGCCCAGGCCCAGATGGTTTCAGCACAGAATTCTACCAGACCTTCAAAGAAGAGCTAACACCAATACTCTTCAAACTCTTTCACAAAATAGAATCAGAAAGAACACTGCCAAACTCATTCTATGAGGCCACAGTTACCCTGATTCCTAAACCACACAAAGACCCAACAAAGAAAGAATACTTCAGACCAATCTCCCTCATGAACATAGATGCAAAAATACTTAATAAAATACTAGCAAACCGAATTCAAGAACACATCAAAAGTATCATACACCATGGTCAAGTAGGCTTCAGGAATGCAGGGATGGTTCAACAGAAGTAAATCCATCAACACAATTCACCACATAAACAAGATGAAAGAAAAAAAACCACATGATTATCTCACTAGATGCAAAAAAAGCATTTGACAAATTCCAACACCCCTTCATGCTAAAAGTTCTGGAGAGAACAGGCATACAAGGACCGTACCTAGAAATAATAAAGGCAATATACAGCAAGCCAGTGGCCAACATCAAAGTTAATGGAGAGAAACTTGAAACATTTCCTCTAAACTCAGGGACAAGACAAGGATGTCCACTTTCGCCATATATCTTCAATATAGTACTTGAAGTTATTGCTAGAGCAATAAGACAACTAAAGGAGATCAAGGGGATACAAATTGGAAACAAAGAAGTCAAATTATCCCTATTTGCAGACGATATGATAGTATACATAAGCGACCCCAAAAATTCCACCAGAGAACTATTACAGCTGATAAACTCCTTCAGCAAGGTGGCTGGATACAAAATTAATTCAAAAAAAAATCAGAAGCCCTTCTTTATACAACAAATAAATGGGCCGAGAAAGAAATTAGGGAAATAACTCCCTTCAAAATAGCCACAAACAATATAAAATACCTGGGGGTAACTCTAACCAAGCAAGTAAAGGACCTGTATAACAAGAACTTCAAGCCCTTGAAGAAAGAAATTGAAGAGGCCATCAGAAGATGGAAAGATCTCCCATGCTCATAGATAGGTACCAAAAGCAATATACAGATTCAATGCAATTCCTATCAAAATACCAACACAATTCTTTATAGACCTGGAAAAAGCTATTCTCAATTTCATATGGAACAACAAGAAACCCAGAATAGCTAAATCAATCCTGTACATTAAAAAAACATCTGGAGGTATCACCATCCCATATTTCAAGCTGTACTACAGAGCAATAGTAATAAAAACAGCATGGTACTGGTATAGAAACAGACCAGTGGATCAATGCAATCGAACTGAAGACCCAAAAATGAACCCACACACCCATGTTCACCTAATCTTTGACAAAGAAGCCAAAAGAGCTCAATGGAAAAAGGACAGCATCTTCAACAAATGGTGCTGGTCCAACTGGATGTCCATTTGTAAATTAATGAAATTAGACCCATAGTTATCACCTTGTACAAAACTTAAATCCAAGTGGATCAAAGACCTTAACATAAACCCAGTCACACTAAATCTACTAGAAGAGAAAGTGGGAAAAACCCTCAAAATCATTGGCACAGGTGATAACTTCCTGAGCAGAACACTAGTAGCTCAGGCTCTAAGACAAACAATCAATAAATGGGACCTCATGAAACTGAAAAGTTTCTGTAAGGCAAAAGACGCTGTCATTTAAACAAAACAGCAGCCCACAAATTGGGGAAAAATCTTCACCAACCCCACATCTGACAAAGGGCTAATATCCAAAATTTATAAAGAACTCAAGAAATTAAATGCCAAGAAATCCAATAATTCAATTAAAAAATATGGGAAAGATCTAAACAGAGACTTCACAAAGGAGGAATTTCTAAAGGCCGAGAGACACTTAAAGAAATGCTCAGCATCGTTAATCATCAGAGAAATGCAACTCAAGACAACTCTGAGATTCCATCTCACACCTGTCAGACTGGCTAAGATCAAAAGCTCAAATGACAGCACATGCTGGTGAGGGTGTGGAGAAAGGGGAACCCTTCTCCATTGCTGGTGGGAGTGCAGACTTGTACAACCACTATGGAGGTCAATCTGGCGATATCTTAGAAAACTTGGAATAGCTCTGCCTCGGGACCCAGCCATAGCACTTCTGGGTATATATCCAAATGACTCCTCACCAACTCGCAAGGAAGTTGCCTCATCTATGTTCATAACACCCTTATTTGTAATAGCTAGAAACTGGAAACAACCCATATGTCCCTCAACTGAAGAATGGATTAAAAAACTATGGTACATCTACTCAATGGAATACTACTCAGCTATCAGGAACAAGGAAATTATGCAATTTGCAGCCAAATGGATGGAACTAGAAAAGCTCATTCTGAGTGAGCTAACCCAGACTCAGAAGGATGCACATGGCATCTATTCACTTACAGTCGAATTTTAGCTATATAGTACAGGATGGATATCTATACTACAACCAATGCACCAAAGGGAAAAGGAACATAGACTTTGTTTCCTGTCAATGAGACACTTTGTCCTAATGGTGCTGCCTTGTAGGCTCCCAGTGTATGAGGAGGCTCTTGGCCCTCATATGATTGCTGAACTGGGGCGGGAACTGTTATGTAGGGACACTCCACTCCAAAGGAGTGGGATGGAAGGGTTAGCGGGTAAGGGTGGGAGGGCGGGACTGGGAAGGGTCGAAAGAGGACAATATGATGGAGATATAACCTAAGCAATAAATAAATAAATTAAAAAAATAATAGAGGAAAGTTAAAAGAAAACAGCCCCTCCCCCACCACACTTTTTTTGATTTGTTTTTTGGTTTTTGGTCTTTTTGGCAGTGCTCCATCAGGACTCGACGATTAGAAGTGTGATGGTCTTAATTTAAGATAACATCTTTGAATACCATATTCTGCAGATCTCTTGGGGTTTTTGAAGATGCCCTATCCATCTCTTGTATTTAGATAAGCAAATGTTGCTTGTCTCTTAGCAACTTGATTACTGGGTAGTTTAGAGAATATCTGTGATAGACTGTCATAGTAGCTAACAAAGTGACATGTTTGCATGACTAGGAGTTTGTTTTACTTAACTATCCTAGATCGTTTTAGACGGTTGGTATCAAGAGGCCAGAGCTTCACATTTTATTTTTAAGTATCTCCAGGTATGATACCATTAGGAAGCGTTACCTTTAATTTTGTATCAGTATACAAAGATCTATTCAATTGTGGTTAAATATACTCTTAATTATGTATCAATATACAAAGATCAATGCCTATGAAGATACTCTTAAAAGTGTGTTGCAAGTTAGTATGAATGTTGAGTCAGATTTAGACCTTTAAACTCATGGAGATGGTTAGATAGTAGAATGTTAAAGTCAGGGGCCAAATATGTATAAACTGGACATTGGGAAGGTATACTGGGCCATTTAACTCTCATAAATGTGGCATATTTATAACTGTTGTTTTGTATAATACTTACTGTTATAAGAGAAGGAACCATCTGTTGGACTGAAAGGGGAAACTTCTGGGGGGAAAAGGGTGGAAGGGTGGGATAGGAAGGGGGAATAGGGAGGGGTGTGTGACTGAGATGTAAATTGAAGAAAAAAAAATAAAGTATTTAAAGAAGAAAAAAAACAGAAGTGTGATGGTCAAACCAGAGTCCGCCCTTCATAATGTTGAGCTCATGCCTCTTGAGAGTTGGCACTTGTGTTTACTACGCTACAAATGTGCTTAGGAAATGAAGTGCGATTAGGAGAGGGGCTTGGATAGTGCTGTCCTGTTAGAGGACTTCCCATGTGTTACATGGCAATAGGTAGGCGAGCTTTACAGTGTATTACAGCGAGAGAAGAGAGAGAGACTCTAGGCTGGTGACTGTGTCTAAACAGGCCTGAATTTGCTATATGTAAGTCTCTCTATCTCTGTCCGTCTCTCTGTCTTTGTATCTCTCTCTCTCTCTCTCTCTCTCTGTGTGTGTGTGTGTGTGCTATCATTATCTTACATAGTTCCTCTTTCTTTTCCTGAAATTTCTCCTGTTTATGTGCCTTGCCAAAATCTGTTCATTTTGCCTCTCCACAATGTGTGTGTGTGTGTGTGTGTGTGTGTGTGTGTGTGTGTGTTATACAAGCATACAAGCGCACAAATGTGTGGTTGGAGGCCAGGGCAGCTTTCTTTGTAGCTCTCCACATTACTTCCTTGAAGACAGGGTCTCTTACTGACCCAGAACCTAGCTGTTTACTGGGCAGGATGGCCATGAATTTCTCACGGTCCACTTGTCTCCTTCTCCAATTCTCAGCTTCTGGGAGTATTCAGCCATAACTGGCATTTTTCACATGGGTGCTGGGGATTTGAACTTGGGTCTCACTCTTGCAGAGCATTACTCTGACCTGCCAAGCCAACCCCCCAGCCCCTCCATTATTTTTTGGTTCTAACTTCTTGGCATTCCCTCTGCTACTATTCATCTGTTCACCTTCACTTATTTTCTGTCCTATATTTATTTCCTAATCATTTGTCTTTATTTTCAAAATTCCAACTTGTTTTATGCATTAATTTCCTACTAATCTTCAAGTTATAATCAATTCAAAACTGTCATCTGCTGCCCATTGACCATTGACTTCCTAAGGTGTCTCAATACAGCCTTTCTGGATGTTTTCTCATGTACCCAGAATCCAGGCAAAACTGACTATGCTTGGCTCCTGTGCATTTCCTTCTGCCTGTGTTTGTTTTTTCATGTTGTTGTTTCTGTCTGGATGGCTACCACTCATTTCTACCCAGTACATTTCTATTCATCCTTTAAAATGCATTCCATGTAGCCTTTCTGTTCCCTTAGCCAGGTATAATTTTATCATACAGGGACTGTTGATAAAACTTTGTAACACTAACAAAAAAATGTGACTTTGTAACACTAGATACTTGCATTTTATTTTATAGTTCTTGTTATATACACTTTGCCCCACACCCTAAAGCAAGAGTCAACCAAATCTCATTTATTTTCCATTTTGAGCATTGTGTTTTTAATTGCTGACTTCATTAGCCTCTCTGAGCCAGGTGGAGTGCTGCAGAACTGAAGCCTGTGAACTATTCATTCAGCTAATGTGTAGCTATTGTCTTGTTCCTTTGTTATATTTTATGTAAGAAACAATGTCATGATTTATTAATCCATTGAATTTATGACAAAGAAACTAATGAAAAATGTGTTTGCAAGCTTCACCAACATGTTGATTTATTGAGATAACAATCAGAAAAAGTTATTCCCTTCAGCACAAAAGAGGGAAGAATAAAAGGCACTATAATTCTAATGTAAGTAAATTTTGCATGAAGGAATATAGGATGGCATTTTAGTACCAAAATAATGGCAAGCCTGTAATAAAAGTTATGGTACATGATATATAATTATAGTACTTTTTATGTGTACAAAAGTTTGTAGTCATTGTAAAGAGTTTCTGGTTGGAAAGATGCACATAGCATCTATTTACTTATAACTGGATTTTAGCCATATAGTATAAGATAACTCCCTACAACCAACAGACTGAAAAGAACAGGAACATAGACTTTATTTCCTGTTAGTGAGACACTTTGCCCTACTAGAGCTGCCATGTAGGCCCCCAGTGCAAGAGAGGGGTCTTAGCCCTCATATGACTACTGAACTGAAAGGTGCTGAAATGTCATAGGGCAACCCACACTGGAGGAGTAGGATAGGTGGGAGAAGAGGGAGAGGGTGGGAGGGTGAGATGTTGGGCCCTGGAGGGGTGGAGGGAGGGGACTGTGATGGAGATGTAATCTGAAGTAATAAATAAACATTAAAAAAAAAAGAAAGAAAGAAAGAAAAAAGCGTGTCTGGTTGGTTCCACTTTGGATGTGGTAGATTATCTCCATTTTGTGCTGTTAGAATATTGACATCCCTGTTAAGATTTAAAAAGTAAATCCAATGGCTCTCCAAATTGTGTTAATACTGGCTATATTCTTGGAAAGAAATTATCATCAATTTCTGTTTAGATTGAAAAGTATTTTCAAAGGATGGCTTATGTGAGAGTGGTGGTAATGGTGCTTGAAGTAATTAGGGTGTTTAACAACCAGACAGGGGAAAAACCCACTAACAGGACCCAAAGGCTGAAGACTGATGCAGGAATGTACGGAGAGAAAATGGGAACTGTCCAGGCAGTCATTGGTATGTCATTTCTTAGTTTCGGAAGCTGCAGGCCCTGCACTTCCTATAAAAGCAGATATATTTATCCCTCTCAGGTCTCTGAGGTGGTTGAAGAATAGACAGCTAGAGTCTCATAGTTAAATTTTGAGTTGTTTAGGAATCAAGAGGGTGTTATAGATCTAAGAAGATACTCTTAAAAGTGTGTTGCAAGTTAGTATGAATGTTGAGTCAGATAATAGACCTTTAAACTCATGGAGATGGTTGGATAGTAGAATGTTAAAGTCAGGGGCCAAATATGTATAAACTGGACATTGGGAAGGTATACTGGGCCATTTAACTCTCATAAATGTGGCATATTTATATCTGTTGTTTTGTATAATATTTACTGTTATAAGAGAAGGAACCATCTGTTGGACTGAAAGGGGAAACTTCTGGGGGGAAGAGGGTGGAAGGGCAGGATAGGAAGGGGGAATAGGGAGGGGTTTGTGACTGAGATGTAACTTGAAGAAAAAAAATAATAAAGTATTTAAATAAAAAATAAAAAAACCCACTAATTATTCTCATCTCTCCATCTTCTCTCCAAGGATGGGAAATCCTACAAAGGATTTGAATCACACACAGATTATGACTTTATAAAAATCATAATATCAGATGTCTTTGCAAACATGTTTTCCTAAGTGCTTTAAAAAGAGTGTTTGGGAAATGACCAGCAACTGATTCCTGAATAGGTTTTAATTCTTCAGGAATGTTGTTTGTGTTTCTTTAAATATTTTGATATCGTCTGTGTTGATGCAGTGGCTAGTGATCTCTAATCATTCAACATTTCTGTATGTGCATATGCATAAACTATGCATATATGCAGTGTGTCAATATTTAGATTTTTATAGTGAATACAACATGTTTTTGAATGTCAGTGAGCTGTGTTGCCTTTTTGTTTTCCTGAAATTGGATTTGTTGACCTTTTTCAGGGAAAAACACAGAGCGTTTGTTTTCATTCAACTTTATTTCCTTTCTCTTGTTATGGCTAGGGGCTTTGCCTGTAAAATCAGCTTCTGCTTCTCCCAGTCTATCAAGTGTGTCCCACATAGAACTGTTGTTGCTTGTTGTTTTGCATTTAAGCAGCTGAGCACCTGGTGGCTCCTGTGCAGGTGCACAGAACTCAAAGGAAGGGTTTTAACTGAGGACAAAACAAAGAACACATGCCAGCTGCAGATGAGGGCTTGAGTGTCGGACTTCACATACTTCTGGGTTCATAAACAAGTAGGGTATGGGGGTGGCCTATGATGTTGGGGACAGCATGGAGTGCTGTTCATAGCATTTGCTTTTCAAAAGTGGTTTCACTAAAATAATGGCTTCTGAATTTGTCAGTCTAAATGAGTCTACTATATCTTATTTAGTTGTCCTCAATTTGCAAGAATCACAAGTTTTACACAGATGGCACCCAAAGTGATCACTTTGCATTCTTCTTTAATTAAGCTCTAATATGCTGTATATGTAATAACAAACGGCTCACTGGCATCACAGGGGAAGAAGAGATGCAGCAAAGTTTTCAAAAATTCCGCTTACATGCTCATCTTCACCAAGTAGGTGGCAAAGTCACTACATTTAAAAACAATACTTGATGAACGTAAAAAGCATTAAGAAAACAATATGACTGAGTATTTACCACATCTCCAAAATCACCTTCAAATGAGATGTGGGAGGATAAATAAATGAATAAATGATTACATCACCAAAGTCACATTTTTGCCCAGGTCCAAGTGGTCAGTGCAATACCTTGGGGACATAGTGGTGACTTGGGGCCATATTAACTTGGTTCATTGGCTCAAAATACATAATTATTATAGCTGAGAGAACAAGTAAGTGAATAGGCATTCTTTGTATTTTCCAGAACTTGAACTCAATGTTCTTTTGGAGCAAGCTGAATGGTTTTGAGCACAGGCCTCATTGACGAGGCCTGTACATATGTTCCCTGCCTTGTCTCACTCTCTCGACAGGTGCGCTTCTGCTCCACGGATGGCACATGTTCATTGTGTGTTGGTGAAGTGTCATCAAAAGCAAAGACACCCTAGAAACCCATCTTGCAGTCCACAAAAGTAGCATCTCTCTACCACAGAGATGAAAGCTGCAGATAACAGGGGCATTCCCACCACTGTGCTCCCTTGTGGGCAGCTGACGGTTAACACAGGTGGGGGTAACACACCACACACCCTTTGAAGGTTGTCTGTTGAAGAGGGGATGCCACTTCTCTGGGATTAGTCCTGTGCCCTGGGCCTCAGAGCTGCTTCTGAGAAGTGACCAGGTGGTGAATACCTGCCTGACTTTTCAGAATTTAACAGGTGGCTGTCAAATTACTACTACAGTTCAAAGGGTGTCAGGCAAGGTGGCTGGCCTTTGTGATAGGTGGCCATTTGAGGGGCCACCTTTATTCTTGTTTTGCTAAGGCCAAATTAGATTGCTGAGCAGATGGCTTGTCAAAATCCTCCCAGGATCTGGACAGGAGGGAGGCTGAAGAGTACACAGCTAAAGTGCATAAGAGAGAAGCAAGTGTTAAATGAGTCTGCCATTCACCAAGCAAACATCATTTTGTTTAAATTACACTGTGCTATTTTATCTTGACCTGCAACCAAATGGAACTCATTGTAATACATTATCACATACGAGATACTTGGCTCATTAATAAAACCCTAGGAAGGAGACAGGGTAAACAATAAAAACGCACACATTAACACCATTATGTACCATAATATTTTTCCTTCTTTTCATCAAAATTCTTCACATAATTAAATCTCAAGTAAGTCAACAATGAAACCTTCAGCATTTTTCTTTTGGACTCCTCTTGGAGAAAATTAGTTATTTTTTCATATCACTAAGAAACAACCACGTACAGATTCCTGGATTGCTGAAAGTTTTCTTTATAGACAACAAATGTTCGTTGGATACTAATGGCATGGCAGGGTTTGTCACTCAAGTGCTAAGCCAAGTAATGATAGAAATCTCAGTGAAGTGAAATAAAGTTTTGGGTAGAAAAGGAAAGCCCCATTACGGCTGTTAAAGTTTTGCTGAGACCTACAATGTTCCTGGTTAAGACAATAATTAAATTAGATATTGTAAAATGGGAACAGACTTGATGGCCAGAGGAACACGAGGAAGACATGTCTATCTGTGGGAAGGATAAAAGGAATAGTTTGAAACGAGATTTGCCATGGCAAAGTGTTGTATTCTCAGCAGTGTGGGTGGCCATTTGGTTAAACACTTGGTGAACTTTCTGTCTGAAGAGATTGACTCTGGCTGGTAGGGTGGAGATGGAGTCTGGGGAAGAGGCTGGGAGACACTCAGAGGCAGACTGCAGCAATCCTGGTGTGAGGCGATGGAGGCGTGCCTTGTGTGTTATAGTGGAGGTAAAGAGAAAGGGATTATTCAGAACTCATTCTGGGGAAATAGCTGAAACAATAGAGATTGGATATAAGGAGGGAAATAGATGAAAGAAGTTGAGACTGAGTTAGGGTCAGACTTTATGTGTAGTAGGCTTCTCTCCTAACCTTCAAGGTTAAACTTGAGGTAAAGAAAAACATTTCGCCAGTTATTTTGATAGCACCAGTGTCTGGTGTAGAGATGGAAGTTGCTCAATAAATGTTGGGAACTGATGGAATATTGATTCGTACAATAATCCTCAGTGGAGTCCGAAGTCCTGTGTGGTTGGTTCTGTGAACTGTTTATAATGAACTATTCATTACTGAAAATCACAAGAGAAGTTAAAAAATGTTGAATAAGCATTTGGAAGTCTCTGTAACAATTTGAAATTGCTGTGATATGCAAATAATATTTCATTTGCCTGATTATTTTCTTTTTATTCAATAAAATGTCAATCTCAGATGTATTATGAACTGGCTAGTTTCTACATCAACTTGATAGAAGCTAGTGGGTCATCTGAAAGAAGAAATCTTAATTGTGAAAATGCTCCCATAGCACTAGCATGCAGGCAAGTCATTGGGGTGTTTCCTTGGTTGATAATTGATGTGGGAAGAAGGTCCAGCTCACTATGGGTATTGCCACCATGGACAGGGCTGGCCCTAGATGGCATAAGAAAGCAGTCATGACTAGCAAGCCAGTAAGCAGCACTCCCCCATGGTCTGTACTTCAGTTCCTGCCTCCAGGTTCTTGCCCTAAGTACTCTCAGTGATGGCACATGGCCTAAGAGGTGTAAACTGATATAAACTTTTTCCTCCCCAAGTTGCTTTTGGTCATGTTATTTTATCACAATCATAGAAACCCTAACTAAAACTGTAAGTTAAAAACAAGACAGACAAACAAACACCTCATTTTCCACCCTAGGTAGTTTGAGGAGCACAGTTGAGGAAAAAAATAAAACCTCATCACTGCCTTTCCAAGTGGAAAAGTCACCTGTGGTGGTATCCTATGTCAGGATGAGGGCATTTGAAGAAGTAGCATTTGTTTACTGCTCTTTTCTTCTTTACTTGTTGCAACACAAGTGATTGGTATAGTGTCTAGGCTCTTTCGAGGTGTTTAGCAACTGTGGAGTTCAGGAACATAGAGAAAAAAGCCTAAGAAGATGGCTCAGTCAACAAAGTGAGTGCTATGCAAGCAGGAGGACTGAGTTTAGTCTGTAGTACCCATGTTAAAGCTGAGTGTCATCTCTGGGGCAGCACAGGCAGGAATATTTCTGGTGCTCACTGGCCAGCCAGTCAGGCCTAGACAGAGTGTTCTTGGCTCAGTGAGAGAACTTGTGTCAAAGAGCAAGATAGAGAACTGAATAACGGTGCCCAGGTTCATTCCTGGCCCCTCCACACAGCAGCATGCACAAGGTAAATGCCAACATGTCCACAATACTTGTACACACACACACACACACACACACACACACACACACACACACACACACA